>VZRV01009509.1:178205-300183 GCA_013398115.1 Falcunculus frontatus
GCCGCCATCTTTCAGCTCCACTCACTTTCTCCTTCTCTCTGACCCCGAGGCTGCCATGATGAGGAACAATCCTCTTTTTCTCGGGCTTTGCGATGGAGAAAAACTCGCTCCTGTTATGCTGCTTGCCCTTGATGTTATTTTACAGTTCAGTATAGGCTGAGTTGGTTGTAGGAAAGCTCCGTCAGCTCCCGCCGCCTCCTCACGGCCATGTGGGGGGGTTCCTCAGCAGTGGCTTCAGACGGTCTCGGCTCTGCAGCAGCAGCTGCTGCCCACGGCTCCGAGGGGACTCTCCCAGAGCCGGGGCCGGGGGAGGGGAGGCCCAGGGCCGCTCCAAAGAGCCCCGGCCAAATTCCCCCTCCCCCACACACTCTCCCCGCTGGGAGGTTCAAGCAGAAAGAAAAAAAGGGACACTTCCTGTGTCTCTACTGGCTTAAATATGTGAGTTTCAAGAAGCGTGACTGGTCGAGAGATCCATCCATCAAATTTAGGGTCAACCCACGACACTTGTTTAATTTCCTGTACTCTGAAACCATTGCACAAACCTTGCCTGTAAATATGGACCTGTTTGGGTTTTAACCTTGAAGAGATGTCATGATTTTAGGCCAAGCTTTCAGCCAACAGAATGTTCTCCTCAAGCCTGTTTCCAAATGTGTAACATTTATACCATTGCTCTACAGAAGCACCAGAAAACCACACTCTCCTCATACCAAGGCACGACACCACACATGCAGAAACCACCCTCAGTCACAGGAATAATACTGCCTTTGAGTATCTCCCCATGTCAAAGCTTAAAAAAACACAAAGCAAATCACAATATGTAGCCTGTTTGTCCCTAAGAACACCCATAAATTCTTTCTCACCAGATTTTGTTCCCATCTCAGCTGGAAGCACCCCTTTCCCTTTTTATTTTCCTCCAGCTTTATCACTGGATGACAACAGGATTACAGAAGGCTCTGATCTCTGCTAAAGTATCAAGCAGACAAGTACTCAAAGTCTTCAGGTGAAACATAATTCTTACAGTGCTTGGGGTTGGGTGATGGTTGTTTTTTTCCTTTGGGGGGTTGCTGGGTTTTGGGGTGGGTTTTTTTAACTGTTTCAGTTCATTTTTTATTTTTTTTTTTAAACCCAGTTCTTCGTATTCACACATTTGAGGTAGTGATTTTTAGGAAATTTCAGTGAGTTGTTTGAATTTTCCCGAAGTTATTTAGTTAGGTAAGTAAGCACTCAAATGCAGGTTTTAGCAAGGTAAAGGCTTTAGCTGAACACACAAGGTTTCCTAAGTGTGTTTCCTGTGCAAATACTCAACATAAGGAAGCCCACACGCACCAAGTCGGTTTCTCTGCCAGGCTTTATCCACACTGAATGACTGAAGGTGGAACCTTCAAGAGTACAAGATAATACCCAGAATTATTCTATTTTGCTACATATTTGCTCTTCACAACTTCTGTTGTTGAACCAGCTAGACTGCTAACCTAGAGAAACACCTCGTTTGCCTGGATATACCCAAGTATCTGTGTTTCTGGTTTTATGCGGCAATGTTTTCCAGTTTACAACCAACATAGCAGGCAGCTGACTGGAAAGGCTCAATTAGTACAAATGTTATGGTCAAAGACTATCAATAAAGCCAATGCTTCAGAGTTCTGCAGATTTCTGTCGTTTGCATCAATATTCACTGTGCAACACAAAGTTCACTCTAAGAACAACTAAGAAAACTCAGATATTAGACACTTTGCTGTTTATAACCTAGTCTAATGATTTAAATGGAACTTTAACAGTATTCATGATGAAATGTCTTGTCAGTAACAACCAGGGCATCAAATTCAGTTTTATTTTCTCTAGAGGAGTGGCAGTGAGCCGTTTCAATTATAGTGAAATTGTTTTGTCAGCACACTGTTTGAAAGAGCAATAGGGCTGTGCCGTTCAAAAATACAGATGCTGCTTACTGTGACTTACTAAAAGAGAGAAATTGCATAACCTACTAATCTCTTCAGAGTGCTCAGTACTATAAATATGTCAAAACTCCTGAAATCTCCATATTAAAGTATTTGAGAAGGTAGAATGTGAGTAGAAGACATTCACTCAGATCAAATTACTACGAAGAGCCTTTGGAGATACTTTTTACAATGTCATTCAATGAAAAGCTAATAGAGATTTTTATCTTTCCATGATTACTAGATCAATACATTTAATAAATGTAATGGTGTTTAACCTCATTGTAAATGAAATGTACTTTTCCAATGGCCTGAGTCATCTTTTGCCTTCAACCTCCTCTTCAAAACACCACTTGCTTTGGACTGACCACTCAGTTGTGATTTCATCTATAAATAATTGAGAGGAAAAAAAAGCTCTACTCCCAGTCAAAAAACAAGCAAGTTTTTACACTGAAAAAAATGCAAACCTATCCTGTAATGTTCCCTAATCTATAAATAATTAGATCTCAAGTGCTTTCTAAAGGTCAGTGATATTATCTTTTCCCTCCTGAGAGACAAAGCAAGGCTGTAGCAGAGCAATGCGGCCTCTCCCGATCCACCCAGTCAGTGGCAGACAAAAACAAAATCAGGTCTCCAGAGCTCCAATGGACTGGTCTGCTTGCAACCTTTTTCATGCACCAGATGTACCTCAGGTATGTCTGTGGCTTTAGAGAGATTAAAGGAGTCAGCTTTGACTCATGTAACTTTCAGATTAAATGGAGCATGTGAATTAAATGGAATACCTAAAACATTTTGAACACGTAATTTGAAGCAGTGATTTTAAACTCTTAGAGATGGAAAAGTGGCAGGTGAATTCTTGTGCTCACTGTTAGGCACAGACTTAGCTGAAGAAATTAAGTTTGCAATTGAACAATGCACAATGATGCATACTCTTAAACATCTCTTGAAAACATTTGATTTCATTTAAATCAACACTCTTTATTCCTCCTGGTTTTAGCTTGTTTTGAATATTCAGAAGCACACCACCTTTCCAGTTCCCTGCACTTACCTCGACCCTCTCAAATCTGACTGGAAATGTCACTTAAAGCATAAGCAGGCCAGGTCCTCAGAGCATTCAGTTTTCACTCACTGCTCGAATTTAAAACCAGCCTTCTCATTTGCAAATTTTTAATTAGATTAGCACTTTTTTTTTTCCTTTGGACATAGAACTCTTAATGAATTAGCTTGGTTACAGCTTCCTCTATAAATTTAACAATTACATCAGGCTGGCTGGAACTGGATGATCTTTAGGATTCCAGTACTCATCAAGTCCATTCCCATCATGACTATCACGTTGTACTTTCCCTCCCCAAATTGTTACCTGAAGTGACACAAGGGGGGTCTAAAACACATTTAGCTATGGCTTGGAGATCTTTGAATTCCTGAGACAGTTTAAAAGAAGCAAGCCCCAGGGCAAATACAGATCATCTAAGGAAAATAAGGTCTGAAATCAGCTGTCGAAAAATATGACAGAATTCCAGCAGAAATATGTGTATTACAAGTATTTCATAAAGTTTCAAAAAAAAAAAAAAATTCCAGCAGATCATCTGCAGAAAATGTTGTTATATTAGTACCAGAATACCAGAATGTACTGACTGAAACTAGTTCTTTTTTCACAAAAAGGAAAATTCAAAATGCAGAACTCAGACTGTTTTTACTATCTCATTTTAAGCTTTCCTTTTTCTCATTTCAAATTCCCTTGTTCCATTTATCTTTAATCCTCTTGTATGCATTGATATGAATTATTCAATTGCAGTGAAAAATAATGTTTTCCAAAGTTCATTTGATTATTTCAGCCTTTCCTTGAAATATTTTGAGACTTTGATTTTTCACTATACTTCAGACTGAAAACGTTAAATTGCTTGAAAATTTCCCTGTTACTTTTCCTGCCCATAAAATAAGAAAATTATCATGGGGGAAAAAGCAAGGATATTCCCTCAACCTGCAAAAAATCAAACAAACAGTGTAGAAACAAACCATTTCAAAATAAAACCTACATGGTTTTCTAGCATGATGAAAACACCAGATTAGGAAGGCATAGCCCTCCCATGAGGTCATGAAGTTAAAATAGAAGCCAGTAACATTTTGTGTTCATGTGTGATCTTCAATATCTAATGGCCCCTCACTTTGTGTCAGGTTAGGAGGTTCACCCAAAAAGTATTGCTGGATAAAATACTGTGAGGAGCTCTACTATAGGGTTTGACCTCACATACCTTAAGGGCAGATGCCAGTGAAGCACTGTCACCACCTGAGGTGAAAATTCACCTCATTTCCTTAACAAACCAACCTGATCTACATTCTTTTTTTTTCCTGCAGCTGTGTAAGAACGTCAAGACCCGACCTACTCAGAACCTGCTCGCTGAGGGACAGAGTGCCATTTTTTCTTACTGCAACTTTCATCTCTGAGATGAGGAAACAACCACTAGGGATGTCAGTTTTATGGCATGTCCTGGAATGATTTGAGACAGGAAGCTCCTTTGCTGAGATGAAAAAGGCAGTTTTGTACTGAGTGTCCGAGGCCACCTACAGGAAAAGGGTTATTAGCCCAATAAAAATCATGGATGGTTCACAATCATATTCCAAAGTCAGAAACAGCATCCGGATTTATGAGCTATAAATGTTCTTGGAGTCAAAGGAAACTCAGCACCCTTTGATTCTGTCCCTACCACTGCATCTTTTCTTCTGGGAAAACATGTAATAGAAATAAAATGCATAAATGGGTATGGAAAGGCTGGAGTTGCCCTTTCTTTTCATGTACGGTTTGCAGATGGGTATCTACATCAGAGAAAAGTGTCGTCTTTAATTATTATCAGACAGTACAACTGCCACCATATTCCGGCAATTTCTCACACCCCAAAGTCCACCCATTCACCCCAAGAAAAGTTCTTGACAGAAACACACAGCTTATGCTAAGAAAATTGGCATATGCAGGCTCACTTCCCTAGAAGTTTAGCTCAAGCTGATTTAGGGCCACCTGGATATCCTGTCAGATCCCTCGCTGATGAGAATTGCCAAATTAAGCTCTTCCCTTCAATTGTCACGAGTGCCTTATTTCATCTGCAGCCTTGATTGCCCCCTTAAAGTACACCAGGGAAGTACTTGCTATGCACATCAAGCAGGAAGATGGAAGAGTGCAAAATACAGATCTAGGGTGATTATCCAAAAATCAGACTGCTGAGAAATGAAGCACAATATCAGTTAAAGTGTCACTAAAGCAGAGTTATGAGTATAGTCAGGTAAAATACTTGATAATTGCTTATAATTTTCAGTGTTTGGAAAACAATTTCCTGGCCAGATGTTTTCACATTGTATTAGATGTTTCACTCCCTGTCAAGTGTTGTACATTTTCCCTAGTTTATGATTCAAGGTGTTAATCATATTCAGTCTTTCAAGATGATTACCTGGTAACATTAACATACAAATGTACAGTGATTATCTCTGCTTTTCAGAATTCTTCGCATTTTGTACAAGGAAAACAAATAATAAAAGAAATAAATCAGTCTCCTTCAACTTGCATGATGCCTATTACAAAATGAAATTACTATGAATTCACAGTCTATGAAAATTAGGTATTAATCAACTTCAAAGTACAGAAAACTTTCACCTAAGGTTGAAAGTAGCAGCACAGAGTCAGAATCTTTCAATAGGCTGGAGCTGACAGGCATTACTGTCTCATAAAACAAACACATTCCTTACCTCTAGCAATCATACAGTGATTTCATATCCTATTGATAAGACTTACCAACTGCTGAGTATCTGCAGCCATTTCTGTCTGAGGAATATACACCAATTTACAGTATACAGTCATTAAAAATTAGGACACTATTTCAGAGTGTGGAGGAAAATACCATCGAATCTCTAGGCTTCTATCGTGAAATAGTAAAAATTATGTAGTAAAATTGGGTCATGTTCAGCATCACCTGAATCTAAAAAAAAATAGAGGTTATTTACACAGGAGTTTGATAAAGGCAGTATGATGGGAATACATCTCCAGTTTTCACTGATTTCCCTGAAGTTCCATGAAGTATCTAAATTTGTTCCTAGTGGATTAATACAGTCATTTTTTCTATGCCTGAATTCATTATGTCCTGCTGCCTAAAGGAAACAGGGACCATCACAGCAACAGTTCTGCATAGAGTCGTTGCTAGACACATTTATGCAAGATCTGCATTTTGAACCCTTGTCTTGCTAGATTTCCTAATGAGTTCATAAAATAAACTTAAATGTCCATAGCACATTGTCCTGTAACTATGAGATATCCAAGTGGCTCACAACAGGTATTCAGAGGGCAAGAGAACAAGTCTCCTTCACTCCCAGCAGGAATCAGTGGTGAATACAAGGGACCACAACCTAGGCAGGAACACCAGATCTAGATTTACACACACCCCCCTAACGTGGCCTAATGCCTTGGCTAATTCCTGGTGCTATGTTCTGCCCATTGCTCCTGCTTCTGTTTTTCTGTGGGGCCTTTCATGTTACAGCATCAAGGCTGAGTGATTTAAAATAAAATAAATCCGATTAATCTTTCGATCACTTCAGTTCATTTTTATTTCTTTATCCTTTGCTCTCACAGTTGATACTGCCCCAGTCCCTTTGACCCCTCCACAGTTTTGGCACTGAAAGATATTCTTTTCAAAGAATATGGGAGAAAAAGCCAGAGGGAAACATCAATGCATCCACATTTCCCTTTGTTTTTCTTCACTAAACTCATACATATTTGTAGTGCAGACCAACAAACAGCTTCTCTTATCAGGCAGGAGCCAGGATCACCTATTTCAGAGTTTTTCAGTAGTATCAAAATACCTGGATTCAAAAACAGAACTGATAAATCATCAAAAGCAGCAAATGAAGGGAAGTGTTTCTCTAGGTTCACAAGAAAAAATACAAATGGGAAAGTTCGTATCAAATCCATTATAAATGAGTTGCAGCATTTTGCCAATAATTTATTAGTCCTGATTTCACTATGATGACAGTGCATCTCCTCCTGCTCATTTTAGTGCTATTATACACTTTGTTTCTTCACACTGAATGATATTTTCCTTAGCAAGCAATGCCAACCCGCCTGCCAAGCCAGACTTTAAGCTCCAGAGGCACTGATGACTCCAGGATTTTCAGGGTGAGGTGCCAGCAGTGTCATCTACAAGTTCCAGAAAGCCAAACCTGTGCCTACATCACTCTCCTATTCTCCACTCCCAGGCTGGTTCTCAGAAGTTTAGGTAAATTCCTGGTACTTTTGGCCATTTACTAGTAATTTGCATGAAAACAGGATGTCACATTAAATTTTGCACCTCAGAGCCTCATTAAACATAGAATATGCTACTGAAAGAAATCCCATAAAGACAGTAAGAGCCAAAAGAATGAATCCTGCATTTTATTCAAGCCACAGGCAAAAGGATTACAAACTTCATGATGTGAAATGATGTCTGCACAGAGCAGGAATGACAATTAAGAGCTGGGCAAGGGATTTAGATCCAACAGGCACAGTAATGACAGTCTAATGTCTTCAAGCCTACATTCTTAATACACTTCTGCATTTAATATTAGTTTTACTTTTCTCTATATTGATTCCATAATTTATCTATATACACTTGATTTTATTTTTCCTCAATTTTTTAAAGTCTAGCTAAAAAATAAAACCTATGCAGTAATTACACCAAGCTTTGCCCTCAGTGACTCACCAAAATCCCTCAACCATTTAAGAAAACCTGCTCAAAAGCTTATCAGTCCACAGCATGTTCTTTCCTTGACACATGGGCCTTTAAACTTTCTCTGGTGCACACCAGTGTGGTCTACTGAATTATTACCTTACAGGCTGCATTTTCAAAGGAGGAGACTAACTTTTGCTTGGCTCTAAGGGTTGTAGATTGACAAGGGCAAAAAAAACCACACAGTGCTTTAAGGGCACAAGCCCCCATCACTACCCTTCCTAAACCTTGTTTACTCTTCCTGTGTGAGTTATTAGAGGTAAATCAGCACCCAAGGAAAAGATTGAAAGATTTTTTTTTTATATAAAGGCACCTCAAAAGAAGAGCCAGCGGCCCAGCACATATTCCTCATTTTCCACCTCATGATCTGAATTATGTATCTTTTATTCCCCATGACTTTTCTTTAGTTCTAAGAGAGATATTATGTAATAAAATTGGAGGCAAACAACCTTTAACTAGCTCAGTTTTAAAGGAATAATTACTTCAGCACAGAATTTGACTTACAATTTCAAGCGCATGAATCTATATTTACACACGTTGTTTTTCAATGTATTTTTCTGTTAAAACTTCACTGATTATTTAGAAACAATGAAGCAAAGTGAGTGTTATTTCTGGAAAATTAGCCATCTTTCAACGCTAGCTAGAGAAAAGTCCCAACAAATGTAACTGTTTGAGGAGTAATTAATGCACTTGATGTCTATTTTTATTGTAGGACTACATGATTAATGAGCTGTCATAGTCTTAAGGCATTCCCTGGCATGTTTCTGTAAGCTTGTTCAGATAATAAGCCTTAAGAATTGAATGAAGCATGTCCTGCCAGATCTGCTGGGATGATTTCCTTGTACGATAACTGGGGGACATGAAGTATCTCAGCTATCCCTAAAAAAAAAATATCTGTCTGCTCATTAATCAAATCCTGTCTCACACTGTGTGAGTGCCATGATGAAGGAGAGAAGCACATGACAATAATGCACACACAGGGTCAAACAATCCAGATTCTTTAGCTGTGTGGGCTTCCCCAGGAGAAGGAAAGATGTACACAAGATGTTGTCAGCCCTGAGAGAACTGGTCCACAGGGCACAGTGTGCAATGACCATCACACCACAGATAAACTCAGAGAAAGCAAACAAACCTTGCCTTAATCTGACGAACCATTTTCCAGGATCTCTGGGAGTAGGACTTCTGTCAGGACACAACATAGCTCTCCAATGATTGTCCTTTCATGTGGGCTTACCTCAGAAAAAGTAGGTACAGAGAGGACATTGTGGCATCACTGCTCAAGGACTTCCTGGAAAAGGGATTGTTCTGAGGAGTAAGTTTTCCTCTGTAAAGCAGGACCACGTGGTCAGCTGGTTACTCAGGACAGGTTTTTCTGTAGAGACAGATGAAGTCGAGGGGTCATTAGAAAGTATGTTTAAAAGAGAGGTATTCTACAGTGAACACAGCATACTTTTAAAACCTCTTTGCCTAATTTGTGGGCGGTGGTGTAGTGTTTTGGCTGGTTTTTTTGTTTGTCTTTCCTCAAAAAAATAATCTGAACTATGACTTCCCTGATAATATAATCTGAACTATGAGATATTTTTTGGGGGGGGACAGGGATAGAAGGCACTGCCCACTAGTCTTTCCTATCTTAAGTTATTTGGCAAATTCCTGAAATGCACCTGCTAATATTAGGAAATTATTTGGATGGCTTTAAACAAGTGTAGAGCTAGACACACTGAGAGCTAAAAATTGTACCCCGATGATCCCTCTGTATCTACTGACTGAAGTAGAAACAGTGCAGCAGAGAAGCCATCCCAGTATCTCTAATAATAGCTCTGGGTTATTCATCACTAACACCAGCAACAAACGCAAAATTACCAATTAGAAATGAAGCCCTATCACCTCCTGGGTTTCTTTTCCGTGCCGTCACGAGCAGAGCTTTAGACTGTCTGAACAAAAACGATAGCCTGCAATATAAGCTGTAAAATTTCACATCACTGTCATATCGAATGAATTTAGAGAGAAGCATCTCTGGACTGCAGTGTATTGCAAGAAAGTTGCCAGGAAACAAAATATTCCTCCTTTTTTCTCTTATTTTTCTCTAACCTGATTTTCCTTTCTCTGTTCCTATTCATCAGATGCAATGGGTTGTCCATCTTATTTTGTACTATAGTATTTTGACAGACTAAAGGTTTTCGATAGTCAGGTAGTAACTAGGTTTACTAGTTTTCAATTGCAAAAGAAAATAACTCCCAGAACAGCCAGCATTTCTTATAATTTGTCTCTTTTTGTTCTATTTCTTTTATTTGCCAAGCATAAAGCAAAGACCAAAACTAGATTAAGATAATTTTCACAGTTTGTTCCAGCAGAGCAACAGCAAGTCATGATGCTTTCTCTGAGTTCCTAAATACCTAGAAGACAGGATTTGGGTTTTACGGGTTGTTGTTGTTGTTCAGGGGTTTTTTAAAACAAGAATTAAAATCTGAAGGATTCACTCGAACAAAGAGGTTTTCAAAACAGAAACAGTTATTGAAAGGTTAGCTGCAGAGAATCCTGATAAAGATCAGGAAAACAGGATGCAATGATTACAGCTCATCTCTTTACTGAAATCTAGGCCAGAAAGAGAAAAATGGAATCTTCTAATTAGACTGCTATTTTTGCAACGAGCAGAATATCCTATGTTGGTGCTTATTAAGCAGCAAAAGCTGTCCACACCAGTTGAATGAAATAAATTTCTAATACCTGAAGAAATAAAAAGAGGACAGGCAAAATCTCTTCCTAATAATTTTTCAGCTAATTGGCAGGGATAAGCTCTACCAGAAACATTTTCGCTGTAACAGGTAGGGCTTAGTAGATAATTTATAATGATGCAAGGGAACGCACATCTAAGTTTACAACAAGAATTAAGTCCAATATTATCGGATAATTAATGTGACATTGACAAAGCAGCTTGCTGTATGCATGTATGCATACATTACTTGGCAAGCCTGAAATACATTTGTCCTTTCCCGATAACCAGCTGTGCAATAAATCACAGAAGCATTTCTGTATAATTCTGCAAACTAGAACTTAAGGACTGACAGCATTAAATCAGGTAATTTCTAGCTCCCAGGATCCATGCAATTTTTCTGAACTGGCCGTGGCCCCGACTGGAATTTCACCATGGTAGGCACCTAGGCCTAAATACAGCAAAACATGGCACCATACAGGCTACCACAAAGAAAATTCCCTCTACCCAGCCCAAACCAGTACAACCCCACACACACGACAGCAAAACCTGTCAAAACAAGGTGGTTTCAGTTCTGAAACCTGAATAGATTGCAAAGACCTCCCAGAGCAAGAGACAGAGTTTAAAGAAAATCAATCTCTCCTTCACTCAAGAATTTTGGCTGAATTCTTCTACACTAATCCTCTCACACCTTCCTAAAATGACAGATTTTGGGGGATTTTTTTTTTTTTTGGGGGGGGAGAAATAATGCTCTGCAGTCCGAAAAAAAAAAGCATGAAAACAAGGACATGAAAACATTGCTTTATTTTCGGAATTTGCATGTGACTTTTCAGTAGGCTGCCTTTCAGCATCAAATTCTTTGTCAGAATGAAAAAGTAGTGAGGTGCTGGAGTCTTGGGAAATTTTTAAAAAAATAAAACCAACAAAATAAACCAAAACATTTGCCAGAAAACAAAGCAAACAGAATCATTGCAAGAGGGTAAAATAAGGTAAATCTGCCTGGGGTGGACACTACAAGAACACTGTCTCTGTCACTCCTCAGAGCAGGGTTAATCAGGATTTGTCACCAGAATCACTTCTCAATCAGTACTAATGCGCTACGTGCAACACAGACCGTTAGGAGGAGCATAAACAAATGCTGGAGAATACCAGAGAGCTCCTGTGTCAAGCTGCCTGGAAGGGTCATGTGTTGTTTTGCTTTGAGCAAGATCGTAGTCTGCTCCTAAGAAAGCAAAAGTTTGAGAGTGCTTGTGGTTGCAATGCTCCGCTCCGGTTCAGCTCTGCCATACACAAACACACGCTACGCAGAAGGTAAAACTGAGTTTATCAGATGCTGTACCTCCTTGAACTACCCCAGAAAAACCACTGACACCACAAGTTTTGTTGCTGGTGCCATGTGCCCAAGCACAGGAAGCCCAGGGCTTGGGGCCAAACAGGAAGCGGGCGCCTTGTAGCACTCGCCGAGCTGCGCGGCTCCGCAGAGCCCCTGCGCCACGGGTAATTAAAGGAGCTGGCAGTAATTGAAAATAGCCCTGCTTCTCCCACAGTAAGTACCCTGCATTACTGCCTGATGTATGGTAGCTACTGACAGATGACAGAATAATTTGTCTTTTATTCAACTCCAGCGCTGAATTATTGGAAGTTGGAGTTGTCTGTGGCCTAGAGGGAGACATTGTACCGGAGTTTCATTTGCTGTTATTGAAGGCAAGAGGTTTATAAAAGTTAATGAAATACAGCCAGCAAAGAGACTGCAGAGGGTCTCAGTCTCAGCAGCAGCACACAGATGCCTCTTGCTATTACACAGGGCAGCAAAAAGGCACCAGTCTTTCCAAGCTATGATACCATAGGAAATATTTAACATTTTCACTGGAACTGCTATTTTTCTATTATTTGACTAACTGCTAACATTGTTAATTTTCCTGTCATTTCTTTAATATTTTAAGTCATGCACAGCAATCTTATAGAACAGACACTGAAATGAAGACAGCAGTCCAACGCTATTGAGTATTTTCATGCCTTAAGAGACTGTCTCAAGCAGTCCACGACTACAATTAGCACACTTCAAAATCTGCAATTAAAGATGTGTCCTGCACCAGCCAGTTGTTAGGCAGATGGTCTTTACCTAATGAACAAGTTGCATATGGACTCTAACTACAAAAAGCGTAAATAATTTCCAAAAAACTTTCTGACAGTTAAAATTTTAATCCTATATGAGGCATACAAATTCATATAATCCTAGTGTACGATGAAAAGCACTTTGACAGAAAAAAAAATTTACTTTAGAGCCATCACCAAAGGACTAAGCACCTGTTTACATGGTTTGGTTGTGTGGGTTTAAAATAAATCTCACTAATACTTTGGGGAAAATCATGATGCTATTTGCTTTCTGGGATATAAAAAGAGATTAAAATGTCAGGAAAAGCATCAAGTTTTCTAAGATGCACTGTTTACTGATAATGGCTAAATAACTTTCTCTCATTAAAAAGGAAAATGATTCTGCAGCAAAATATCCATGGATATCCAGTCTGATGAACTCTATCTTTAAAGCAGCAATGCTTTTCCACTAGAATAACTTGAGGGAAAGAATTGCTCACACTTTTCTCTTTTAAATGAAACAAAGGCAAAAACATTGACCTTGAATGTCACTTTTATTACAGCTACTCCTTCAGCTTTGTCATAAAGCTCCAAGGTTACCAGTGCTCTGGAACCCAATTACACTGTACATCACCACCAGCGCTATTCCGGCTGCTAAACCATTTTCTGAGCTGGGCAGGGAAACATCAGGCAGGCTCCAAAAGAGCTTCTCAGTGCCTTGCCTATAAAAACTAGAAGCCTGTCTCTATAATATCAAAGCTGCAGCCTGCACAACTGAGCAGGGACTCAGGGACGATCCTTCCCTACAGTGCACAAGACTTCTTTCTTCACCTAAACTCTCTCTCCATAAATCTTCACGCTCTGCCTCTTCTACAAGTACCACAGCAGAGCTCCCGCTGGAACACCACCTAACCCCCTTTCCATCCCCTGCAGCTGATTTTCTGGGGAAGGTGAATGTTGCAGTAACTCTTGTTCTGCTTTTGATCATCCCAGTGAGGGAGGCAAATGAATAAACAGAAAAAAATAATGAAAATACAGGGACAGGTATATAGAAGGCCAAAGGGGACAACAGAAGAATAACTGCTTAAAAGAGCTAAGAGAGGTGAGAGGAAGGGAGAGCAAGCGTGTCGGAGGGAGGGGAAGGAAGCAGCAGAGCAGCACTGCAGGTAAAGCTTTCCTGTTGCTTTTGACTTCTGCTATGAGCAAAGCCTCTCTCCAGATAAAGAATGAGCTTTTTCAAAGTACTGCAGAATAAAGCCCAACCCACATAACCCTCTGAACTTCCCATTCATCCCTGGGTGAGCTCTGTATTCTACTGCAGCCAAGTACTGCTGTAAGCACCCTCCAGTCAAAATTCCTTATTTATATACATATGTAAAAACATAAAAACAGTCCCATACTTTCAAATATATTTACAGGTCCCTTCAGTTTTTCTTCAGCATTAATAGCAGTGAGATACCAAGCATTATGGGTTCTAACTTGAAGGCTTCTGTATGTCTGAAGAGGCACACTCTTACCTATAACAAACTGGAGGCTGTTCCTCATCTGATAACATTAGGCCTTAAGCCAGGATGAAAATTTTCTTTGCCAAGAACTTCCGAGGCAAACAAGCTTTATATAATTTACAAGACTTGCAGAAAGTCAACAGTATATTCAGAGCAGAGAGAAGTGAAAATTCTTCTACTGAAAACTGATGTAGGAACAAATAAAACTTGAAGAATAACTTCGATGTTCTATCAACTATTTTCTTTCAGAGTTATGCTGTACTGCAGATTCATTTAGTACATACCAGCTACTCTCTGCTCTGTGGAAATGTAATCCTATTCCCTCCAAGTAAAACAGATTTTTTTCCCAAGAATAAGCAGGATTGCACCCTTGCAATCACATCCCTGAGAGTTACCAATGTACATTAAGCACTCTTGTTAGAAGTGGTTTTATCAGTATGTCATTTCATAAAAGACTAAATGCTATATAAATCCCTGGAAATGATTGTGTTAAACATTTTAATACTCTCTACACTCCATTTTCACAACACTGAAGAATGCTGCACGCATATTTGCCCAAAGTTTTCTTCCTGAGGATGCTCACTAGTTCTGCACTGATGGAGAAACATGCTCAGGTTTCTGAAAAAAAGGTCTCTCCTAAAGCATTTTCTTCTTCATTCTCATTCATTCTTTGATATACTATCTCTATAAATGACCTGCTTTTATGCAGCTCTCTAATCTTGTTCAAGCATTTGAACAAGTTGGTTTGGGGGGAAGTTCAGGGGTTTTTTGTTTCTTTCTTTGATCAGTTTGTTGTATTTTTTTAGAAAATCTGTTTAGTGGTTAGGGGGTTTTTTTTGGTGTGTTTTTCTTTGTTTATTTGGTTTTCCTTCTACTATCCCAGATTTGGATTATTTATTCCAAATTATCTAGGTTCTCTTTTCTCACACTCTCCCCTTTTTTCCTATCCATGGAACCAGACTGTCTTCATATTTTCCAAATACTACAATAGAAGCTCTGAAACCATGGGAGACTCCCGTGGAAGCTTTTGTACAACTGTAGCGAATTTTGTTTGCCCTGAAGAATACTTTGTTAAAAATTCTGAAGGTTAGAATGTGCTCAAAGCTGCTGTGATGTTCAAATTTTTTTTCTGCTAAACCAAGCACAAAAACATTGAAATGCTTTTCAGATTATTGAGAAAATTGATAGTCTTCATTAAGCAAGACTCACCTTTCACAACCTCATCATGAAAAAAGCTCAACAGGATTCCTACCCCTTTAACTTTATTTCAAAAGCAGGAAAAACAAGTTTCTATAGCAGAAACACAGAATACAGCTTTTCTGTTCTTCTGAAAATGACATAGGAAAACATGATATGCACACAAATTTGAATACGTGTCATCAACCAGACACTGTACATTGAACCAACAGCAGCTTCTCAGCCATACACAAGGGATAAGGTTATTCCTATGTTCCTCATTTCATCTCGTTCCAAACACTATGCTGATGTGTAACTGTGGACATCAATAAGAAAACCAGAAGAAACCTCACAGGAAAGACAGCAAAACAGGCAATTAAAAAAAAATATATAAAAAATGTTTTTATTTAATGACCCCAGCCCTTAGGACTACCAAGCAGTTCGTCCATTTCCACCTCACCTGAAGGGGCTGTTTAAGGGGAATGTTTGGTGTACCACCCCTGTACACAAGGATGGGAGTGCAAGGGTTTCAGCTGGAGCACTCACTGCTCCCTGTGGCTAATGCTGACTGACACTTCTCAGCGCTTGCTGTTGATGATAGTTTTGCAAAAGCTAAACTGGTTGGAGTGTAATAGTCCATGCTCGACAAGCGCCTCAGGCCAGTATTTCAGCTGGAAGCTCCTGCTAGAACAGCCTGTCATTTTCAAGAAACATTATATTTTTCTCTTCACCTTCTTTGCCTTTCTCCCCACCCTGGAAGACTTTGTTACATCCACACTGAAATATAGCTATTTTTATTCAGCTATCATCAGATTTCCATACACATGCTCAAGGCACTGGAGTTTGATGGTGCATGCTAAAGGTCATCCAGCTACACATTCAACTAGTTTTTATGTCTATAAGCATTCACCTATATACAGAAAAGCCAAGTGATTTTTTTTTTGTTTGATTAAAAATTTTATCTCTATTGTCACTGATTTCCCAAAGCACTAAGCTTTTTTAAAAAATTCACATGCGCTAAACATACAACATCTTGAGGTTAATCAACATTATTTGCATTTGATTCTCCCAGGAAATGAGGAAAACTTCTGCACGATCAACAGAATCAAGCAGAGCTGCATTTACATTGCACAGGTAACATACTAATTGATAGTTCCCACCTAGATATGTGTCAGTGCTTCAGATAAACACCCGTGTGACTTGATGAATCCCGGAAAAATTCAACTGTGGCCGCAGCCTGTGTAACGCTGCAGAGCAATGGGTGCTCACAGCTCTGTTTCTCTTTCCTCTCATTCCTTCTCTCTCCCTTTCCTTGCTCTCCCACACCTCTGCTCATTTCACCCTCCCACACTGTATCCAAGTACAGGAACAGCCACACCTTATAATTCTTCACTAGGAACATGGTGACTCCATACAGCCTTAGTGTCTCTCTGCCCATTTTTTGCAAGATGGGGGAACTTCAGGGTCCCTGAAGGTAAAGAAGTTGAGACTTAAGTCAGAAACCAAACAGCCAGCAACACTGTTTTCTTGCTGGACTTCTGTTCAGCCTGTGTAGAAGTTCCCTCACTGCACTGGCTTTTTGATTCTTCCACACCTACTGTCTGAAGCAGACACTGGCTTTGTGAAAGAAGGCTTTTCTGCAGTCCACACATGCATTAATTACAAGAAAGATTCCTGATTTTCATTATGTTTTCTCAGAGCAACTGAATGAAGAGTACCTGAAGAATTTTGTTAAAACATTGACACAAGGGAAAAAAACAACTGACATTTCATATTCAACCAAAAAATGTGCTAGATTTCTCTTTCATGGCATACAAAGAGAAATCACAAAATGGTTTGAGTTGGAAGGGAGCTTAAAGACCATCTAGTCTACCCCTCTGCCATGGGCTGGGACACCTTCCACTAGACCAGATTGCTTCAAGCTCCATCCAGCTTGGCCTCAAACACTTCCAGTGATGGGGGCAGCCACAGCTTCTCGGAGGAAAAAACTGGGGAACACTGATAGAACTGCAAAGTAGCCCGCACACATATGCAGAAAAGTCAGGAAGAAAACTCTCCCCCTTTAAACTTTCCATTAAGTGCTACACCTAGTTTAATTTAAAGCAAGTCTTCCACACTATAATGGACATTAAATTTTCAGCTACTGTAGCTTTTAGACTCCTTGTCCCAGGAGAGAACTCTCATGACAGACATTCTGTGTGGCGTTGCATGCATTTAGTTTCTTACATTCAGCCATTGACAAACACCAGTGCAGGAGTTTCTGAAGCGGATGTCCCTGCACAATAGAAACCACTGTCATTTTGGCAATTAAGGGAAGTCTTTAGCTTCAGCCTTGTTTAAGATGGGAAATATTCAAAATTACATGACATGCGTTTCCCCGTTATGGATATTGTTTAGGCAATGTGGTCAAAGAGCTGTCAGTTGCCATCAGTGGAGTATTTCTGCTGCAGACTGCTTGGACCATCTCCTTTCACCAGGAGAGAGAAAGGAAAGGGTCAGAAGCAGACAGAAGTTTCTTCTAGCTGCTTTCCCAGGCAGGGATTCGAAGCATTTTATCACCACCCATGATTGGTTGGGTTCAGTCGATATTTTGTACTCTGGCTCTCAAAACTGTATCCAAAAGGGAGAAATGTGCTTTCTTTAGATAAAGATTGATTTTGCTATGTCAAACCCGAGGCCTTGTCCCTACCGTGCACAGATCTGAGACTGAGCACAAAGCAGGGTTTGCAACATTATCTGACCACGGGGAAGCCAAGCTGCTTTCAGAGAGACCCTCAGATTTGGGAGGCTGTGAGCCCGAGCAGCCAAAATATTAAAGGGTCCTCCCCAACATCTTTTGAACTGATTTACAAGTCTGACTTGAAAAGTCCCTGACGTGTATTTACAAAGCCAGTAATAAGCCTTTATGTGATTTGAAATGGAATTACAAAACCCAGGGCCCAAACGTTTCAAGGCCCCAAGACAGAGGCTGGTTGGCATTAAAGAAAATTTCTTGTACAAAAAGCTTTAAAAGCTTTCAAAGCTTGCTGTAAATTTTTGCATTCCTTCCTTTCCCCCACCTTACTCCAGTAACTCAGCCCCCTGCAGTTACCTTGTACTTTAGCCACTGTATCAACAACTTGTTTCAGAAAGAAAAACAGTGTCACGGCCATCACACAAAATACTATGTCTTCCTGCAACCAACATCAAAGTTTTGTCTATGCTTATACCTTTAATTTCCTTTTCTCCTCATTTTTTGTAGTTAAAGCACCGGACCTAATCCTTATCCCTTTTACTTGAGACAACGCCAAAATTAAGGTATTTCTAAGCAGATGTTTGCCAATTTACAGAAGACACAGAACCTCTCAAAGAACTTACAGGTATTTGCCTCAATTAGAGATAGTTCTGTACCTACGAGTAAGGACTGGGCAAAAATATAACTCAGTTAAGATAGATGCAATTTGGTAGGTTTACGCCGAAAAAACAAACGTGGGTTTTATACAAAGTAACCTTGAAGCCAGCTGAAAAAGTAACTAAGCCCAAAAGCTGCTTCAGAATTATCCAAAAGAGTGGTAAGAGCTTAAAAGCAATGTAGCTAAAATGTCAATATTTATTTTACATAGTAAGCCACTCTCAAGAATATTTGGTTTTTAGCTTAGGAACTAAAGGCTCTCTAAGAAAAGATGTCAATACAACTGTGCGAGTTTACCTGATAAGAACAGAGACAACAGTAATAGAGAAGCCAGGATAAGGGAATTCTTAATTAGCCCTGTGCTCTGCCAGCTGGAAAGGGCAGCCTGAGTGAATTACATGGGCCTGCTTTTATTTAGGTTCACCTGAAACACCTGGCTGGCACTCGAATGCATTTTATCTCGTCTTCACAGCAGCCCAAGCATTTCAGTATTGAAGCTGAAGATGGCAAACTCGGACATATATACCAGAATGTACATAGCACTGTAGACTTCAAATAAATCAAGACATAAATAATGCTTTCTGACACTGTTTTCAAATATGCTTAACACATATAGTGACATATAACACATATACTTCAGGGAGCACAGATATTTTGGAAGAGAGATGTCAGGTTCCCCCATGGGTGGAAGACACACCATTAGCCTGTGTTAACTGGGCAGTGAAAGGAGACCCAATCAGGCTCTTCAAACATGTGAATTAATGGCATCCTCTCAATAGATTTTACATCTCATACACACATAGCCACATTTCTGATATAGCTATTCTGCTGTTAAGACACGTTCAAGAGGGAAAGAAGGAACCAAAGTTTCAGCACAAAGCCAAAAACCCCACTTTGGCCCCCAGGGAAGGAGACAGCACCACATTAGCCCAGACAGCCCCAAGAGACCCTGAGGTCCTGTCCCCACCGCCCTGGCAGCCCTGAGAGCCCCTGCACTGTGGTACCACAAGGCTGTACCCACTAGAGCCCACCGGAGAGGCTCCAGGGCCCTCAGCACTGAGCCATCACGGCCATTCCACGAACCCCTTCCTTCCCTGAACACTGACAAAACTCACCTACCAGGCTAATCAAGCACACGTACTTTCAGCACTGAAAAAAATCCCGTCCATTCTTGTTTCTCCTCTGATAAGTTCCCCTTCCCCGGTCCAGGAGACCCTGTCCCTCGACGGTGCCGGCACAAACGGGCTCCGCCTCAGCGCTCGGTCCCGCCGCCTTCGCACCTCACCCCACCCTCAGCCTTGCTCACGCCGCCTGATTGAAAGGCCAGCATTCGCTGAGATCTGGCGAAGCTACTTGGGGTGTTTTAATACTTGTCTACCCCGAGCCGCCATGTGTCCATCTCTTACCTTGGAGGCTCTTACAAGTAAATAATATGATTTTACACAGCCCTCCCCGCTCGCCCCCCGCCCCAGCCCTCAGGCGCCCGCGCGCGGGAACCGCCGCTCCCCCTCAGGCGCCCTCGGGCCAGGGGCTCCCCTCAGCCGCTCCCGGCCCGGCGGTCGCGGCTCTCCTCCCCTCAAGTGTACAGGTAGGCAAATTAGTGAGAGAGGTTGTGGAAAGGAGAGCGATTAATGACCAACAGCGGTGACCGGAGATGGAGGCGGGGGAGCTGCGTCCCTGAGCCCTCGCTTTCGGCTGTAGCCAAACTGTACCTGCACAGCCTGTACCTAGTGTGGAGCTGCATAACCCTGGCCAGCTGCTTGTTCAGGCTTTTTTTTTTCCAAGAGTGCTGTCTCTGTGACTTACCTGGTTTGGCGGGCAGGCTGCCACTAGGTCTAGCTGTAGATCACAGGCAATATCACCAAACCGTTTTATTAAATGCCAGCTACATATTTAAAATCATGTTTCCTAGACTGTTATACCATGTGGTCATTATTAATAAGAATATTCTCAATCTTACTACCTATAAGCTCACCCATATAGCCTGGAAATATGAGTCATCTCTAATTAAAGTCTGGTAAGTGGCAGCTGATTGCAAAAGAATTGATAACCCACTCAAAAATCCAAAAAGTCTCCATGCAGCAAAAGGGCTCATAGCTTTAGCAGAGAAAGTTTGGGGAATTTGGAAGGGTTTTGCTCCAGTGCTAAACTTGGTATATGTTTTGTACTCTGTATTTTGCAGTGCTTTGCACATTGAGGAAGAGCAGAATTATTACCAGTTTCCAAAAGTTCCATCTTGGAAATCGGTAGTGGAAAGGCTAAACAGGATTAAATAGGCCAAAATAAACCTGAGAGAAACGTGTTATGTGAAGATTAGAAAAATTAGGCCCAGTTTTGAAGGAAAGCTTTACCAAACCTTCAATCGCTGCTTTTCATGGCAATTACCAGCATAGTTTTTGTGAACATCTTGAAGATTAGCTTGCCTCAAAAGGCCCATCCCATTGCTTTGGCGATAAAGCTGATGGGATTAAGAATAAATCCATTACTGTGAATAATGCATCATATGATGAGTTATATTGGTTGAGTCTGAGTAACCCCTCTGTCAGAGGTAAATTTAGCGCAGGAAATACTGCCTACCCACTTTGCAGAATCCAGTTCAGACACATTAAGCTTAATGTGTTACAGCAGAAGACATCAGGCATGGCTTTTCCAGCAAAACACCGTACAGGAGATTGCAGGTTATGAATGTTTCACAGAAGTCAAGTTAATTGTAGCATTAAGAATCAGCTTTTTGTTGGTACGATGCACCACAGTCAGGCTTCAGCCTGCGCTGCCCTGGGTGTTCAGACGTGCAAGGAAACACTCCATTAGTCAGCTCCCAGTAGGCTTCTGCCTTATCCCTGCGTTACAGAATTTTTAACGGCCTATTTCTAAGCACAGCTTTCTCCCAGCCTTCAGAGCGTCACAATTTGCAAGCAAAGCAGGAGTTTAGGAGTTAACAATAATTGGAGGAAAAAGTTCACCCGTTGTAGTTGTTAAATGTGGATTTGTTTCACTTTAATCACTCATTAGTGTTGAAACCTTACTTGTGTCTCTATATAATTTATAATACGTAGCTCTATACTTAATGCCTGTATTTAAAAGTGTATAAAGTATATGCATTTATAATTCATAATATATAATGATATAATCAAGTTTTAGCTTCTGAAATGAACAGTTCATTTACATTTTTACCACATACCTAACAAATTTGGAAATTCAGGCTATAGATTAGCCTGATCCACTTTGACTCAGATTATTTATGGAATGAGTAGATGGCAGTATGTATCCCCTGTAATGTGAAGTGCAAGGAAGGATCTAGCACACCTCCAAGTGATTTTGTTTAATTCATGCAAGTCCATAGGTCTCAGGAATTGGTTTAAGGTTTTCTTCATCTAATTTTATGTAGCTTCTTCCCATTTTATTGTGTTTCTGTGCTCAAGGGGCCACAGCCCAGGGAAAAGTGGTTCTCTTCTGTTCATGGCATTTCAGGCTTAAGGCCAAATGGAGCTACACAGGTGTAAATAAAAAGCAGATTTGGTTCCCAACGCCCCTTGTGCATGACTTGAAGCCTAACTCATAAGAGAAAGAAAAAAGCGGTCTGAGTTCCTGCCTTACTTAATTCCCCTAATAACTACTCTGTTGTTTAATTACATTTATGTAATTGCAGAACCCAGGAAAAGACTTAAATGTAGGCCATGTGACTGGAGTTTGTGCTTTTAAATTTAGATCACTGACTCGTTAAATACATCCTGTAGTTGTATGGCCAGGAACTGACTTACTGTTAATCTGTTTGACATTATAATTATTCCTGTCACTGAGTTTACAGCTTCTCCTTTGAACAGGGCACTTCAGAACAATCCCTGCTCAGAGACCTTTCTGCTAAACAAGGCTATAGTTTAGAAGGTCTGCAGTATTGCTGATATATGAACTAGCAATTAAGGTCTGACAGTGTAGGTACTGGAAGCCATCGACTCATCTTCAGCAGCACAAGTATACCGAGGTGTAAGTCTGTGCTAAACACACGTGATGATCCTTTCTCATGGATGGGCAGGGTAGCAAATGTCCGCTTATTTTTCCCACATGGAAAAAAGGATATCGGGAGAAACGGGCTTTTTTAGGTTTTGCCTCACAACTATGTTTGACTTTTCAGTTTCAGAGAACTGATCCTGTTTTTACTGAGAAGGGGAAGTTTAAGAGCAATCATTCTACGCCTCCATGCAACTTATCCTGGTGCCAGGTTCTGGTTCCACTAAAGAAGGAAAATATTCTTGTATTTTAGAATTTGCTCATTAACCAGAATTATGAGATAGCAGACTCTGAACTTGAGCTATAGAGGAAGCAGGAATGGCTTTTAACAACACCCACTGCAGCAATTTTGCTCTGTGGGTATTAACTTAGACAACATGAAAAAAATGCTTAAAAGTTCAGAGCTGAACTTTTCTTGCCAAAAGAAGTAATTTAACTGTGAGAGCAATTCATCACATTTTCAAAACTGGCTCCTGGTCGGCACAGTGGAAAAACACTATCAATGTGTTCTTTAGCCAAAAGGATGCAGTCTGATTTTCTAAATGTAAACTCCTCCAGTCTCTATTGAGCGGGTACCTGGACTGCCTGCCATGAAAGCACATGAACTGGTTGTAATGCAAGACATCTTCATCCTCATGCAAACTGTTAATATTTAATTTAGGCATGCCCGGTGAGCAAATACATAAGTGTATTAATTCTTTTGCAGTCTCCTGATGTATACAGCAACTCTGTGATTTGATTTGAATTGATTTTGCTGCTAACTCTGGTGACCTCCAATAAAAAATTGTTGCATTCGCCACAAAGTGATTTATGATGGCAGAACTCTCTATTATATAAATACTTTCCAATGCATTAGTCAGAAATCCACTATCTTACTTCATTAAACCAACAAATACAATCAATTCTTATCTGATTTACAGTTTTTATGCATGGAAAAATGATTTTACCTTTATGCCAAATGGAGTTGAAATGTAGATCGTGTAATACGAAATGTCTCTGCCTCAGTGTGTAAGTGCCACTAATCAAAATCAGAGCCTGCGTTCAGGATTTAAGCTCTGATCACCCTCTGGCTCGCACATTACAGGAATGAAATGCATATGCATGTTTTGATAAACAGTGCTGAGCATTAGCACTGTGCCTTTTTGTAGCTAAACACCCACCTAGCTTTAATCACAATGGGAAATGAAAGGCATGGCTTGAATACGAGCATGGAACAAATGACATTAGGAGACAAAGTGTTTACTAGCAATACATTAGTTACGTGCCTCTCCTCTCAAAACATCCCCCAGTACTTTAATATCTGTCTTGTGCACGCTGCGATGTGTATCTTAAAAATATAATACACAGGAATCGCTTCAGTCAGACTTGAAATGCAGATCCAGGAATCCAGGACTTGCTTCCTATACGTATGGAAGCAGAATAACACATTTTCAGAAGTAATGTGTCTTTTAATTTAAAAGGATGGATGTACTACTGAATCTATGGCTCCTTATTACAACACAGAGTCAATAAAAAGAGCTCTCATCCAAATGCTCTGCAGTCCATCGATAATTCTGCCAGAACCACTAAACACTACATTGCCCGTGGAGTCCCTCTCTCCCAGTTATTTGCATCATAATTTTGAAGTACAGCTAGTTAGGGCAAGGTATTTGGTCATTTTTCCCACACTGACCCTAGCCCCTTGTGCTTAGAGTGTGGGGAACGAGGAGGGTTTTAAAAACCTCAAGCAGAGAACGAAAATAATTCAACGTTTTCTGTGCCTGAGTGATTTACTCACTGAGATACTGCAAAGAGATGAGTAGGAGAGAGAGAGTTCTGTGATGTGTCCTCTTCATTTGGCAGATTACTTTACAAAGACCTGGGTGAAACCATCTCAGCCCTCTGGAGATGACCTCCAGGCTCACCAAGGGAAGGGGGCTCTTTACTGAGGAGTAGCTTCAACACAACAAAACACACCACCTCCTGTACTTCTGACAGCTCCCAGTGAGTGTGCACCGGGCAGCCTGATTTCAGGGGGCTTCTCTCATGTGCTGGCTGTGCTGAATTCCTCCAGCAGTCAGCCAAATGCAGCGCTCGGCTCCCGCTCACATCGCTGTGAGACGCAGCGCGGGCACGGCTTTGCTGTAACCTTGCACTGTCTAGAAACCCGAGACAACCTACGTGGGCTCTGAATGCTAATGCCCGGGCCCGCTACCCAAACGCAAGGCACACCGGAGCCTAAGCCCTTTTTAAGATTCTATGCAAAGATGAATGATTAATAGCAAATCCAAGTCATGCTCGAGATTCTGCGGATGCACACCCCTCCCACTCTGCCATACTGATGGAGGAAAGGGTCCTGCCCGTGGCTGCTGCTGCGAGGGCTCTGCATTTCTGTAACATCAACTGCACCTCTGCAAAGACACATTTCAGCTGCATGTGGAAACAAATGGAAGTCCAGGAAAGTGAGCAGCTGCTGTCTGCACACACACCTGCTCCAGGCTCAGCAGGAATCACCTGTGTGACTTTCAGCAACAAAAAACCATTCAGCCCCCAACATCTGCACTAAAGGAACAGCTCACACACCGATCCATTGCTAGCATTCCTGTTCTTTGTGGGCACAGGTTGAGCATCAGTGGGAGACTGTTATCAACCCACTTAGCATTACGTAATTTCCTAGACAAGTTATTTTTGAGCTTTTGGGACTCAACACTTCCAGTTCCACAATAGGCTTTTTTCTGTAAGGAATGGCTGGACCCTGGAAAGATACCTGGAATGTCATGGGAAACATACACAGGGGTGAATCTGTCTCTCTGAGTCCCTCAAGCTACAGCAGTAACTCTGCTAGCTGTCAGGAAATAACAGCCCCTTCTCTCTCTGAAGCAAAACATCTGATCTTGATCATAAAGCCTGTGCCCTACACCATTAATAGAAAAAAAAATAGAAAATCCAGGAAACATTTGATACCTGGGAAGATCAGAACCACAACTCTTTGTGGCATTTAAGAATAGTGGCTTCGCTTCTGTTTTCTCTATGATGCAAGAACAAGAAGGAAAGGATAAAAACTGCTGGTATCAAAGGATTTTTCTTGTCAGAAAGGGTGCATTATTGTCCTTACTAAAGGAATTCAGAGTGGGTTTGATTCATCTAGACGGTTCAATGATATCTACATCTGTCATATCTATGGACTTTTTCCAGCTGATACATTTTTTTATCAGCAGGTAAAATGTTGGTATATCATCCAGGAGTTCCTAAACACAAAACGACAGTTTCTGGAATCAGAGATTCTTTTATGCATGTTAGAAGAGGCTGGGTTTCCACTAGTTCCAAGGTACCAACACAATTCCATTGCAATATACTATGATATCATCTTCATAAAGATAGAATTAAGAAAGACATCAGATAAATACATAGACAAAGCCTGACTTGCAAAACCTAAGTCCATTTAAGGAGACATTTCTCGTAGGCAAAGAGATTACTCAGCCTGATGCAGTGTCAGAGCATTTTCCTGTAAGACTGCATTATTTTTATGTTAACTTCATGCACAACTGAGTGCATAATTCATAGGTCAAAGCTATTTGTTTTGTATTTTCTTATGTGTTCCTGTGTCCTTTTGCCCCCCATTACTCCATGGCACTACAGATTCTGCCTTCTGAAATGTCACACAGTATGTGCTGGGGTGGGACGGAGATCAGTGACACACTCTTGATTAGAAGGTACCTGAGGAGTGGGTCAGGTATAAGCGCAGCTTTTTAAGGGCTGACATTTGGAGAAAGGTCAAAACAGAAACTTACTTCTAATTTGGCATCCCCAGTTTTGCAATTGAGTCATCTTGCTGAATGGTAAAAATGAAAAGCAATGACATAAATAGCCCCCAAGGCTCTTTAAGCTGAGGCTGACCAGCTGTTTCAAACATAGCTGCTCATGGGCAGAGGGTAATGAAAAAAAAGGAGAATTTTATAACTGCCACAAAAAAGCCTTGATTGTTGTTCATCTGGCTTTATTTTTCACTGGTGGAAATCCGTACTTGGGAGTAACAAGTAGTGCCTGAGCTAAGTACATGACACTTGGCTGCCTCTGTAATGGCACTGATGGAGGGGAATTACCCAGACTGGGGTTACATAAACCCCATTTGGACAAGAGTGCTTTTCTGGCTGTGCATGGGCTCCAAAATGGAACTTGGAATAAATAAATATTTGGAAGATCTTCTTGGTTATGGAAAAAATAAGACTTTGCATGTGTTTTCAATAAGATGAAGGCTTATTTCTTGCCCATTCCCCCACTGAGAGCCCACTTGTAGCAATGTCTGCCCCTGCCTAATCTTTCCAGGGTGAGAAAGCCGCTTAGCATACACTTAAGGCACCATAGGAAAATACTGCAAAACAAAAAAGAGGTATTAAGTAAGTTTGATGTCAGTTGCAAAACCCCAAGTATTCATGGTGTGACTAGGAGAGAAGCTTACATTAGCAGGTATAGTACTCTTACAAAGAAATGGCATTTTGAAATTACAACCCATGTGCTTCCTTCAAAGCAAATAGCCAAGGGCACAAAGAAAACACCTCAATGAATAATGAACCTCCTGTTAGTGCAGTATACCTTGTGTTTAAATGTTTGGCTAAAGGGATGAAAAAATCACCTCCTCTGGTGGAGCTTTTTTAGCACACTGCCAAAAACGTCGGACGGAAGAAACTTCTTGGTGGCCTAATAGTAGGCAAGTCTCGCTTAAATGATATTTTGCTATGTGAAATGTATGTTTCTAGGTATTATCTGTAGATATTTCTTTCAAAGGTGTTTTCTCTACAAATGATTTTGTCCTCAGAATGATGCAAGACCATTTATCTATGAGTTTCAGGCTTATCACATGAAATTAAGCACCAGAATGCTCAGTAATTAGAGACCTCACCCTGGAAAATGGGTAATGACAGAGTCCTTGAAATCAATGAAGGTTAAAGCTGCCTGTTTATAACAACACTTCTATAAATGCAAGATAAGATGTTGATTAGGATATTATATCAGCCACATAACAATTGTATTTAATGCTGTTGGGAGAGTTTATTTTGAGCATTGCATGACCTCACAGATTTATCCAGCAAATAACCTGCCTACTTTCAAGCCAAAGGCAACAAATATTGTGCTTTGTTCAAACTTGTCCCATGTCCATGCACTTCTCACAGATCATCATTAAGGGTCATAAAGAACATGTGAGGTGTTCCTGAAAAGAAAAGTCTGCAGAAAATCAACAGGTCCAATGGTTTTTTTTCCCAGTAGGAATGTGTAAATGAGCCATATGTCAGCCAAAGCTCAGGCAGGAGTTCACAATTAGAATAGCTACAAATTGTATTTAGGTCAGTTTTGGATCTACTAATTGTTAAAACAAATAGGTGTGTTCTCCTCTTGTCCTGCCTGCCTGAGAGGCTGCCTAGCAGGTGGCAGATGTCCCAACCCTGGCAACAGTCAAGGTTGGACGGAGTTCTGAGCACCCTGATGGAGCTGAAGATGTCCCTGTTCAGTGCAGGGGAGCTGCACTAGGTGGCCTTTGATGGTCCCTTCCAACCCAAACCATTCTGTGATTCTGTGACCTTCCCAAGGGCCTTACATGGATAAACAGAAACTGTTCTTGACCTTTTTCTCATGAATTCTCACTATTAAGAAATTGCAGCTTTTGGAAATCTTTTGGTTTAAGTTCTGCTTTTAACTGAAGTTTTATAAATATTTTATGATTTTGCTTTCATATAAAAATTTTAATCTCACAGGCAGTAAGGTTCTCCAAAATGATCTATACAACCTCATATGTACCCCTGAGCAAGAGTGTTCACACAGGCAGTACCTAAAGCAGGATAAGCCCACACTCGAATTTCTCTGTTTGTGTTCCTACCGTCAAACCTTAAATATGCCTTTAAAATGTTAGGAAAGATCAGACTTCCTTAAGATTTGAAGCATGCTATTTATAGTGAGTTAAAGATTTCAGGGGAGGTAGAGTTGGTTTAGTACTTTTCAGGACTTACAAGAATTTGGGTATTTGCAGCAAGATGTATTGTGTTTTCCTGGTCAAGAAGACAAAAATATATAAAATTATGAGAGGGGAGAAAAGAAAATCTGACCTTCTCTAAACACTGCAATTTTTGTCACCTGAAATCAGATCTGCCTTCCATTACCTCCACACAGCACTGTCAGCATGTACATGACTAGAAAGATGAGCTCTAAATCCTTCTGAAAAGTTAAAGTCCACTGGTTTGCAGTAGATCTTCCTTTGTGCTCTTTTGTCTTTAAATTTGCTCTCATAAAGAATCCATGAACTATAGAATTTGATATATTATTTCTCACTTCTGGCTGCATTCAACTTTTAAAATCGAGGTCCTGATCTAATTTTAGTGGTTGTGAATTGTTTCTTTGACTGAAAAGAAAATCACCAGAGAATTGTATTGTATTGCCCTATCTCTTAATGAACAAAGAGAGTGCTGCTCTAAAAAGTTCCAGATTTAAAAAGACCAAGGTTTTGAGTTTAAATAGTCCATATTGGCCAGTCAAAGACTTCTTTCTGGCAATGTCGATAACTTTAAATGCTGCAGATCTATAAATTATGGAACCTGTTAGATGAGAACTTACTAATTGTTTTGAAAAGTACTAGAGGATAATACTTTCCAGCTCAGCATAACTCTGTTATTATGCCTTGTTTTGTGATTTTTAAGCCAAGGCTCATCCGGGATTCCAAAGTGAATGAAACTCAACACTTGCAGCTAGACAAGAGGGGAAACATTCCACACTGTGCCTTGTTTCTATGCCAGAGACTAAATAACCAAGGATTTCTTTCTCAAACATCCCATGTGGAAGGTTATATTGTTTAAATAGCAGTTTCAGACCCAGACAGATAAAATAAGACACATCTGTTATTTTTTTCCTCTTAGCCTTAGTATCTGGGTAATAATAAGACTCATTCTTTCGACTGAGTCAAAGCAGCAGGCTTGTTCCTTGTGATTTTTCTGCTTTTGTTGGAAGGTAAGTTAGCAGCATCAATTGTATTAGTGTTTCTGTCAACACCCACACTAAATATGTTTCTTTATGGGAGACATCACATTCCAGCCTACTCTGGACATCTAAATTTATATCTTTCATCACATCCATATTGAAATCCAGCTACCACCTGGATTCCTGTTGGGTTTACTTACTGAAATGTTCAGAATATTTCTGTTCCAAATATCCAATTAAAAATTAACTGAAGTTTATATTTAGGTAGAACAGCCAGTGAACTACAGACACTTTCTCTTTTGCCTCTTTCTCCTTTTTTTGTAGTGTCAGAGCAAATTCCCATAATCCAAATCAGAATGTGGTACATGCTGTGCTTTTTAGCCATTACTTTAAGCTGCATTTATTTTCCCTTATTTTACAAGTTTAGAATGCCTTAGTGGCACTGCAGCCTTTTGCACTCTTTTCCATGTCCTGTGAAATTTAGAAATGGATATGTGAATTTCAACAGGGTTTTCTCTGGGATTTTCCTGTTGTATTGACTGGAGAGCTTAGGACAACTACTTCAGCTGAGGGCTAAATTCCCTGATGCCCATACAGTCTCTGGTCTGCCTTACAGCCTTATTGTAGGGGAAAATACACTGGTTTTATGAGCTTCTAGATAGGACTGAACTCAATAACCACACGTCCAGAAATGCAGATTTTTTTTTTTTCTCTCCAAGTTTTTCACATGCTTCAGAATGATTCTTGTTTCTAATCTTACTCAGAAGGTCTCACAGGTTGCGTTTTTCTAATCTTCAATTATTACAACTAGAACACAAACATCACAACACTTAGTTCAAGGGGCATTTTCATATGGGTAGGGCACTTTCTTCTGGCAAATAGTCATGGTTTCTACTGAAACAACCTTATCTAATCCCTGAAAAATACTCTATGCCTTCCTTTAGAGTATAGCCACATTTATGGATCTACAAGCAACAGGAACCATTATAACAAAATTGCATTAACCCCTGCATAACATGTTAATTTGGCACTGAGATCAGTAGCTTCAGTGAAATGCACCTTGGCAAAAATAATCAGAGACATGAAGCAATAAGGGAGTTACTTCATCATTCTCCAAGTGAGTAAAAAAAATAACTTGGAGTTTTAAAAGTGTATTTGCACTTGAGTTTTGTGAGCTCCAGATTTTAGCCACAGTTCTTGCTTTGGCTGTGTCCTTTTTTTAAAGAACACCGTGGGATCAAATTTCATCTTTTTCTACAGGTAACCAGTTATGCTCAGACCCTGCTCTTTGGACTTTAGGAAGCAAATATGTACCATACATCCCCCTACAGCCCTCTGGGGTCTATTCTTTGCATTTCACAATAGGCCATTACTACATCTGTTCTGTCTCATTGCAGATGCCATTTATTCTTCAACTCAAACCAAGTTATCTCATTCATCTGATACAGCCACGATTGTTAACCACAATTGTATAAAGACTCCAAAACCAGCTGCAAAAGGAAAATATTGCTGCATATAGTTTTGTTTGCTGATTCCTTCTAGTTTTTTGTAAGACAAGACACTCTTTGATTCAGGCCGGGGAAAGGCATGACAGGATTGAAACTAAGATGTAAATTCTATAAGCCTGTTAAAATCCTAGCTGAATGCAAAATTTAGCTCATGCTTAGGTTTAAACATTTAAGTAGACTTGTTTTGCTGAACTGAGGCCTAAAGCTCCCTACTTATAATGGACAACATAATTTAACTTTAAACTCAGGATCGCTATGAATGAGCTAACGCAGAAATCAATGGTAAACCTAATGGAAAGTGAGAAGATTTGAAGTTTCACTTTTTCTTTTGTTTCCTTTGAATAGAATGATGCCCTTTTAGCGCTGCTTTTTCCTCAGTCCTCCCCACCTACTAGGGCATACTTATAAATGCACATTTAAGAACGCTAATTAAGAACATATTCACAGCAAGAACAGTAGAAGGGTGGACACAGAAAAAGGGTTCAAGCACCAGAGAGCAAATTAATACCCATAAAGAAGAAACAAAAACAGGAGAGAGAAAATGAAAAGGAGAGAAAAGAAGATAGTTTCCTATTTGCCAGTAAATAAGCTGAAAATTACATTCCCAGATGGATACCAATAGCCTTTTCTGTCAGCACTGCACCAGTATTACTGTCACATGATTGAACATCATATATATTTCTTGAAGTTTAGAAGACTTTATGTAAGCATCTAGCAAAATAATTAAGCAGCTGCTCCGAGCTTCACCCATAAAAGTGCTGTTGTATCTGGTTTTGCAGAATAATAGGGTATTAAAGCATCCATGGAAATGCCCATTTACCTGCTAAATGGATGTGTGCAGCCCTAAGTGTGGATACAAATTCTCCAGGAGCAGCTTTTCAGCTGTCATTTCAGGTGATGTTTGATAACGGCACAGTGGCGCTGGGCAGAAGCACGATTGCCTTGATAAGGCTGAACAGATGTGGGACACTGACTACAATTTTCCTTTTGTTAAGGTCAAGGACCAGAATTCCTAGTGTAAAAATAATTATTGTAGGTAGCCAAAACATCTTAATCATGGTAAACAGCACAGCTACTGCTCAGAAATTCTGATGAAAAAAAGTAGTCTTTCAATTGTCTTGAAGAACACTTGCTGTGAAATTTTACTCATGTACAAAATATTTGTGTTCAGGTATGTTGATTTGCTACCATGGGATGAGACTGCTAGATCATGTGGTTATTAACATTTGGTTAATGGAAATATAAAAATGTAAAGAAAGCGCAGCCCCATTGATCCCTTTTGATTTCAAATCTTTTTTTGAACAAGCCTGCCCAAAAGTATGACATACCATATCTTAGACACCCATGTAATCTAAGAGATTTCATCTCACTCTTTGTTTTGTATGAGATTTGGAGGTGGAAAGTGGCATTTTGTTATAAGTGCCTGGCAAAATACCTACAAGCAAAGAATAGTATATAATGCAGAAAGAGTGACTCCTTGTTCATACCCCAAAAGGTCAGTAGCTGGCGCTGTAAAAACATTATTGTTGCTTGAAATGCCTTTGTAGTTTCCAAAACAATTTTACAGTGACCCTCAAAAATTTATTAGCTATAGCAAGATGAAATGAAAGGTCAAAAATTAGTGGATTACCCATAACAGATTAAGAGTATGACCAAGGCAATTTTTATCTCCTTTTAGGGACCTATTCAGAAGAGACTAATTATGAGAAGCACTGCCACCAGAAAACACATGAGCAAAAACCAGCATGCGGTAAAAGGTGTTAAAATGTGTCCAAGAAAACAGTGAGGGTTTGGATTAGCATTTGCCTAATTGCTAGAGCTGTGAGCTTGTCAAGAACCCCTTCCACCTGGCTCCCTGTGTCAAAAGCTGCTTTAAAATACTGGTAAAATAATAGCATTGGCTGAGTTGGAGCTGTGTCCTCAGCTGGAATTAAAGCTGGACGTCCTCCTACACCAAAGGAGTTTTACCTTAGCCCCAGTTTCTCCAGGAAAAATGGATGAGTAAATTGCCTTTAGGGCAAGGACACCTATAGGCTGAGCAGAGTAACAGTCCTTACTGCATCCCATTGCAGCTAACTGATCCCGGAATAAGCTTCCTAAGGAATGCCAAGCCAAATGAAAGAGACCCTGACAATGAAACTACAACCCTCCTCAGCATCTTCCCCACTGCTGTGATACATTCTAGCTCATTTTACAGGAACTGAGACCGTCTGCAGCAAGTGATGGCTTTGAGTCCCAGAAGTTCTGATGTTGTGGAGGCCTTTCCAAAGTGCTGAGCGTCATTTCTTGAAAACCAGCTACATTGAAATTGCTCCAAGCTGAGGAGGCAAAACCACAACTGTCTTAAAACTTCAGGTTTGTCACGGGGAATGCCAAACACGAAGCTTTTCCAATCTTTACAAGGTTGTTTATTTTCCAGTTATATTGTATGCTAAGCCTGGTTTTGGAGAGCCTGCAGAACATAGAAACTAGTTAAAAACCAAACCCTGATTTACTCCAGGTGTAAGCTGTGCTAAGTCACACACTGTGAAAACACAGCATGGCTCTCTAATATTTCCAGGCTCTTTACAGGAGATACCAAGAAGCTCAATTTAAAGTTAGATATTTAATATTCTTTCTTATTTGTTGGATAAAACGTTTCATTTTTTGGCTTCAGATTATTCATGAGCAACCAACATTCGACACAAAGAACATTTTGATGGAACATTTGGTGCTCTCAATATAGGTTGCTTCTTGATTGTATGCAAGTTCTTAGAAAATCAGAGCCCTGATGCTTGCATTCACAATTCCAAATTTAATTGCTGTAACTGTTCTGCAATTGTTGCTTTAAAGGCTCTGGTTTGACTAATGCTCATAATCCCACAAGACGAACTAACACAGTTGGTTCAAATACAAAAGAACTTGGTGATGGAGGATGAGGGACATAAAACTCTTTCCTCTCCATCAATTTTCATGACAGGTTTCTGCAATAAAAGTCCAAGGGTCCTATTCACCAGGGCTGGCACAGGATCTCACATCCCACAGCTCCAAGGAGAGACTCATCTCACTTGCAGTGTCCTCCCTGCACCTTCCTGGTTACTTTGTTTCCCGCTTGTGAGCACGTTTTCCTCACACAGGGAAGGTACCCGACTGATGTGTCCTTTCTCACTGGAAACTGCTCTGTCTCATGTCTGGGACAGCAGCAGCTTCTCTGCTTAACAGTTTTTCAACATTGTTTCCACCATTTTTCCATCTACCTTTCCCTCCATTTTGACATTTCCGGTATGAACAGGAAAAGTGTACTGTTAGCTACTGGAAAAGTGAAATATCATTAAATAATTTTGCTGGATGGCAGTCGACCACGCTTCTCTCACCTGTCACTCTTAAAACATGCAGGTAAAGTAGAATAATTTGGAATCAAGATCCTTTATTTTTATATTCTTTCCCCCTCCCCATTGTGCTTTATTGATAGGTGAAAGGCTAATTTAGTCTCAAGAGTGTTCTGTGTCCACCCCAACTATTTCATTTCAATAAATAACCTTGCTGTGAATACATTTTAATTAGTGATTTCATACTTGGAATTGTGCAATTGTAATACAGTAGGTGTGAGGACCTATTGAAATAGTATAAAAAAGGCATAATTATTTTCAAAAGCTCCGTTGGAATAATGCAGGTAAAAAATTCTCCTGCTGGCATCTGTTTTCTGTGTCCAATGTATAATTAGCACTTCACATTCTCTCTGTATTTGTGAAAGGGTAGACTACAGGTTGTGCAGGATGCTCCCACAGTGCTGGAGATTTTTCATTCTTTGTTTGCTGTTCCTTGCTGAGATCATTATAATGAAGACAAGATTTTTATTTCATTTGACAATTTCCATCTAATTGACTGAAAGATATAACAAAGAAAAATGGGAACAAAACCCAGAGATTCAGAAGGATTTTCCTGACTCTATGGGCCTGGCCTAGGATTCTTTCATGCAATGTGGAATAAGTAAAGTAGGGCCCGAGAATAAAAAATCAAAACCTTGTCATACGTGTTACTGCTGAAGGCAGGCTGACAAAGAAGGGCTTTGAGGAGTGAGCAGAAGAAAAATCTTAAAAGAAGCATAAGCTCATTTCAGATCTGAATTTGAACTTGCAAACAAGATGCTAGGCCAGAGGAACTCGGTATAAAATTACGGGGTGTGACAATGTATAGGATGGATTACATCAGGCATCGGTTACCTTTACGAGGATGCAGTTCAGTTAACTTGGCCATTGCTCTCAGGACACACACTGTGGCACAGAACAAAAAGAGTGATAAAGGCCAAGTGGATTTTTAAAGTAGGCTGCATTTGATGTACCGGCTCCCTTGAAGGCCCTTTTTGTCTTTTATGCAAAATTATCATGTTTAAGAAAACTGCCAGAACTTCACTGGCATGTCAGTGAAAACAAGAAAGTTGTTCTTAAAATGTAGGCAATTTACACCTACTTAGAGTGACTATAGTTAAGGAACACGTACATATAAGCTGTCATATCTGCTCCCTTCAACTCCCTCGTCATGTCGCTGTGGACATTTTGGCAGGATTCCTGACCTACACACAGTCTGAGGGAGTGGGCTGCCTTCAGCTGTCGTGTGTGCTGGCATCTGAGCCAGCTTTGCCAGCCCCGGGAAGAGCAGCCCGGCAGCAGAGCACGCGGGGAAGAGCAGCACGGGCTCAGCAGCACTCAGTCCCTCTGCAAAGAAGGGAGCAACGGGGTGTTTCCCCATTCCCAGGCTGCTCCTCATTTCTGGGAAAACTACAACGTCGGTTATTCCCGCCCTGTCTCTGTGTTCCCATCTCCCTTTGGTTTCTGACTTTAAATCTCAGAATTAAGAGAGGAAGTAGCTGCAAAACTTGGATCCACTCCATGTCTAAAGGTCAGCCCTCTCTCTGACACGGACACTGCAGGCTCAGTGGGCTCTGGAGCATGATGGCATTTCCAAGGGGGAAAGCTGCTGCCCGTGCTGCCACATTTGCGGCTGCTGCTCTGCTGAAGGAGTGTGGCAGTCCTTAGCTCTGCTCTCCCATGTGCTCGGAAGTGGCAGCTGCCACTTAATGGACTGTGGTAGCATTGTGTAAAACGCAGCTGACTCTACTCGTGCTTTGTCAGAGGTTTTGTGTTCACAGCTCTGCTGAAGTACCCACCAATAGTCAATGGAGAGAGAAAAGCTGATGGTCTCAAAACCAAATTCATAGGAAAAGCAGTGAAATGGGAGTGCTGATACTCTGTTTGAAACTTTATTAGTTCAGAAAACGAGACTTTTAAAACCTTGTAAAATTAACAGATTACAAAAGCAATTCACCGAACCCGCCATGCCTTTGAATATGTACTTTACTGAAAAGGCTGACAGTGTCTCTACTTCTCCTCTTGCAATGCAGACCTGGCCTCTGCGTTATTCATCCCTCATTTGTGTTCAATTGTTTCACAATTTCTCCTGACTAGCTCTTAAATGTCTCAACTCTTCAACACCAAGTGAGAGGAGCAGGGCTGACAGAGAGAAGGAGCTTGCTTGTATGTGGCCTCCTCAGCACAGCACAGCACAGCAGCATCCCACCCTGTGGCAGCAGACTGCTGCTAATTAATTATCTGTACATGGCTCTAGGCAGGAAGGTGCTGTCATCAAGAGCACCAAACAAATAGTAGTCCTGTTTCCAGAGAAACCTCAGTGTAAATTATATACAGGTGTCATGAGATCACCTGCCTGAATTCATCAATATTAAGGGCTTTGGAAGAAGAGGAGGAGGTTGAAAGATGGGGACTGGGAGTTCAGAAAGCAGTCGGGTCACCTGAAATGCAGCAGCCCTCAAACCTGGGTTCAAAAACAGGGGAAAAGGCAAAAATTAAAAAAGAGTCCGAAGTATGAATGTTTAGTCAGTGATGCAGGAAATAAAGACTGAGGTCTATTTGCCTGTGCTTTTCTATAGAATGCTTGGGAAGAAGTCTGAGAAACCCATGTAAACTTGAAAGGAACCTGGAGTAAAGTAACTGAATAGTAGAGAGTTTAAGAACTAGAGAGGGGTGGATGAAGAGATAAGATATAAAGGTCACTATGCAAGGACCTTGCAAACTCTGTATTGTGTGCATTCTTGACTATCTGAGTTTTAAAAGGGAAGAAAAGCACCCTGAAGTTGCCAAGTGGGATAGAGTCTGGTCTGTTTTGTACAGATAAAGCTTCCAGAAGGTTGTGTATCACTGAGGAAATCAAAGCACAAAAGCAAGTTCTTATGGGAAAACTAAAGACTGAAATCAAGAAATTTAAAAAACACCCAAAACATTTATCCCCACCTGCTGCCTTGCAGTTGGTGGAAATTGAACATCTTGGATCATCTGTCTGCACTGGACAAACAATTGCTGTTTACCATGCTAGGGGAAAGCCAAGAAAGCGTGGGGAGATCATAATCCTCAGAGCACACTCCTCTTTTCATAAAGTGTACTCAGCGAAGCTATGATCACTTAGAACACCTGATGAAATGCCTCCCCTGGTGACCAAAGCTCAGCTTTTCCCAGGTGTGGCAGTCTTAGAAAGAGAAAAGCAAGGAAATTGTCCACTCCATTTATATTTCTGAAATCTGAGTCAGAACAGGTACTTCAAGCTGTTCTAGAAAAGGCAGAGGGATGCATTGCATGTTTGCCACCTCCCTCTCTGCTACATTGGGCTCTCTGTGCATATTAGTAGGAAAAGAGAGGCTGACTTCTGTTCCTGCCTGATGTTCCAGTGCTCCAGAGAGGAGCAAGTACCCAAGATTGCACACCAGTCTTAGAGAGGTTGCACTCAAGTCCTATATAACAACTACCCCCTTCTCCTTGTACTTTATGAATGGAAGAATTAGATGTTGGCCCTGTGTGGCTGAACAGACGGAAAACAGACTGGCAAGACTCTCTGTATTAGCACTACACTTTTTGGGTCTGCAAATTAGGATGCAAAAGAAGAATGCAGTCTCTGCCATAGCCAAATGTAAAGGGAACATTTTTGCATATTTTTGATATGTGATCTTATCAGCAGACAGCTTTTTCTTTTCAGTAAAATAAATCCTTGTAATTCCACAGCACAGAAATCTGACAGTACAGAAAGTAATCTTTATGATGGCTAAAAGTCTTTGCCCAGCACATATTGCAGCTTACAATAATTATTTATTACTGGTGTTACCATCACTGAGCCTTTAATGCACTTGTGGCCAGTGGGCAGAAAATGAGCAATCCCTGGTGACAACAGCAAGAATGCACTTGTTCACATGGCAAGTAACTTTTTAAAGTTCCTGTCAGGCTGTAATATTTTTCCCCTCCATGCAAGGGTATTAAAATAAAAACTTTGGATATATAAATCAGAGTAGGGTGAGTTCACTCCTGTGCCAAGAGGGAGCCCAATGAATCCTGTGGATGTTAAAGCTGAGAGAGGCCTCCTAGATCATCTTGTTGTGCCTCCCTTCCCCTGGCGATTAACAGCTGCTGCTGTCACAGGAGCAGAATCTTAAACAGCACAAGGATGGGGAAGGAATGCCAGGCTCTCCCCTCTGGCTGCTCATTAGTGCATTAACATTTTCTACAAAGTATTTACTACAGCTTTATTTTTCTGTACCTCTCTCTTTTCTCATGTACCTTATCAAATATTTGCATCATCACCTCTACAGTCTTGGTGAACTTTCTCCACCTAAGTTATTGTAAGACTGACCTTCCCTCTAAAAAGCCTTTTTCTCCTAAAGCATAAAAAGATTTTTTTTTTTCTGGTTTCAGTCCATTACATCTTTTAAATACTCAATAATTCCTTACCATCTTTATTGTTGCTACAGTTAAGATATTTATAGACAAGTACATCCTTCCCTTACTGCTCCAGTATGGAGGCACAGAAGTGACAGCCTTATGATAAATAGGCACACTGAGGAATCACACGGGAGCCTTTCAGAGCCATAAAGAGGAATTATCAATCCCAAGTGCAAGCATGTGTGTACACACACAGGTGTGCAAAGGCAGAAGGGAAGAGAGAAGGCATTTGCTGCATGACTAATATTCCTCCTCAAGGAATGATTCTTCTAAGGTGCTTTCAGAGCAGTGAGATGGATCTCTTGGTATGCAATTTTATATATTTCCACTTCATAGAAACACTCACTCTGGAGGTGAAATAAGTCATATGAGGTGATCCCATCCACCTCTTTGCCATTAGGCACTGCATAATAATGCCTCATGTTTTCTGCATTTGCCTGCCCAAACCTTAAGCAATAGGCTCTCGTTGCTTGCCTGCATTAGGACCTGAGGTTTAGCTCTGCCATGCTTCCTTACCTGGCTGAACCAACACCAGAGACCTGCTGGTGGTCAGTAGGAGCTTCAACCCCTTTCCCTGTAAGTCCTCTCCAGCTGCAGCACCCAAGTCATCTACCAACATTTCCCTTTCACGGAATTCGTTACCCACACGTGACTCTCCTTCTTTCTGGTTTAATGGTACCTGTATTTTCCCTAAAAGGGCTATTGCAAATGTGATCTTGAAAGAAATCTATCATGACAATTGTACACTCACAGCTGACTTCATTTTCTGGTTTTCCAAGGGGTGCTCTCTCTTTGCCGTATTTCTTCTCTCACCAATATGCGTATTACAGTTTTTGAATACCTTTAGACCATTTGCCTCGTATTACCTTTCTGCCTCCTGAACACCAGAGTAGTCGCTTAGCACTCTTGTGATGGATCATCTGAATGCAGGCTAGTTTTTCCCATTATGCAAATATATTTTTTTTACTGAGAGTTTGATCCATTTCCATGTATATTAAAGAGTATAACAGCTATTGCTGTAATCAGTAGCTGCAACTTGCATATATCCTGAAACAAATAATGTTAATGCCGGGAGTATAAGCTTAGTAAAAGATAAAACTTAGTAAAAAGTGTTGGAAAAACAAAAAAAGTCTAGTAGGTGGGAAGAAAAGGCTAGCTGAATCCTCAGAGTAACCAATTTAAATATTGCTAAATATAAAGTTTTATCGACTATAAAAACTTTACAGAATGGTCTCACATTGGATTTCAGTTTAGTTCAGGCCTGTCATTTTCAAAAAGACCTCTTTTGCTATAGTTCAAAGCTCCATAAAGTAGGTGCAGAGATGGTAGCATAGCAACCACAAGAAAGTAAGTTTAAACACTGAGAAAATGAGCTTTTAGCTTTCTAATAGCAGAGCTTTCATATTCGTATCTTCTTGCTGGGTTTGAAACACCCATTTCTATTTCAGCTGACTTTGCTTCATTCTATCAGTACAGAAAGCTGCATGGCATTACCGAACTACAATTAAACGAACCTGTTTTATGCGAATATTCCTTGGTCATGGACAAACAGAAAACTGAATTGTGAATGGTGAGGAATTAATTTAGTTTTTAAATTAAATTAGCATTTCCTTGAAACAGAAGAAGGGTATTTTTCTGTATGAAGCAGAATTGGTTCCCACAATGGGCACAAGAATAAACCTACTTTTTCCTGCTGACTCAGGAAAATCAAATCCAAACATTCACCACTGTGATTTTTTTAAATTGGTTTTGAGATGTGCCCTGTCTGCACAATAGTGTGAACTCTGTCAGAACAGCTGAAGGATCAGGAGTTCAGTGTTTTGGCATTTTTGGTGACTTTGCCTGTTCACCCGAACTGAGTTTGAGGCTCTGACTTGTCTTGGATTTGCATCTTTGTTTTAAAAGATCTTGGTGCCTGGAGAAGTAGACATGAAATGCTGATGTAAATAGCATCTCCAGCTGGTAACATCTGCATGCCCTTGTAGCCACATAGCTGGAAAAGCAGTGGATAATAATCAATGAACACTTTTAAACTCTTATTTTGAATCTTTGTTAGTCTTGAAGCCTTTTGCCTTCGCCATTGTACTTTTAACAAGGGTAATTTTTCCTGCTGATTTATTAACTGCAACAGACACAAAGTCTCGTAGGAGGTGTATCACACCAGGCACACCCTCCAGCTTTGATTTATCCTGAAATGAAATGGTTTCTAGCCCACTGGAATCTCACAATCCCCACACTGCAGTTAATGACAGGGGCTCTTTGGTCGGTGTGTTTTCACCTGTTCCCCCTCCTGAGCAGTGAGCCTCACAGACATACACCAGAAGGCCTCTAAACCTCTAATAGACAAAACTAGTTCCAAATACATCCCTGCAGATTTTGCAGTTGTGTGTGATCCTAGTTAACGTGGGAATGCAGGAGGTGGAAGAGACGTGTCCAGGGAATCTGGATCCCTGTTAGTCCTGTTTTGGAGCCTATGAAAGGCAAAGGTTGGGATGAAGAGGCAGGAAATGACTGAGCAGACCTGGTTATTAATATGATGGCTTTACTTGTGAGTGACCTGGAGGGCTTCCAGCCCCCGTGCTGTGAGAGAGGCTGAAGAGCTGACAGCTTGCTGCACTCACCCGGCAATTTCCCCACCACCTGCAGGGCCCCAGCTGGGGCCAAGGGTGCTCAGGGCCCCCCAGGGTGCTCACACACCCACAGCCCTTGTGCCAGCAGAGCACCAGGACAGGTGGCTTTCTTGTGGCAGGGCCACAAGGTAGGATGGAGAGCTTCTGGAGTGCCCTCAAAGAAACTTGCACCACCAGGCTTGTGCAGAATGAAAATAATTCCTTACTCTTACACCGTACGTGCAAAGATTAACGTCCTCTCCACTCGTTCCATACTCAATTTTCCACAAAAAGTAAAAATGAGAATTTCTGGAAGAGATTTTTACCCCACCACTTAGAAGCAGCAAGCTGCTACCACTTAGAAATAAAACCTCAAAACTTACAACTTCAGTCAATCTTTTGCATGGCTAAACTTCTAGGACGCACTTTACTATGAAGCTTTCCATTTCTAACCCAAACTTTTAAGTTCTCCTCTTCCAACAATAATTCTGTTGGCAGCATTTCAATAGTTCTAGAAGTAGTGTTATAATTCTTCTCACCAACCTGTGCAAAGCCTTGAAAATTATGGAGCTTTACAATGAACCTAAAATTCTTACATCCAGGTTACAGGGGGATTATCCAAACCCCAGAGGTTATGCATATTGGCTGTAGTTATGCAGAGCAGAGCTCTGAAGAACATACTAATGTTCTTACTCCACACCTCATTCCTGCTTGATGGAAGATAGATCCACTGCCATAATCAGTACTCCTATTTATGCCTTACATCATTTGTCAGTACATGCTACTGACACGTCTTCGTTCTCCATAAACATTTTGCATTGGAATGTCATTGCCAATGATTTAATAGCAGCAAAATAGCAGCAATACAAAGAACAGCTGTGTTGGATAATTATTGATTATTGGAAAATGTGTTATTAAAAATGTCAAGTGTTCATGTCATTCTAGAAAGCCTCAAATAAATTTATCAGAGTTGCTTTCTAACTGTTCTTTTGGATCTGATGTATGTATTCTTGTATTTACCAATGTAGAGGGGTGTTGGGAAGTGTTTATTTTCCCTCCTGTGTTTACAGAAGCTGGAAATGTTTAATTATTTAACCAGTATTAAACAATATGTCTGTTGAGAACATACAAATATTCAAATCCAAGAAATGGTTGTGCAGGAACACTCCACTGTGTGCTCCACGTTAAATAAGAATCATATAGATTGATGGATACAAATGCAATGAGGTATCAATTAACTCACTTTTAAATAACCACTGAATGTGCAAATTAATGAGACACGAACTCCACAGAAGTGCAGAAAAACCCACTCTGCCAAATATCACATTAGTTAAGAGCTGAAAATTGTCATTTACAGAGCACAGACCCTAACATTAACTGCGAGTTTCCTGTAATTCTTCTCTTTCATTGAATCTACCTATTTTGGGACTCTGCCTAGTACAGCCAGCCGCAACCTGCTCTTTCCAGATTCCTGAAGTAGTGGAGAGCAGAAAATGAGACATATGGCTCCAGAGAGGAGGCACTGGCTGCCAGCACAGACTTCCACATCAGCAACAGGAGAGCCCCCAGGAATGCATCTGGACTCCCAGGAGGGGACCTGGCTTCAGGTACAAGACCTGGATGGAAAATTTAATTCAGAGTAAAAAAGAAAAAAAAACAAAAACCACCAAATCCACTCATACACCAAAATATTTGACAGCCCATATTCAAGTCCTGGACAAAGGGGTATTTTGCCCTACTCCTTATTGTATCTCTGATTTCTGTTCCTGTTGGTTACTTTTCTTTCCTATGGCATGAAGAATTCCAAGATGCCAGCAGCAAGAAGCTACTGTACGCCTCCCTGGATCACGTCTGTTAGGAAAGAGTCAGTGAAACAAGTAGTGCCACGGGTTTAAGCCTCGCTGGCTGAGCCCCAAGGTTGAGTACAACATTTACAGTGGGGCTCGTCATTAGTGTCACTACTGGAATAGAGATTTAAAAAAAAAAGAATTCAACCATCTCTGTAGTTCTGCAACTTAGGCAAGAAAATGTAAGAGAGATTTCATGCAGTAAATAAGTATAAGAGAAGTTTAGGATATGCACTTATTTTAAAGGGGCATGGATCTTTCAGTGTTCCAGCTACCCAGGGGGTTGAGAGAGATGGAAGTCAGAGCCTTGTGCTGACAACACAACAAAACCAGAAAAGCACAAAAGTAAAGGAAAGCATTATGATAACTTTGCACATGTGTCCCACAGGAAAGAAACTTGGGATACAATCAGAAATGCGGAGGATTTCATGTGCCCCAGACATATCTCTCTACAAACCCTGTTTCCAGGACAGACAACACCAAACTTGGGTCCTTTTTGTTATGGGTTTGTTCAAGCAGCTGTGCTAAAGGAGGGCACTTGCTGGGACTTGGTTACTGAACAGAACATTGTAAGCTAAAATGGGACTTTTTTCCCTCTACAACCGACAATTAGGTAATCTACTAAATTAATTTCCTTCACATTTAACGAGGCTCTGTTATGTGGTTTGGCGTGCATTATTATGTGTATTAGTCACAGCCTGACTGAAGGGAAATGCACCATCAAATTTACTGTAACAGCAATTTTCCTTAAGGTATATCAACACAGATGAATTGGCAGACCCCTAATACATGGCTTAAAGCTATCTTTTATACAATATTGCCCTCTATGGGAGCCCAAGATGTAACAGATTTGAAATAGCACACTGCTGCTCTTTGGTCCTATTAATTTTTTTTAGTATAGTATCTACTTTCCTACAACACTTCTATTTAACATAAAAGCTTTATGCCACCAGGAAAATTCAACCTACTATCCCCTCATAATTTCATCTATTTCTTTCAAGCCTACGCTTCAAATTGTAACAAATATATCTATTACTGGTGTTTAGCTTTTATGTGATCATTTCGGTTCATAGAACCCCTGCTCCAAGTGTGTCAGCCTTTCTGTCATGCTTAAAAACAACAAATAAACACAACTCAAACCAAAGTACACACAGCCCAGTAGCCACATCACTGGTATGAATAGGCAAACAACATTTGGAATATTATTTCTAAAGTGCCACAAAGTCTTCAGAGAGCAGAGATGCAACTCCAAAATAACATTATGGGTATTTTCAAATGTAACCTGCTGAACTTTAGTGCCATGAGTCAAGCAGGAATGAGCATGATAAAGAAGTACAATGGATAAGTATCAAGATCTTATTCACTTGGAGTGCTCTCTCGATTGCTCTATCCATGTTTTTCTTTGATAATTTTAATTACATCACCTTTATTTTCTTCCCATGAGAAAAATATGTTTTAAAAAGAAACCTCAGTCCAAAGATGATTGGAGAGCAGTGATCAGTGGGCATCATTTACACTGAACTGTGTTGCATATTCGAAACAAAAAACCCAACCATTCCTTCTAAAACCCAACCATCCTGATATTTTAAGGTTAGTGCTGAAAATCCGCAAGCAATTCCTACCTCAAGGAAAGGGAACCAATAGCAGTTAGACATTAAAAGCATTCCTTCAGCTTATTAACTCCGTTCTAGCAGATGTTGCAGAAAGATTTCACATCTCTAAAGACGGCCGGTTCAAAGTAAACACAACATCGTGGTCTTGATTTCCTCTGTCAGACTACAGCATTTTCAAGTCTTTAGCCTCCCTTTTGCTGAACCCAGGTCTGTGTGGGGATTTTTTAAATTTTATTTTGAAGCACAGCCTAGTCACATCAGTCTAAAAATAGACCTTAGGGCAGACTTCCATTTCCCATTTCAGGATTTCCCACCTTACTGGAGCATTAGCATGAGGCCTCCTCCTATAGCACCAGATAAAGCAGAAAAGGAACGATAACAGGATGACCTAAAATTTTTTTTAAATTGCTAGGAGGTGAAACAAAACACTGTACAACAGGATCTATTTATTACAGTAATTTTAGAATACCAGTTTGGGCATGCTTCAGTAACGGATTTTTCAGTTTCAGAGGGTTTTTTAAGTTTTAAATTATGGTATATAAAAAGCTCTGCTTGTGAGAGCTAACCTAGAAAAAAGTCATCCTTAGAATGCGATGGAAGTTTGATATCCAGATCGCAAGGACAGAAGAGTAAAAAGAGAAAGATAAATGTTCTTTGTAGTTCCTCCTTTGAAACTGCCATTCCTGGTTTCACCTTTTATTCAGAAGTGGATTAGAGTATTAAAAGAGCCTCTGTAGACATGTTAAAGGGGACTCCCACTGGAGCTCTGGTCTAATTAAGCTACTTTATGAATCATTCCAGTTTGACTAACTCAAAATTTCTTTAAAAAAAAAAAATCACTTAATACATTAAACCAAGAGTTCAAGCTTCTTTGTTTTTAATAATCAAAGAAGAAATGCTTGAGTTCGAGATTTGTAAGCTATCATTTCATTTTATGGATGATACCCTTTGTGATAATTGCGTTGCCAGCAGCTGGTCTGCACCTCTCTTTATTAGAAACCCCCTTTCCTCTGCACATCTCAGCAGCCCTGCTACAGCTCAGACACACAGCTGGCATGACAGCAGAATGCTGGTGTCACACGTAACTGCTCCGATTGCTGGAAATCATCAGTCAGCATTTTGGTGGTGGGTTGGCTGGAGATCACCAGGAGCTTGTAAATGGGTCTGCTAAAGTTCATGCAGGGAATAGCAGAGCACCAGCCAGTCCTGTAAGGAGTCCCTGCAGGTGCTGTAAAGCAGTGCTGTACAAAATGTGCTACCATTTAAACCAGTCCCTTGCCCAGCCTGAACTCAGGCTGGGACCAGATGCACAACAGGGTGACAACACTTCTGTCTGCAGTACTGGGGGCCAGAGAAACCCTGTGGTGGTCTCTGATGAAGCACAACCTTTGTGAGTCACCCAGGAGAAAGAACTACAGCAAATGATTCTCTGTGCTTTCACAGAAAGGGGAAATCGGGGCACAACCGAAGTTCCTAGATCTGCATTTATGACGATGTGCAATGCAGTGGGGGCAGCAGCCAGCTTTTCTGGGTGAGGCAGTCAAATGAATGGGACCTGCACCTGCTTTTAGTCTTGTCTTTGCAAGGATTTACAAAACTAGAGTGACTTGCTTATTGTCAGGGAGGTCACAAAAAGAGTCAGCATGAAAAAAGACCAAAGGGGGCACAGCTCTTATACATTGTAGCATGTTACAGGTGCAAACAACAAATCATAAGGGGGCTGAGCAGAGCTTAAACCTGCTCTGCTGCTTCAGTCTCTCCTGCTACACCAAAGTATGGACTGGGATAAAGCTCTTCTCTCTCTAAGCTCCAGTCCTATCCCTTTTTACTTCCCAGGAGCTGTCTGCTACTTCAGGCCAAAGCAGAACCTGGGAAGTTTTCCATAGGAAAAATTGTGGGCCAGAGCCCAAAAGGCTTTATGGATACACAAAGACATCCTTCTCTCTCTCTCACACATCCTGAACCCTTGCCCCAGTGTCACTTGGGAAGTGGTGACAAAGATCAGCTGTGGATTAAGCACAAACTCATTTTTTGCTTTGATGGTATCTCAATAAGAGTGCTTAAAAGACTACAGTTCATATTTTTATAGTTGAGTAAGCACTTAAGACATAAAACAGTAATGTAATTAGAGATACGTGGAACAGCTCTAATGCTAGATGTAAATGAACGTATGTTGGTTTAAGAGATATATCCACATTAGTTTCTATCAGCACACTCTCTGAAACTAATACATCCAAAGCCTTACAGGAACAAAGCCACAGTAGGATATCAAAGTTATCTTACAGAGGAATAAAAGTATAAGATAAAGGTCATTATAGAACTGTTATGCACTGATTTGCCTTTATCATCTGTACAAGTGTGTCCAGACATAAAGAAGGGATAATAGAAGCTGAAAAAGAAACTATATAGCTGGAGAAAGTCAGCAGTCAGGGGATATAGCTAATTTTTACATTTTTAAATTAAATTTTACTTTAGGACTAAGCAGCATTTTTGCTGTTCATATTGTTGCAAATCAGCACTTCATGCTTAAGTGGACCACTTGTAGCATGTTCTCCCCTGACATCTGGGAAATAAGAATAACCCATGACAAGGCAAGGCACTGCCAGTAGAAGACATGAATGCCTTAACTGAGTTCTGATGCATGAAACTCAGCTCCAAGTGTATCTATATTTCATCCCTACTTTTCTGATTCTATAAAACCTCTAACACATTTTGAGCCAGAGCCAAAATATCCGGATGAAAAACCCTAACAACTTATTGAGACATCAAGAAAACAAAATAGACTTTTCTTAATGAAATATATGAATACTCAAAGAAACCCAAGCCACATTCTGGTATGCCTTTATGTGTCTTGCACTTTTGATGTGAATATAATGAAGTTCTGCATATCTCAAATTGCTGCTGGAGAATTAAGACTAATCTATAACTCTTACAAGTTGTCATAGTTCCTCTGAAATCAATGGATGTTTTGACAATTTACACCATCTGAGGAACTGCTCTGTGTCTAATAAGACACTGCTGTTTAATTACAGGGAGGTTCATAAAGAGTCTCCACAGCTCAAGAAAAAGCTGGTTCTTCCAGGAATAATCATTTTTTTGTTCTTTTAAACTCACTATGAACTTCAGTGTCAAAAGCCATCTTTCTTTCAGTAAAGACCATAAATGTGTCTTTAGCTGAAAGAAATGATTCTGTGTATTGCAGTCAGTTTTGAAGTGTGGCCTTGGTGCTGCAAGGGGCTTTTTGAGAGGAGAAGTAGGGAGTGCCTATTCCAGTGTCATCAGAGCACTAAAATAACAGGTGGGGAGACTGGGGGCAGCCAGACACAACAGAAGCTCAACATAAGAGCAATGGGACATCAATCCAGATAGTCCAGTGAAAATTTTCACATAGCCTAGAAGAGTGAGCCAGGGAGACACGATGTATTTACACACTACTTTCTGAAGGGATTTGCTTGCTCTGCATCATATTTAGGAGCATGGTTTAGTGGTAGGTTTGGCAGTGCTGGGTTCATAGTCGTACTCCATAATCTTAAAGGTCTTTTCCAACCTAAATCGTTCTAGGATTCTATGTTTCCAACCACAGAGCTACAGGAATTGGGTTTTCCACATCTGGTGATGTGAAGACGAATACTTTAAAAATGTGTACAGACATTGTAGTGATAGGTGTGTAAGCCACAAGAAAATTTGGACAGAACACAGCAACACTTACTTTCACAAAACCAACAAAGCAACAACAACAACCAACCACCTAAACCAACCCTACCAAAACCCAAAAACCCCAACCACCATCAAAGCCACAGTTCTAAAACCAGAAAGTCAGTTTCAGAAAGGTAATACCAGTTTTGGGCAAAGTAATGGTAGGTTTCATCTATGGGTTTTGAGCTACCAAAATAAGCAGAATAAGCTGTTGTGAGTGCCTACCTATACAGGGAGGAAATAAACCACATGAGGATTAACAGGTACAGAATTTTCACCAGCTAATGCAAAATCTGTGCTGCAGGTTAAGAGCCAGAAAAATCCTGTGGCAAGGATTTCAGCATAAGTGTGCTGCCTCATTAATATGGTATTTTATTACTAGAGTTTATATTTTCTTATTTCTCTCCATCCATACTTAATTTCTGTTTCTCGCTGTCCTGTTTTCTTTCTTGTCTATTTTTCCCTAAAGCAGAGCTTCAGAATTATATCATGATCAGAAGGACATTCTAGGTAACTCGAGTGCATTTGTGACTGAGCTGGAAGAGTTCAGTTCTCTCTACTACCCAAAGGAGAGGGAAGTGACAATTCAAACTGTACTCTTTTTTCCCAAGGGTTGGTGTGCTCTTTCTGTTACACAGAGTTGCAGCAGCTCTGCCAGCTGATTCCCACACGTTTCTCATGAGGGCAGACCCTGGCACAGTCACTCTCCCGATCCTGCACTTAAAATGAATCACCAGCGGAGCAAACAGCTACGGAGGCAGCATGAATCCACAGCCCTGCCCCTTCATGTTGAATTCATCCAGCGTGGTAGGGCTTAAGCCAAGGATTTCAGTTCAAAGAGTGACTTTAGCATCTGAATTAAAACACACTCTCAACAGTTTGTGCGAAGGCTTGGCCACTGGCCCACCCGGGAACATCCGCAGCAGTGGCTTCCAAGGGGCAGTGCTGCTCCCAGCACATCTGGAGCAGCCCAGCTGTCCTGCAGCCAAACCCTCCCGCTCACAGGTGCCTCTCCAGTGCTCCAAGTGCAGCCAGGAGCCAACGATAGGAGTACAAAGAGCAACAAACAACTGGACTTTTTCTTTTCGCACCATCAGATTAGCAAGAGGAAGCTCTGGCAGTTTTTGGCCAAGCTAGACCAGAAGTTTTCCTTGTGTTGGGAAGAGACTCTGTAACTCAATTTGGCTATTTTAGTTTATAGCCTGACTGAAGCTCTGATGTTCACACAGGATGCAAGGAGGCACCTGCTCACCACGCAGTTGCAGTGGGATCCCCACACCCAACATTCACAAGAGTCTTTGGAAAATAAATCCCAAATCCAGAGCCGGCCATAGGTGCAAGGCATTTTTAAAAGATCTCCGAGCAAGTGCTTTGTAATTAGAAATTGCAGGAAATTACTCAGACATACTTTGAATTTTAAATTTCCCTCAGTTTCTAATTTAGCCAGAAGGAATCAATTAGTCCCCAGTTAGGAATCTCTACCATCTTTGAAACTTGGATATTCACAGAGAGCAGATAGCTCTTCATGTAGAAGGTCCCAGCTGAAGGATGTAAATGGTGAACTGCATGGAACACCATTTATTTACGCTGTTTTGGAAACACGAAAGGTTGAGCTGACCCTCCTATGATTCAAATCTGAGTTTACAGCATCATTCATCATCTCAGAATGGGTTTGTTCCAGTCTCCTTGAACAAAACTATTTTCTCCTCACATTTGCTGCACAGAATTGGCTGAATTTCAATTCCAAGGTGTATTGTACGAAGAACGGTTTTGGAGTGAAAGATGTCAAGCTGGCAAAAATTGAAAATTAGATTGGAATAAAATCTAATTCTTTTAATATAGAAAGTGTTTAGTTTTGCCTCCGTAATATAATTTAAAGTCACACAGCAATCATGTTTCTTGGCTATGGAGGTAGGTTTCGTCTCTAGCTGGATGAAATAAAGGATTTTAATAAGAAATTATGCAACAAATAAGTGGAACTTGTGTCACATGCAGCAAGAAAATACTTTTCACCTCCGAGCACTGAATATTTGCTGGTGGCAGGGAGATCATTTGTAACAAACTTGCTGGGTGACCCCTGCTTGATTTTGGTCAGGCACTAAAACCCACCTTTTATTGTACCAGGTGATCTTATCAGTGACCTAACAAGAGTAGGAACCAAAAAGTCTTCCAGTTCTGTGATTTTGTTGAGCCTCCTTTAGCATCTGGAAACGGTGAGGGGTGATGGGGGGGGACTGGGGGCAACAAGCATCCTCCTGTCAGAAAAATGATTCTTTCAACTTTTCCTTTCTCCTAGGCTTTCTGCTGCAGACTCCAGGTGTAAAATCAGGAGCTGGAAGTGGCACTTCCCTCCCGCATTTTGGGCGGGCAGGAGGGGAGGTGGTCCAGCCGCACAATGACAGATTATGCAAATCCTCGCGGAGCATCGAATCAATCAGGACGGTGGGAGAGGAATGCAGCTCGTCTCTGAATTAGCCTCCGCCGTGGCGTCCTCGCGAAGCGTCCCCCCCCTCGGCCGGAATGACATCAGAGCAGCTCCGAGTCCTTGAAAGTCTGCGGGTTGATTAGCGGGAGGAATCGGCCGCTTCTGCCAATCACAGCCCCGCGAAGCCGCCTCGCTACTCCTGGAGATCCGCGGGAGAGGGAGGCTGACTCCGGCACACGGGAGCGCGGCGCGGCGCCGGCGGCAGGACCGCGAGCAGCTGCTCTTTGGGTGATTCAATAGTTCTCGCAGCCTTTCTGCTGGAGCCCGGCGGCTCCCCGTGTCCAAGAAGGACGCTGCATTTTGAACGGTGTGCTGAGCAGAGGTTTGAATCATTCCAGCTGGCTGCTCGCTCTGAAAAGGACAGGCTGGGTATAAATGAGATGTGACTGTGCCGGTAGAGTTCAGTGTCTGGGGCTGGAGCAAGAGGAGCCTTCCTGGGATGCTGCTCAGACAGCTGCTGGCAATTGAAAACTCTTCCTAGTTTACCTGGAGCCCTGTGAAGAGCTTTGAATAGCAGATGTCTCTTTGCTGCACGCTAGGAAGAGAAATCCTTCTCTAGGTAAGCTATTGTTCAGCTTCTGAACCTCTGCTTCTGGGTATACATTCATACAACCACACAGACAGTGCCTGTACTCAGGACAGGTATAAATATCCACAAAGTGTGGGTATTTTTGAGTGTGTCAAATGATCTGCCTGGAACCTATGCATAGTAAGTACTTCCAAAAGCTGCCTGGAGCCTGGCATTCCAAGGATTATTTGGAAGTTTGAGATAGTCTTTGCCACGTTTGCATGCGAGTGCCCCCGATATAAAGGGATGCACACCCTCCGAGGGAAACAGCTGTCTGCCTAAATATATGAAAGACCACAGAAGGTAGAGCATGGGAAGTTAGGTGACGGGGAAAGAGAGGATACAGTTGCTTCTTTAGTCTACTCCACATCCTTTGCTTTTATTTGCTACCATCTAGCAAAGTTCAGCAGAGCTACTATACTAAAATGACATGGTGGAAGCTTTCCACAGAGATATATTAAATATGCACTATTTAAAGTAAGAGTAATTGTACTGTGGGGAAGCCAAAACCTATAGATCTGCTCTCTTCCAGCAGTTTGATAGCAAACAGCATCTGTCAGCAACATTTTTTTTAAAAACAGCATGATCATTTTTAGGGTAGAAGCAAGGATTGTTAGAGGTAGTAAGAGGTGAACTGAAGATCTCAGTGTGTGCTCCTCAGATCCTACAGAGCCAGAGTCCAGCAGCAGCCCCGCGTTTTTATCCTACAGCTGGCACACGGGATCCAAGTCACTGCTGCTGGGAATGAACACTCACAGGAAAATGCTTAGAGGTGAAGAAGTCTCTTCCTACAAGTACTGTGCTGTTGTAACCACACGTATCTATGAAACCCCACACTCATTAAGTTCTCTTTTCCCCAGGGAATTTACCTGGTCATTTTTTACTAACTTCTGCAGCTCTCATTCACATTGCTTGAAGCCTCCCTCCTTCCCTCCATGAGAATAAATGCTGCGGAATCTGGCCTATCCCCTGTAGCAGGTTACTCTACCTTTCCTAGTTTTGAATGTTATCAGAGAACAAGATAAAAGGAGAAGTAACTCATTTTCACCCCATTTCTGCAATAGTTTTAATCATGATCCTCCTGTCATAAATGTTCAGCCTGTGGAAGGATAGCAGGATCTCCTTGTTCATAAAGTTTCAATAGCTGGCAACATTTCCAGGTGCTTCCCTGTCTTGCCCCATCCTGTCTGTACACTTTCCCTATGCACATTTTTCCCTCCACCAAGCTGCACTGTCTGACTTGCTTTTGGAAATGCTGCTCTAAAGGAGGGGCTGGGGGTGGGATGTGAACTGCCAAGCCGCATTTAACTAAGAAAATTCTTGGCTTCGAGTTTTCCCCTGAATCTTATCAATTCAAATAATACAATCTGCTCAGTTGGGTTAGATGTTCCTAATGACATTGCTCTGTGCAGAAGTTTTTGACTGTCTATTAGGTTTTGTGCCATTTCCCCAGAACATGGCCATTTTTTTGATTCATAATAGATGCCTAATGTCTGAAAGCCTCAGAATTGAAAGCAGGAGTATCTTAATGTCTTGTTGACACCACTCTCTTCTGTGAGGCTGGGGAAGTGCTCCTCTAACTTGCATTTTATCAGAGTAAATCAAATTCAAAGGGTTACAGTTAAGCAGGGAGCAGGATGCTTCAGTGACTGACCACTTGCGCACACACACATGTATATACACCCCCACATATAAATTCCTTTCAGCCTGAACACCCTGTTAACTCACACTATCAAGTTCTGGAAGTCCTATTAAATTTTATGGGTGTTTAGAGGTTGTGATATCTGTTCTATGACTCTTTGTAATGGCCATGATCAGACTTAGCACCATGCAGGAATCATGAGCTGCTCTAGAGTTCAACTATCATATTCTGTATGAGTGGGATAAAAATATGCTAATAGTAAAGATGGGGTTTTTTTTAAGGTTTGAAGTACAGGAATTAGCCCAGCAGTATAATGAGATACTTCAAGGAAAATGTGGCCATATATTGCAAAGCCATGGCAATACTGAGCACAGAAAATGCTGATGAGTTACTGTTAGTTGTGACTATGAGCTTTCAGTTAGATAAACAAAAAATTGCATTTTACTATATGTCCCCAGAAAAAGATTGCTCATTTTTCTACATGCAATAAAGGCAAGCATACCATGAACTTAAAAAAAAAAAAATTCTGTTGCAAATCATTCTAATTTAGCCCACAAACAATTTTGCTTTGATTGCCTCTATGACCATAGGGCTGGCTGAGCTTCAGCTGCGTGTAAACACTGCTGTTTGCTTCCATCAAGTGTTTGCCTTGCAAAGCTTCCATGATCATGGAAGCTAAGAATGTTTTGGGTTGGGAGGGACCTTAAAAAGTATCTAATTGCAACCCTCTTTCTGCAGCTTCATGGGTGCGTCCAAGAAACTGCTTTCCGTACCCGCAAAATTGGCTTTTCTGAACAAAGCAACCCCTGGGCTAAGAGCAGCAAAGCATTGCAAGCTAGGGCCTGGATGGCTGAAGGAAACTTGGAATTGTGCAGAAAGCTGCACTTTGCCCAGCCAGGGGAGTCATTTCAGGAACAGGGCACTAAACTTAAGGTGAGCCGAGGGCTCTCAACACTTTCCAAGGTGAGGGGAGCCTGGGTTGAAACCATTTGTAAGTGTTAAGGAGTACAGTGTAAAGTGGCAATTTATCAGAACCCTTGTTCTCAGGCCTGGGATGCAGCTGAGGACCATCAGAGCAGGTTGAGGGGCTGGACTCTCAGGGAGAAGGAGGGTCTCTCTGTTGGAAATTGGGTGGAGTGTCAGAGTCCCGTCTCCCATTTTGAGATAGGCTGAAGAATGCACATCTCACAGCAACAAGTCTCTTTCTCCTATTGAGATGTTGAAGTGATGCCCCTCACAAGGTAAGCCACCCAGAAGAGTGCTAGATAGAAATTCAGAATCAATTCTCCATCTATGTCAACATTTAAATTAGAAAAATTGAGCTATTAAAAGAACCGGGTGCTGGAGGAAAATGAAAATCATGCACGTCAATCCCAAACATTTATTACGACTACTGTCAGGAATAATTACAATGGAATCTGAATTCCTTCTGAAATTAACAGTTGCTATAGAAAAATAATAATATTTTACCTAAACAGCGATGCCACCAGAATCACATGGCAACAGCACACCAGTATAGAAACCACATCAGTATTTGATGAAGAAAACACATTAGCACCAGAAGTCATGGATGGCCATTTAAACTCAATTCTGAAAGGAACAGAGATGTATTTAAAACCTATTTCCTTCCCTCTGACTACAGAAGGGGTCACAACTGCTCTCCCCAAGTGGAGGCAGAGGGAGCAAATTAATCCTCCCTCCTCTGCTGCTAGAGCCAGAGCAAATATGGAAGTAGAAGCCAAGGCAGGGTGGGCTTCCTTTGTGAGGAAGTAAGCAGAAAAGAAGGGATTCCCTCTTCTTGTTTGGAAGCTGCTGAAGTAAGAACTGTCCTTGGCTTACTTAGCCTGGCCAAGGAAGATCAGGCTGATGCCTCCACAGCTACAGACTTTTACTAATGTCTGGGTTTTCATATCCCATATGTAAATATCATTACCAGACACAAACAGCAGAGAGAATAATGTGGACAGGCTCTTCCCTGAGCAGAGCTCTGCATGAAACCTCTCCTCCTGAAGGACTATCCACAGCTACTTATTCCAGCCTGCACTCTGCCAGGCTCCATTGAAAGGATTGCATTTAGCTTTTAGTGTATAAATAAATGTTCTGATAAATAATTAATAGTAGCTGCTGGCCGTAAAAGAGGCGGCTGTTTGGAAAGTTAAAACAGTCTGTCATGAAATATGCACCCACCTCTGTGTTCTACTTTCAGGGGATGTTTTAGCCAACATCTTGTCCTTTTAACATGGGACCATATTGTGCAAGGAGGAGGCCAGAGCTCAAGTTCCAGACCCTCAAGGTATTCTTGAATTTATTCCCTCTCACTGGGATATAGATCACCCCCTAAACCCCCAGAGGGTAGGGCAGGTGGTCAGTGATTCACAGAGAAATTTTTGGAAAGGAGAGGAAAGTGCAGTGTTCTAGGCTTCTGGGTAAGATACAGAAATTAGACTTATTGATCACATTTGGTTTTAAAGCCCTCATAGCTTCTTGGGTTTTTTTAGTTTAAACCAAATCAGGGCCATCTACCGTGATACTTTGCTGGACTACCTGCACTCTACCCACCTAAATAGCTGGAATAACTACAGGGCATTTTTATTCATTACTACCCTCTAGACTGTATTTGGGTTGCAATTTTAAAAGGCTTCACTATTCCATCCCCATACAGTCCCCCTGTTAAGGGTGGAACTGTACATCAGAATCCTGATGAATTAATGACCTGCAGAAGGGCATGGTACTATTATTTGTACCTGAAAAATCACAATTAAAGAGAATTTGGTGATATGCAATGTCCACATGGCAAGCAAAGTGAGCCATTCATGCCTCAAAACACCTGACAGACTCCCATCAGACTAACTCTCCATCAGCCTTGGAGCAAGCTCCATGTGCCTGCATCAATCATTCTGCATAATCAGATTTTTAACTGAAGGACCTCCTAAAAGGCTTTCTCCTCCATGGACAAAAATATTTGTGTTCAGGCAGAAAATTAAGTCTCTACGTATATGTTATCTAAAACTGAGCTTTATGGATTACAACATATTGTGTCAAATGACGAGACATAATTTTGTTAGTCCCTTCCATAACCAAGAAAGCCAGGCTGGATTTTCTCTTCCAAAATATGCCCTGGAGAGATTCTTACTGAAAACCAAGTAGAGTTATGCACTCAGCCCCCAGGAGAGGACAGGAATGTAAAGACAATTCCTGCCTGATTCTGGGGCAGTATGTTCAGAAAGGCTGACAACCGTTTGGATTTTTTTTATTCCACATTCTCCCCCTTCAACAATAAGTTAATGCCTCAGTAGTTCAATAAACAGAGATTTTTCACGAAAGCAAGAGGTTAATCAAAGCCTCTCTATTCCATCACAGAGCTCTAATGGTATTAGTTCTAGTTCCAGTCTCTGAGCTCAGCGTGACTCAACAAAAAAATCCCTTGAATTCCCAAGTAGGACCCTTATCCTACTAGTGGCATTTCCAAATTGAACTTTATCTAGACAAAACAAAGAATAGATCTTTTGAAAAGAAACATTCGTTTATATTTTGAACCAAGAGCAAAACAGTATCTATAGGTCACAGATGACACACCAGAAATCTCTGAAGAGATCTTTCATTTGGCTGACAAAGTGGCTTCTCTCAGAGAAACCCCATAAAACAGTGGCTGGAATAAACACAAAGGAATTTAACCAGGGTACAAAGAATAAGAAGAAAAAGGAAGGAAGCACAGCAAACACATTCGCCTGCACATGAAAGTATGAATTTTGCAGTGGCTTTCCCAAAAGCACACTTTGCAATATCCATGCTATACACATCTGAACCAAACATGAATCACCTTAGAACATTTTACAGCTAATACCCATGTAAAGATTGGAAAGACTAATATTCCCTCAACAAAGACAGGAAAAATGAAATACTGAAAAAAGTGGCCTCCAGAGGGCCAAACGTGATGGTGGCAGAGACAAATCAAAGGTTCTACTCCCTGCCTTATCCTCTCACCATAAAGCATTTTTCCTCTTGATAGGCAAGTAGCATCCCTCCAGGCATCTCAAGGTAAGAATTTGAATTTGTGTTAATAATCCTGCGTAAAACTTCCTCTGACTGTCTTGTCTGCAATAGTTAAGTACATTAAAGGGAAAGTCTCTTGGATATTGTAGTATTTTTGTTACATGAGCAAATTTCTCTGTCTAGATTCGTTTAACTGACAGCAGTAATATTTGCAGCCATAAGTGGTCCCCACAAAGAGCTCATATTGCCTGCAAAGAACTGGTACAAAGACCCAAAATTTTCTTGAAGGACTGCCTAGAACCTAGTCTGCAACTAAGACTAGAAAGAGACAGGAGAGATATTATGAACTTCCTGCTCCCGAGCTGCCATGCAATGAAAGCAGTGATAAATGCAAGTATTTATAAGCAAGGTGCAAGTGACTGAATTTTGCCCTTTGGAAGCTGTTTGAAAGTCCGAGAAGCACGCACACAAAAAAAAGAGGAGGCACACATTGAGGGTCACCCCATTCATTCACTCTCCTTACTTCACTTTGCTTGAAAGCCTCTACTTGCAAAACCCTGCCAGGCTGTCCCCAGCACTGGTGGCTTGGATGATGCTCCAGCCCACACATCTGCTCTGAGCAGAAATTGGTGGGACTGACCTCAGTGTATTCTCCCTCTTTTTCTACCAAATCCTCTCTATGATAACAAAACCCTTCAGACAGTGAGGACAAAGACGGGGAAAGGGAACTCCAGCAGAAATTACTTAAAGAATAAATAAAGGGAAGCCGTTACAATGAGAATTAATGTATGCAGAGCTTGGAAACTCTGTCTGACTGGCTGGAACCGGGCTTGAACAAACTCAGAATAAACCTCTGTTTAAATTTTGTGTGGCAAACGTGCTGTACTAAAGATTTAAGTACAAAGTCTTTGTTATCTGGGTTTAAATAGACTTCCTTTGCAGTAGCAATAGATCATTACTATATGACAGCAGTAGTCCCTCTGAAATAAGTTAGTGGCCTCCTTTTAATTCCTAGCACAGATGTGACCACATCTGACTTTCTCAAAAATAGTCCCTGTGACAGGATACAGACACCACAAAACATGTTATTCAGTAAAATATATTGGCATTGGTATAAGAGTGGACACATTTTAATTATCTCACATGGTGGCAAACGTTTTTAGCTCCCAGAAATGCAATAGGACAACAGAAAGCGTGGGAAACAATTAACTACTAAAAAAAAAAAAAAAGCATAGAGACCAAATAATTTAGCTTCTAACAGGCTATTCCAGAGCCTAGGACTATATCTCTTTTTTTGTGTAAGAAACCTCCAAAAAGTAAAGTTTTAATAATCCTCCACTAAATCTGTAGTACTTGGTAAATTTTCAAAATCGATACAGAAAATCTGCAGTTATTTGGTTGCTAATAGAACTATGAAAATGGTTTTTAGCAATTTTTTTTTAATGGCTTAGCTTGTCTATCCAATCAAACAGCATGTACAGAGCTTGGCTACTGCATTGATTGACTTTAAGGAGTCCTAGTTAGGCAGCCATTCTATTGCACAAATGTTGTCTCTCAGCTGAGTTCACAACACAAATCATTCTATTGGAACTGGATAGCTAATTGACAGCCTTATGAAAGTGGAAAACAGTACCAGAATAGATGGACTGTAATAAAACATCTGATACAGCATCTCACAAAAGTTTTATTTGAAGAGTTAAATGAATTCAAATTGGCTTCCATTGAAGCATTAAACTATGAATTGAAAAGTGATGAAGAGCCATTAACCAAGCGAGAGCAGGAGATTTGTTGCATCAAGTCAAGGGGAATGTTTTGTAGGCTGCCTCAGAACACCGTGTAAAGCCTGCTTTTATTCCCCACCTTCCTTCACAAGGACTGGGGCACTGACAGCGTGGTAATTTCACCTGCACTCTCCATTAGTCCCACTGGGAAGGCAAAGCAAGGACTCAGTCCTGCAGGTCACACACGTCTCTGATGGAAGGCCCAACTCCTTGCCATGGCATTTTGTCTCTGTCATCATGGCCTCGGCAGTAAGCTGCTGACCTTCAGACCATCTCTCAACGCCTTCTTTTCAGCCTTTTACTCTCCTACACACGTCACAAGGGTTGTAAACATCTGCTGAAGGGCATTATGCAAGAGCACGGGGCTGTTGTTTCCAGCTCAGCCATGGGTCCCCAAGTGACACTGGGAAAGTCAGGCTTGTTCCCATTAATGCTATTTAGCTTTTTGAATTTTTGGTGAGTTACTGGTGAAAAGTGGTAGATCTTAATACCATTGCTCATGCTAGAGGGACAGATTTATTAGAAACTCCATTAAGAAGGTACTTTTAAAATGATATTATTTTAAGTCTGGCCACAGAATTAAGGTATTTTGCCTGATGACATCAAAATATTATATATATTGTGATAATTTTGGTATCACCACGCAACATCTGGAGCTGCTCAGAGGGTGAATATGGTCACTAACACTTATCTGTTGTGATGGTGACTAGAGCCACTCTGTCAAGAAACAAGAAATACATACATCGGTTCTCTCTTCACACATGGCTCTCCTCAGACTATACCTAAATTACTAATTTCTAGCAGCTTCCACACCTGACACTCCAGAGAAACCACCAGTCAGCAATTTCTGAGGAAATACTACTACTCGTTATGTTCAGAAGTACTGACACGTTAGAGATCCATAAACCGTGCCATTGGGAGGAAGCCTTACTGAAACATTCCAGATGGATATTTATGGGATTTTCTGGGTGGTCCAAATGACCATGGGACTGGTGGAAGCTAATGGGTCAGAAGAAGGAAGCACTGAGGCTGAACATCAGGCAGCACTCACCAGAAGTGTGGTCTGGTTAAGTCTTAAAACACATTTCTGCTAGGAGCTAAGCAACATGAAGGGTCACATGTGGCTGGGGAACCAGAGGATGTGCATGTGCCTAGGTGTACACATGTGTGAGAATATTCCTGTGTATAAAACTCATCTCCAAATCACCCTCCAGCCACTGTTGCACCAGGGAGCCTTTTCACCTGTTTCTGAAATCATCTGGAAAAGTTTAAAGCCAAAGAGAAATAGAAGTCAGGAGGGTCAAACAGCTCCCTTCCAAGTATTGTTTCACACTAAAATCACACCAGCTTTCATCAAATGCACAAGTTGAAGTATTTCAAACTCTTTGCTTTATATTCATTGATTATCGATTTCACCCTCTGGCATCATTTAGCTTTCTGAAATCACACAAGATTACATGTGTGCTATAGACTTGATCAAATGGCTGAAAATACCGAAAAATTGAGGGTTTGACTTACATATGATTATTCGTTGAAAAGAAACAAAAGAGGTGAAAGTGCTGAGCAGCCTCTCCACTCAGAAATTATAAAATACGAGTCAGAAGGTCTGCAACAGCCTTTATCAGCTGAGAAGCTAGCCTTATCCTAGGTAAAAAGAGTTTTTTAATACCTTGTGATGAGCTATGAGAAGCTGGTACCAACATCCCTCTCAAGCCAAGCCACATTTACAAACACAAAACACATTGCAGCTTTGTTAAGTTTGAAAAAGAAAAAACCAGTTACTTTCAAAGAATATGTAAGTTTTATGAGCTCAGTCAAAAAATGTCCTGGAAAATTTTCTGAGAGAGAGAAAAGAAAAATGCTCTTTTTTCCTTCTGCAGTGAATAGAAACACCGAATTTTTGCTAATGGTCACCAGGAATCATTTATCACTCAAATCAGTTTGCTTGTTTCTGTAATGAATGAGGAGTCACATGCAAGGAGCAGCAAGGCAGGTATCATGATTCATTGGGCTGCTAGTAAATGACAGGAGTCATACAAGCTTAGAAAGGAAAGAAAGGAGGAAAGGCTTTACATTAGGTTTGTAGCCTAAAGGGAAGTTTTATATGTAGACAATAAAGACATTCTGACTTCTGATTTATGCTGGAATAAGGAAGGGAAAGCTCTGGCCTGCCTCCAGGTGAATTACTCCCAGCAGTGCACTCTGGTGCAGACAGGAGATTAGGAATGGCCACACTGCTGTGGAACAACGAGGGTCCTGCTCCTCTGCTCGGCTCTGTCAGCACTGACACGCTCTGAACCCGCTGCAGATGTGAAGTCCATTAGCTCCATCCTCAGGGTGAATGAACACAGCTGATGGCTTAATATCAATACTTCTACTTTCCAGAAGCTGAAGTAGCTCAGAGATCCTTTGCCCACCTATGATCAGAGGTAAGAGGAGCTCCCCCAACCCACACACCGAGGCTGCCTGTTCAGGCACCAAGCCCTGGGGGAAGCTGTGCCCGTGGGAACCGGCCCCCGAGGGAGTCAGCTTTAATTCCCGATGCACAGTTAACACGTGGCGTTAATAAGGGGCTGTTTCTCTTCGCTGTCGTGCTATCGGTTTTAAATAGTCAACTCCTAATCTCCCAATCAATCATCTTCAAAATCAGCACGCTTTAGTCATCAATCAAATGCGTTTTTGCGGGCAAGCAGGAAGTGTTATTTAGCAAGGAGGCAGCAATTTTTAAACCTCCATTTTTCTTCAGCTGCCTGAATTAAAGAAAAATTAGAGTCCCTGCAGATGTCTCTGACATCACAACAGGGTTGTACTGCAGAGTCCTGCTCTTGCTGGAGAAAGGCCCCACATTGAGGAAATCAGCTGAATGGACAAGAGCTACTGAAGGACCAACTCTGGAAGAAAGTAACCTTGATTCCTTGACCAAATGTGCCCGGCTTTGGGCATTACCCCCCTGAAGAGTCAGTGAAGGCTCAGCAGCGACCACAGGAATACAGGACCTCAAACACCGGTTTCCAAAATGAAACTCCATCAGTAACACTAATTATGAAATATGGCCTATTTTCATGTTTTTCAAATTAATACAGCACAGGAACTCTCCAAAGATAGTTGAATTTTGGAGCGAATATAAAGCTGTTGAACTTTAAGGGGGAGAGTTTCAAAGGCACAAATGGCACTTAACTTCCAATTATGCCTTGGAAAAAGTCCCACTAATGGCTAATAGAGCTGATTTATTTTCATAACCTTTAATTACATCACACCATTCTTTTTTTACTGAACAGTATAATCAGTTCAACAGAGCAGTTCAAACACAATGTGCAGACTAAAAACGATCTGCTCCAATGCCAGGTTTCCTTATGCAAGTTTAAATTCTTTATCAATTCTGTATATTTAGAAATCTCAATAAGCGGGAATACTTGTGTTTGGTTATAACATCTGCATACCACAGACAGTAGTTAACACTGAATCTGATAATTAGTATTTTATCTGGATGAGATTTTACCAGTGTTATTTGGAGGAAATAATTAGGGATGAAGACCATAGTTTTGTTTTGGCTAGTATAAAGTCAGGGGATTCTCCTATTTTAGTAATACAAGCTCTAATATTCGTGAAGTTTATTGTTTTGACAGCTTGCAGTACCAGTACCCGGGACATCCAGCAAGGCCAAACACTGAGGGGAAAATGTGCAATTTTAGGTCTCCTCGCATGCTATTCCCTTGTGCCGCAGGTGGAGGCTGAAACATTTGCTAAGCATCCAGGGTGATCTAGCGGCACATTTCTCAGAGCAGAAGTCCTGGCTTTTATTTAATTTTAAACATAGGAGTCTTAATTAAGGTGTTTTACGTTCCCTGGGGATTTTCGAAGCCTTCTGGCGGGAGCGTGGCCGCAGGCAGGGCTGTGCGCTGGGGAGCGAGGGAGAGCAGGTGCCGCCTCGCAAAAGCAAGAAGCGATTGCCCTCTAGTGCCCAAAGCAAGCCGAGGCTGCACAGTCCGAGGAAGGGAAGTACAGGATTTTTTCCGCGTTACCTGCCGGTCTCGTGCTGACCGAACAGGCTTTTTACAGTCAGCTGTTTGGCGGGGACACATCACCCAGCCCTGGAGGCTGCCCCTCCCCCGGACAGCAGAAGTCCTGATCTGATAAACCCTCGGAGTCGGGCTGAGTGACTCATCAATGTCACCCAAACTCCTACATCGGCTCGCAGAGGATGTGTCACTTGATCCAGTGTTATCTTTTGAGGAAATCTTAATTGGAGGTTTAATAAGAAATGAAATCCCAGCAAGCAGACAACGGCAGAACAAGGGAAGCACCAAAGCGGGGCAAATAAGATTATCAGGATGACTTCAATTTCCTAATGATAGCTGTGATTTCTTGTCTATTTCTTCTCTCGCACATAAGAAATGAGTAAATGCAGAAGAGGTTTCCTATTTCTGTCCCCACCTGGCTCCCCTCTTGGCCAGTTGTGTGACACAGCAGGGTCACTGATGGAATAGCCCACAATCCAGGGGTATCAATCTCCTAGCAAGCTTCCAACTGAGGAGGGTAAATCAGATAAGAGCTTGAACCTGGCAGAGCCACAAATGGCATCAGAAACAACTCCCTCTCTCTAAATGCTTCTTACAAGCATTTTCCAGTTCTAGGTGCAAAGCTTAAGATGAATGAACAGTTGGCAGAACACAAGTCAAAAGTGTGATCTGAGTTAATGGGGGAGGACACATCAACTGATAAGTATCTGCCTGGAAAAAGCATTTCTTCCCTGCAGTTCCAAAATCATTCACTGTTTACTGTCTCACATTGTTCCAATAGACAAACAACATAAATAATTCAGAAAGATGTTAATTCCTACTTAAATCCATAGAGCAGCACAGGCTATTTATTTAGTTAGCTTTAACTGCCTCTGAATCATACGGTTTACTGTTACCGATGGCAATTTTTCACATATTTAGGCAGAACTGCCAGGAATTGCACAAGGGCTTCAGAGCAATGAGGTTTAAGCACCTCATACTTCATTCTATACAGAGACAGGCCAGAGGCCCAGTGCTTTAGCCAGAGGTGTCACAGACCAGCACATGCACCTACTTGCCCACCTAGCACTGAAACAGCTCCCTTGAGGTCATTTTCCTGCTACATAGCACCTCCCGTTGATCCCTGATGGAGGCAGAGCTGGGCACAGCTGCAGCCTGCTCATTCACTTAGAATATCCCCACAGAATCTTTATAGTTCCTAAAACGGACCATGAAGTACTGATCGCTCCTAGTGCAGAACAGAAACTGGAGATAAAGCCCTACAAATCTTTCTTCAAACTCCTGTCCTGTTTTTCACTTAGGTCACATTAGTTTCCCAATCCAACACAGAATTTATCACTTGTGCAATTTGAATTTGACGTGGGACGTGGCCCCATATTTTACAAAGATTCACTTTGTCCTAATTTTGCCCCTACAACCTTCCATTTGGAATAGCAGCGACGCATTTTAGATGAGAAATGCTGATAAGTAGACGCACATCCTCAAAAAGTTATGTTCAGACTTCATTTCTGTATGCTAAGAACGTGGTGGAGCTGTTTAATGCAGCTTATCTTAATGCACCCAGAAAGCAAGTGACACTGAGTGCTCCTTGAACTACTCAGAAACGTCCTTCTTTACTCAGATTACCAGTATCAATCACCGGCCTTATTAACGTGTGTTTTTAATTGCTTTATGGATTTTGTTTTACTTACTCTTCTTTTACTTCTTGTTGCAGATAATGTTAAGAGTCCTCTTCATTGATTATTGGCAGCTGCTGCGTTCTGAGAAAACCTCTTTCAATTTATCTTTCCGGATCCTTTGACTTCCCGCTCCTACAGCTTTACAACCTCCCCGACAGCTTCGTAAATGCACTGCAATGGTCACATGAACATCTTGGAAGGGGAACCTCCGCAACTCCTCATTCCTATGGCACTTTAGGAAGAGCACCCTAAAAGCGGCAAGTCCAGCAGGAGCTGGAGGCCCTGCGAAAGATGAATCTCATCGGGAAGCTCCGCAGAAGCTTCCGAACTCTGGTCATTCTCCTGGCCACCTTCTGCTTGGCAAGTATTGTCATCTCTGCCTATTTCCTTTACACTGGCTACAAGCAGGAAATGGCCCTCGTGGAAACCACTGGACAAGCAGAGTGCGAGGACCTCAAACTTCTGCCATACAGGTCTGCGGAGCTGAGAACACCGAAGCCGATTGATCCCTCCAGAACTGATCCCACTGTGCTCCTGTTTGTGGAAAGCCAGTACTCTCAGCTGGGGCAAGACATCATAGCCATCCTCGAGTCCAGCAAGTTTCAGTACCACATGGTCATTGCACCAGCTAAGGGGGACATTCCCCCTCTCACAGACAACGGGAGAGGGAAGTACACCATTGTTATATATGAGAATATTTTAAAGTACGTGTCCATGGACTCGTGGAATAGAGAGCTTCTGGAAAAATACTGTGTGGAATACAGTGTTAGCATAATTGGTTTTCATAAAGCCAATGAGAACAGCTCCCCGAGCGTCAGACTGAAAGGGCTGCCATTACAGCTGTACAACAACGTGGCCCTCAGAGACTGCGTGGTGAACCCTCAGTCGCCCCTGCTGCGCATCACCAAAGCGCCCAGAGTGGAGAAGGGCCCCCTGCCCGGCGAGGACTGGACAGTGTTCCAGTTTAACCATTCCACCTACCAGCCCGTGCTTCTGACTGAGCTGCAGCCCGCCAGGCCCACCCCTGCCACACTGCCGAGGGCTGCTCTCTATGCAACCGTCATCCAAGACTTGGGCCTGCACGACGGCATCCAGAGAGTCCTCTTTGGAAACAACCTGACCTTCTGGCTCCACAAGCTCATCTTTATCGACGCCATCTCCTTCCTGTCAGGAAAGAAGCTCACGCTCTCCTTGGAGCGGTACATTCTGGTTGACATAGACGACATCTTTGTTGGGAAGGAGGGGACAAGGATGAACGTCAACGATGTGAAGGTAAGTCGAGAACTGGGGGATACCATCCCGGACACATGTGTGCGCAAATGGGTGTTTAGAAAGAGACAAAGCTTGAAAAAGCTGGAAAGCTCCTTCTAGTAAAGGCTGCAAGTGCACAAGTGCAGCCAGCAGATACCTAAACCACAGCCTGAGATTAAAAGCCATTTTGCCCACATACATACAGAGATGCACTTGTGGATGTGTATATGCAGGGGCATACACATGTATGTTAAACATAGATATATATAAAATACCTTTTAGAGGCCTTTTCTGTATTATTTCTCTCACTAGTCCTGTAAAGTAGATAGAACAATACAAGATGGTTGCCTTTTTAAACCTCACCATCACTGAATTTAAGAAGAACAAAAAGAGCAAAAGGAAAAAAAAAAGAGCCTGAAGAAGTTACAGCCCCGATGTGACTTCTAAGAGTTAGCAGGATAATTTTCATTACCAGACTAGCAGGTACGCATTTAAAGTTACCAGTGACAGGGTGGAAGCACAGCATGCACTTGAGCAAGTGACATAACCATCTGATAGAGTGAAAGGCACACAGACTACTCACTGGGGGCTCTTCTACACTTATTTTCTTGATCTGTAGTATCCAGGGACACCATTAAATTTGTTCAGAGTAATTTTCAAAGATGTGTGCAACTTGGAAAGAATAGACAGAACTCAACAGCTTGACAGTTATTTCTTGTCATTTTCCACATGTGGGAATCATAGTCAGATATTAATTGAATCCCTAAGCATGCAATATCACATTCTCCAGCCTTTATTCCAGAGGGTTTTTCCTGTAAATACCCAGTGCTTTCAAGAACAATAAGCAAGCCTTTTTTTTTTAAAGCAGATTTCTATTTAATTTCTAAACCCTTATTTCCGTTCCTACAATTTCTATATTCATTTGCCTCCTCATCCAGCCCATTGAAGTATCCAAAGACCCAGCAAAAGCAGTAGTCTCACATACAATTGAAACAATTTTGCACATCAGAACACTCGGGGTAATTCTGTTAGGCAAACCAGGCATATGAATGCTCATCAGGGCTGATTCTGAGCACCAGGCACTCCAAGCGCCTGGTGCCTTTGAGATCTGAGCACTGCGCACAAGCTCAGTGATCAAGTGCTCTCTCTCTCTGGAAATATATGGGAAAGTGCTCTGAGAAAGGGCTTGTACACAAGAGGAAATTAACTCAAAAGGCAATTGTGAAATAAGTTTTTCAGCAATAGCTTCCCCGCCTGCGCATTTTTGAGAGCATCCTTCTGATGTGGTGTGCTCCACTAAGGAAACCTGTTACTATTCCACAGCATTTAAAGAGCCCCCATCACCAGCAGAGGAGCGTCCACACAGAGACACTTGGAGATTCAGAGCAGAGTGCTCACCGGAATCATCTCATTATGCAGGAAAAAACCCACGTCACCTCCATTTTTATCCAGCAGTCAACAACATTGCTAGGCAAACCCTTCCACCTGTGCTCGGCACAGCAGCCATGCTTCCATGCTCATTACGGGAGACACGGCAGAAAACTCCGCATCCAGGGGCTGCAGTAGGAGCTGGATGCTGTTAAAAGCATTCAGCATTTTTTTTTATGTGCTGCACACATTTATCCATCTGAAAACCAGATGAATATCTAGACAACAACAAGGAAAAACATTTGCTAGGATTCAGACCTTCTTTAATTTTTTTTTTCAAGCAATGCATGGTGAGCCTTCTTTCGTTCATTATGTCTGAGCCAGGGTACGAAGGGAAGCTTTCATTCTTCCCACACACTTCTCCAGTGCCAAAGTAGCAGCCCAGTTTCATCACAAAAACACCAACAGTGCCACTCACAGGACAAATCCCCTCCTCACCTCACACAAGAAATCATGCCACGAACACTAACCACAGGGAGAAATCGTCTGCAGGCACAGGCTCAGAACCAATCTTCCCTTCAAGGTCTCTTTCGGGGACAATAAAAAGTTTATCTCCCTTTTTCAGTGAATGTTTCACATATCAATCCACCCTGCAACTTGAGCACCCATAGATACTTGGTCCTCACCATCGTGGATTTCATTTTGAATCAGTTACCCAGCGCAGATTTGTTCCTCGGGGTATTTCACAAACACTTGCTACACAAATCAGTCCGTTCCTACAGCCTGGACATTCCCAGAATACATTAACCCGCAGAACAGAACCCTGCTAATGAACATAGCACCGAAAGCAGAGTGCACTTTGGTTAGTTTACAGAGAAGGATAATTACAGCCAGTTAGAGAACAATCTCCCAAGTCACTGGGGGAAGGAGGCAATTAAGAACCAGCGGACCTGCCTTCACCCCGTAAGGCAGAGCAGCTTTGCTTGAGAGGCAAAAATAACAACTACTTAGGAGGTTGATATTTCAGGGATGGCAAAGTATTGCCCTGCCTTTGGGAGGAGTGGCTGTGGCTGCTCACAGAGGGTTCACTTTGCAGAGATACAGGGACTCTGCTAGGCTCTCCAAAGGTGTCATACACCCACACCCCCCCCCCCCCAAATCCCTTGGGAATGCTTTAGTACACAGCAAGTCTTCTGATAACAATACTGGCATGTAACAATAATAAGACAAGTAAACCCATGCCTGTGTAATTACTTCTTGCAACCCAAATGTTTTTATTCCCTCACAAAGCTGTTTCTCAGTTAGGTGCTTCAGGGATGTATACAGTTTTATAAAGGGTGGCATCAGCCACAGAAACAGAGATTAGAGAACAGGGTTATTATGGGCTCTGTTTACCACAGAAGATCTCCTAGTCCCTGGTGTTAGAGAAGTTGTGCAAGGTCGTGTCTGGCTAAGTAATTAACAGGAACTCAGCAGAGCCACAGAAAGCTGTTTTTCCAAGCTTTGTGGAGATCTATCTTGAGCCTAGCAAGCCTCTGCAAATGAATTTCTCCCTTTCCTGCCTGCCAATAAATTATCTCAGTGCTTGATTTTAGAAGGCAAAAGAATTCATCAGTTAATTTGCAGAAACAGTGAATTTGTGTACTTGTAAATGATACTGGTTCCCAGCCACACAAGTCCAGTATCACTGGCACCAGTGATTTGGCAAAAAACCCCTAGAAATATCTTCTTATGCTGTGTCTGGGAATGCCATACAAAAAAACCCCCAAGCTTTCATGTTTGAAGTTTCCTTTTAACTGACCACAAAGAGGGCTGCGTTACCCAAACAAGGAATAAGAACTTGCTGAAGTATTTCTATTTTTTCTGTTGCCATACTATGAGCTAGTACAATATTTACTCACCCAGGAAGAGCTCAACGCAGCCACCAGGGCTTTTCCAACACCTTTCACAAATACATGTTCTATTGTTAACTCAAAAGCCCTGCAAGAGCACAGTGCAAGCTAAGGCATTCACACTCTTTCATAAATAAAACAAATAAAAAACCCTCCAAACGAAGCAAAAAGCATTAGCCTTTTACTGTCTACCTTCCTCTTAGCTCTAGAATTTAGACTGCAACACACCTTCTTCTGGGTGGACTTAGGAACCACCTGCTTCCCTCTCTTCCCCCACTCTGTTAGCTGGAGCTGATAAGATTAGCAAGGAGAAATTACTTGTCCCAGCGCCACTGTATCCCACAGCCCCTTTCTCTAAAAGCTGTATTTTCCCTTTCTGTAGTCCCCCTAATTGTCACTCCAGGGGTGGGAGCATCCTTGGGCTTTCTGAGCTACTCTGAAATGATGGAGCCCTGCTTGGGAATGCCCTTTGTTGTGTTACTGCTGACTGCAGGCCTTCCTTCTCCTTGCAGCCTGGCTGCCTTCTGCTCCCTTCCCCTCTGAGCTCCAGCCCACTTCCTTCAGTGGAAATAAGAATTACATTCATCTCTGACACCTCCTCACTGCCACAGTCTGCACTTTGTCTTTGACCTTCACCATCATTAAAATGCCTGGAACACTTAAAACCTGTGATTTCTGGCTCATTTTAGCATTTTAAAGCCAAGAATTCATGTTGGAGCTGCATCTTTCCTGGCGATTCCAAATTAAAAAGTACTGGCACAGCAGGAAGCTGAGCTCAACCACTCAATCTCTCCAGCATACAATTATCCCTGATTTTTGTGCAAGGACAACTGCTTTCAGGTGGAACTACTGGAAACGTCTGGGCCACATCACCAGGCATGGCAGAATGGTCAGTCCTGAGAAAAAACAGTCACCCTCATACCCTTTTAATAATAATAAGCCCCTGCCAGGAAAATAACCACACCCATGGCCAGTCCAGGGAAAAGCTGAGCCCACGAGATGTGTGAGCATAGGAATCCAGAGGAGACAGCCAAGCATCAGTCACTACAGGCTGGGTGGCACCTGTGTTGCCTTTTAAAGCACTTGAGAGTGACAGTGAAGAACACAATGAAGTGGAGTTCTGGAGATCCCACTTTTGGATGGTCTTAAAGTCTTTAAAAATGAATTTAAAGAGCAGCTGAGAGGCATTACATGAAAACTTTAATAATCTTTTTAAAAATGGGAGTGCCTGCTCCATTCGGCTTCATCAGAGATGACAGTTCATTCAATATTTTCCTTGTTCAGGTCTCTTGAATCACCCAATTCTTTCTGTAATAATTTGAGTGTTGAATGCTGCTCAAGTGCCTTGTCAAGACACATCAGACAAAATGTTTCATACTTCTTTTGTTTCAATAGGGCCTGTTCTTTCATTCAGAATTTCAGTACCAATGTAGTTAAAAACCACAATTCCCTTGCCACCAGCAAAACATGTATTCTTCTCTTTGGCAGCCTGATGGATTGACTGTCTATCCGAGTACCCTCCCTGAATTATAATAGATTTGGGGTTCTCTCATCTGCCAGGTTCCCACTGAAGATTAGATGGTCTTGACAGTGTTTTATAGAGTGTTGCCAGAAAACAGGTTCTGGTGGCTCACATTTTCTAGCTCTTGAATTTATTAAACAATTATGTCCCAAGCAAGATTTTCCCGAATGTTTGAAAACTCACTCACATTTTAAAATACAGAAATGGCAGATTTTTCAGGTCAAATTCAGAGATTTCTAGTGTTCACACATCCTGTGGCAAGCACCACTGACTTGTGACACCTTCTTCTTCTACACTTGCACTAATTTCCTGGATTTGTACTTATTTCTTGAATCCTTTCTCCAAAATAATTCTGAAATCATAGGTTGTGTCAAACTAGAGTATATTTCCAGGATACAGGTAGTACTCTATTTAATTTAGCTTCACTTAAGGAATCCATAGGAGCCAAGAAACACATCTGCTTTATATCAACCCCTCAAGAGACCTGCATTAACCTGAGCTTTAAAACCACACATATTAGTTAAAAAGGAGCACTAACATTTGCTTCCTGCACAGAAAACAACACTCTGAAATGATGGAGTAGCCTTGTAGAAGGGCCAGGCAGTGCAGACTGCAAGAGCAGTCATAATTATTGCCTTAAAAGCACTTGATGCAGCAATAAACACATTACCAGGAACCCATCTATAACGCAGCTCCTTCAGGAGCAGTGTAACTTAAGTGACTTTAAATATGCCTTTGTCATCCAAATGGGAGCAGGAGGAACACTTAGAGCAAAAGCTCAATTTAGCACCGTTGGCATTATTCAAATGATGTGCAAGTGGCAGTGCTCAGGAAAAGGGTAGATACAGGCAAGGATGGACAAACAGGTGAGGAATAGAGAAATTCTCCAAGAGAAAAAGGAGAAATTTGAGACTTAAATTATTTAGCAATAATTAACTAGGCCTTTTCTGTCCAGCTCTGTATCATAATGCAGTATAAACCCAAATATTTGGCTATGTCTGGCATCAAATCCCTAGATATAGCCATCTATCCATACACCCCTACAGTTTTATATACGTATCCTCACACAAATTAAATCTTAGAGTCTCTGTCTTTTCTATGAATACGGCCAAAGATCCCTTCAATTACTGCTTTTACTTCCCATATTCTACACCTGCACCTGCCTTCTTTCCATACAGGCAGAATAATCTAAGGGTTTTTAAGTAAATGTTACCAAATCCCAGCTTATCCCAGCAAGAACTACACCCCAAACACTGGGCTTGGTCTCCCTCTAAACTGCCAAACTGCCTTTAATTTGAGATGGACACTCTCTGTTAATTGTCACTCCTGAAAGTAAACATCACTCGCCAGCAGGTGGGACTTCCAAACTGCTAAATCATCAGCAGCAGGTTAGGGTAGCTCAGAACAGAATAACCCTCAAACCACACCTCCTGCTCCTGAAAAAACTGCCTTGGGTCAACACCTGGGATGTGCCCATCGCTTCCTGTGAGCTGTGCTTTCATCTGCAGGGATATTTTGGCTTTCCCAAAGGGCTGCACAATCCTCATAAATGTTTCCTCATCCTCTGGACGTCTACAGAGTCCCAATAGTGTTAAAGAGACATCAGAGCACATGACCTTCTCACTCCATCGTTCAACAGGAGTTAGGCATAAGCTTGGAAAAGTTTGAATGAGGCATGGATGGCTCTCAGCAGAGTTTGTTAGAGAACAGTGCTCTGCATACCCTCACTAGGCCTACAGTACTTAAAAATGATTTTTGATGGCTATTCATTCATCTCTCAAAAAAAAAAGTACAAAAGAAATTTTTTTTCCCCCGGGACATTCTAATATAAGGCTATTTAGTAACTTAAATATGTCTTTTTATGTCAACAAAATATCTAATGTCAAATATGGTAATTTATAACTTAAATAGTCACACCATTTTAGAGATAATAATCTTATAAAAGTTAAGGATTTCTCTCCAGAAATGTCAGGGAGAAAACAAAACAATTTTTATTTCATTCCATTAAGAATTTAGTTTTCTAAATTTACAAGAAAATTAACGAATAAGCTATTGACAATTTCCCGCAAACCAATGTATTGTTTAAAACACTCTGGGGCTTTCTGGGCTGTGTTTTTGCTCGTCAGGATGTGATTTACTGCAGCACATTGCCTGCATTGGAGCGTTCTGATCTCAAACTGCAGCATTTATCATTGATGAGGGGAGCATACAATAAAAAGCTCCTGTATTTGCAGTTGAGGCTGGCACAGAAGGCACCAAGGCAGCCTGGTGTCCTTCCTTCTGACAGATTCTGCCAGAAACTAAACTTCCCCTTTTTAGAGTCCAGAGTTTGCCTTCTTTAGGAAATAAAGCCACGCATTAAATATTTTTTTCCCCTTCAGAAGCACAAATTATAAATATCCTTTACCAAGCCATGACAATTTCTCTAAATATTTGTAAACCTTACTCTTTTCTGTGTTTTTGTTCTTTCTGCTAATTGCCAGCACTCTTTTAGTCTGCTGTTCACATTTTTCATCCAGACAGCACCCAAACACAAGTGGGATCTGTGGTGTGATATACACTCAGCTTCTCTAGCACATGACATCCCTGCTATTTTTAACACTTCTGATTGGAAAAGGCTGAATCCCTTCTCTCAGGGTTTAATTTTTTAAATTGTCATAGTCATTTAATTGGCATTTTAGCACTTAGTTTTAAAAACCTACAAACCCAAGCTCTTAAAACTAATACCACCTTCACAATGCTTTCTGACCAAGATAAGGAAAAATTCATAGGGTAGGGTTTTAACTTTTGCTTCCATCCTATTTGTTTAGCCATTTATCCTTATACTAAATGGGTAGAAAATCCTTCCAAAATGGCAAAGTGGCAAGGCAGAGGAAAATGAAGTTTATATTCTTGTTACTTGATCAACTTGGATTGCTCCAGTGAAACAGCTTCCTGTGGCAAAATGTTGATTTATGAAATGCAGAATGCTTCACTGGAATATGATTCAAACAAAATTGTGTTCTGCCAGCTCATCTGCTGTGGCAGACTAAAGGAAAAGGGGGCAGTTTGTAGAATATTAAAAAATAAATTCCAAAGATCATAATTAAATGTAGCTTTGGAATTGCTGATCTTCCAGAAATTAAAAAATGCAAATAATTCACACTTTGCTGAGACTTCTTTAATATAAGAATATCCCAGGAAATGGATATTTCAGGTTTTTATTGCCTCTTCATTTTACATAAAAGCCAGAATTATTAATGTAGTTTTTAAGTTACATATTAAATCTAAAATACCAACAGTGAAGCAATTTCTAAACGTTGTCTCACTGTTACACTTGAACTGCCTGGATTGAATCAGATTGAATTAAAGCCATGGGCTTCAGGACCTGTATGTTTTTCACCCCAAAACATCAGCCCTTCAAGTAAAAAATAGTATAAAAAATGATGGAATTCACATTTTTGACAGGAGACTGTATTTGCCTGCCTTGCCCAAACCTCATGAAATATTGGCTCTTAAAGCTGTCAGTGATTCTTGGTAGCACAAGTGCTTTTTTTGGTGGAGACCCAATTGTTTTAACAGGGCAAATCACGTGGGCAGCAGGTTGTACCTGGGGAAAAGCACCCTGGTGGAGAGCAGGACAAGGGAAGGAGGCTCAAGGGATGGAGATCAAAGTGCTCTGTCCATTTTCCAGTCATGTTTTAATCCCTGAGGGCTACAAAAACTGAAGACTTCCATTGTAATAATATTTACTGTAGGTTTTTCAGCAAATTAGCACAAATGTTTGGGAATTAATTGAATACACATGCATAAATAAGCATTAATCTATATGAATCTATAATTAATAGAGATTAAATACTCTCTAATCGTATTAATTTCGGAGTTCCAGGCATAAGTGTGAACTGCTGCTCTGCATGGTCAACAGTAATAATAATAACAATAATAATAATGCATTACATTTTAAAAAAAAAACTCTGTTGCAGAATATGAATTCTTTAATTAAAAAGCTCTGCATGTGTCTTCCTAGTAACATATCCCAAGATTTATGTGCATCATAAACAAATATGTCTGTGGTATTATAAAGCATAATTCCACTGTATTTGTTATTAGGAAAGGGAATACAGTTTCCCATATGCTTTCACTGTTATTTCTGCTGTAACTGGGAACAGGCTGCCAGTACATTATCAGGAAATAAAAGCTACCCACCTCTGCTGTAAATATTCCAAGGTGAGAAAGACCAGAGTGGATTTCGGGCAGGAAACCTGTGCCTGTAGATCCCCATGTCTGCAAAACGCTGGAAAGAGCCTGCTGTAGGATGGCTAAAACCAGCCTTCTCAAAGGCTTCTGCTCTTAAACTGCTCAAACCCAGCTGACATTCCACATACAGAAATATTCTGAGTTTATTCTGAAATATTCTGAGTCTGTCATTTCAGTGGTGCCAGGACCCCTGGGGTGTGCTGAAGCCCAGCAGAGGACAGAGGGGGAAAAGAAGGGGGAATGCACAGCCCACAGAAGAGCTTGAGGAATAAGGAAGGTCTCCCACAATGGAAAAATGCTACCCAGCTTTTAGCTCTTTCTCATCTTACAGCTGCAAATTATTTTCAGGATTGGGATGTAGACCTTGTCAAACAGTCCTGTTTGGATAGCAGAGCATTACCCAAGTAAAACCTCTAACAGCAATTCAGTGTTTGTGATTTTTAAACAGCTATTCCCATATAAAATAAAATTATGGCGTTACCCTTCAGCTGCGAGAGTAATAGAATCTCTCACATCAGAAATGAGTGGAAATTTAGTGTAACAACTATAATTAAAAGCTTGATAGTTTGCTGAACATATTTTTCCCAGTTTAATGATCCTGTGTTACATGAATTCATACTTTACACTGCAAGCAGCTACAGTTTTCAATGGCAATATTTAAAGAGAAAAGTACTGCCTTTAGTGATTAAGATCAAAAGCAACTAGATTTAAAAGTTAACTGCCTCAGTAATGCCACTTTCTGGCTGCCACCAAAACTTGTATGAAGGGCTCTGAAATAGGAATCTGTTTTAAACAAAAACCAAAGCAAACCTTTCCCCCCCCCACCTTCCTGTGCTTCTTTTGTTTTTTTGAGACAATGCTATGCGGGTATTTAATGTGCTGGTGAGATTGGCTCTCGCCCCTGTTCCCAAGTGCTAGAGACCTATTCATCATAAAGGTTCATGGCCACTGTTCTCCTGTATGTGAGAACAGAGAAAAGCCAAGAGTTTCAACTGTTCGGAGACTTAGGAAAGGATCACAAACATCACAAACACTGATTTTTCACTGGATTATTATTGTCATCAGCCATTATCACTCTTGGAAGACACACTGCTCTCCTCTAGGGTCTGGGCTGAACCTTTCACCAAGAACCATTCCCTGTGGAAGGCTCCATACACCACGAGAATGTGCTCCTGTACAAATGATAAGTTGAGGAAAGGCATGAGAAATTACAAAATTTTGTCCCCATTCTCTTCCAAGCAGCCAAGAAAACACATTGTAAAAGACATCAGTAACCACTCTCTGACAAAAAGATGCTTGTTAGAAATGTTCACTTTCCCTTCCACATGATTCACCTCGTGCACTCAGGCACAGCACAGCATTTGTCCTGGGTAATTTAGAGAATCTGGGATGAGGAGCTCGAGGAGAACACAGGCATTCCTTCCTAACAGGAAATACTGTGGGTGCACAGTGCTCAGGGAAGCCCAGTACTTTCCAATGCCAAAAAAGGCTGTTTGTCAGAAGCAGTTATAGAAGCCCTGGGGATAAGTCTTCCCTGTCAAAAATGATTCAGCAGCATCTAGGAAGGGAGGAGCTCCATCAGACTGGAGCCAATTCACCCAAACCCTCTTTTTCTCTCTGGTGGCTGAAATTGCCTCCCAGACTCCTGGTGATGGGGCAAGGGAGCAGCTGCTCTCCTTGCTCCAGGGTCTTTTCCAGAGCCTGGTGAGCCAGGTTATCATCCTCTTCCCTGCTCAGGGAGCTTGGCACCAGTTGTCTTGCTGTGGGCCCTTAGACAAGGTTAAGCTGGGAAGGGCTGCCAGGGTGAAGGGCTTCCTGTTAGCAGAAGTTTCCTTCCTAGGAAGTTACTGAAAGGACTGAAAGTTTCATCACTTTTCCACAATTACATTGGACAACCTGAATTTCTCAAGGCTGTGGGTTTGAGTTTTTTGCCAGTCTCTATTCCAGAGTGATCTGAGGAGGAGCAGTACTTTAGTGTTGTTCTGAGTGCAATTTTCCCACTTTTTGGAAAGGTGTGGTGATACTTTTGAACCTGAAACATTTCCTTTGACTGTTAAAGAGATTTGTTCTCAATTTTACCTGAAATTATGTAGTTTTATGAAAAAGTAACCTACTGGAACTTCTGAAATGGTTGAATTCAAACGTGTCAGCCTCAGTTGGTGATCTGCATTGATTTTATTGGACAACATACTGGCCTTTCATGTTTCTGTTCAAGAGAATTGAGTAGAAACGTAATGTGGGCATTGCCATTTTGCTTTGGATCTTCCAGCTCCCTCCTCTGGACAGCTCACTATGCTGTCCTCATGCTGGGAAGGATAATAAAACAGTGGTAAGCAGGAGGATTTTCTGGGATGGAGGGATTTTAAAACCTGTCCTTGATGACAATAAAGGTTTTAGCTCCCTCTGCTCTGAACCTGAAGGAGCAGAGGGTGGCAGAAGCACTCTGATCTCTGGTGAAAGAGATGTGGTGTAAAGCAAGAACATTTGCCTTGCAATTCCCTTTTCATTCCACAGAAACATCCAATTCTAGTTATCAAAACACTGAAGTGAGCTCCCTGGATAATGGAAGACAGCATCACAAAGAAGGAAGAAGGGTCAAAGAAGTTAAGCTCTGCCAGACAAGTATCAAACATCTCAAGTATTAAAAAAAACCCCTTAATCCTAGTGGTTTTTAAAGCACATCCTTACTCATCTAGATTTTGCAAACCTCACAATAACCGAGGAAAACAGTTCTCCAGACTTCCCTGGTTTCTGATTTTTATGGAGAGGGTGGGCAACGGACAGACTTGCATAGGAAAAAAAAAAAACAAACATACGGAGGCACTCTCTTGAAGCCACAAGATAGATCCATCATTGTGCCAACACGCCCAGTCTGAAACCTGAAGGACAGACCTCAGTTCGGAATATATCACCTGCTCCAATCTCTTCATGATTGAATGTGTGCTGAAAAAAAAAAGCTTAATTCTCCACCACAAAGCATACACATCAGTTAGTGTTTAAGCAGTAAATTTAAAGCAGGAATTGGAGATTGCTGGTAGGTGTTCAGAATTTTGAGATAAATGTCCATGATGAGAACTTTAAGGAAGTTTTATTTTTGTGACAAGTTATCCAAGTGAATGATTTCCAAGGGCAGTAAAGGAACAGAAAACCACTCTGATTAAACCTTAGTAGATCCAAAACCATAAATTAAAGAAGATAAATAAGGTAGCCTCCATTAGTCTAGCCTTTAAATAATTTATAGCAACTGAGTACCCACCTGTAACAGGTTGTAGAGCATTTTTGTAATTCTTTTTTTTGCTTAAGGAAGCAAGTCTGAAGCACCAAGGCACAAGGTAAAGAATATACAACTCAAACAAAATGGAGTTGTTGGTGTCACTTGTCTTTTACCCTATATTTGTATTGTCCCAAAGAGAGGGACACTTTGATCCTTTTTTTTTTTTGACATGGCCTAAATGTGACCTGAGCTAACTAATGACCAGTCTGGGTTTTGTGTCAGTGACATGCAGCACAGTGACTGACACCAGCACAGCTTCCTGCTGCAGGATCACGATGGCTCAAATCAACATGCATTTTTATTAACATACTGGTTTGGACCTGGATGAGGTCCCTGTAAAGCCTCGAGATGGTTTTGCTGTTCAATAATGATTTTAGGGGTTATTTTTGTGATTGATCAGAGCTGAGGTGAGGGTTCTGCCCCTGCCTTTCGGGTCTCTTTTTTGGTAGCTGTACAGTGGAATTGGAGACAGAGAAACCCCACCTGCCTCGTGCAGATGTGGATATGGGCAAATATAGCACCTCTTCTTTATTTCATGGGGCTGTTGTTCTGGCCAGGCTGAAGTGCAGCCGCAGGGAGCAGAGCCATTGAAATTAGAACAAGCATTCCTGATCATATTGCTTCAAAAACTGGACCAATAATCCTTGATCTCCTGCTGGCAGATTGCCTTCCCTTGATTCCCCTGCCCGAAGAGCCTTTCTTCAAGAGATTTCTTTTGCTGAGAATGCTTAAGCTTTTGAAAAGTCAGAACTGATAAGAAATAATCTCTAAACCCCTTCACTGCTCTGCTCAAAGTGCTACCAGCTCCTGTCCCTGCTGCATGAACCTGCAGGGAGGGATCCTGCTCAGCCTCAGGCTTGTGCCAGCAGGCTCCCCACAGCCCAGGGAATTGCCACCTGCTCTCAGCTTGGGCACGTGCTGACTTTTCCCCTTCCAGGATTTGTCAGCAGATTTGGTTAGTATTCCTAGAAAATCCTTCAGAATCGGTAGTGATTGATACTGGAGACCCTCAGCACTTTCCCAAAGAGGCTGTAAATCTTCTCAGCAGGTAAGGCTGACACAGAGCAGCAATCACTGCTGGCAGGTGACCACTGCAGCCATTATTCCCTGCTCCTGCAGCTCCAGCAGCAGGTCCTGTGGATGCTCCCAACCAGGCCTAATGCCTTTGATCTTCCCCAGAATGGGGAGCAATGTGGCCCCAGCTAAAATAAACCATGCTTTTTAATCATGGTCTTTATTTTCAATTTATACCTCCTGCCCTGTTAGACTGTCCCCTTGCTCTTCATTTGAGCTTTTTGCTGCTAGATGCTCTAACAAGGCCAGGAATTCCTTTTTCCAAGAAGAGAGCCTGAATAATTGCCATGGATATTTTCATGTATCTGCACCCACATGTGTGGGGTCGGTCAAGGTGCTCTCACTGCTGGAGTATGTGCGTCACACTCAGCATCATCTCTCTTCTAATACTAAATCAAAAGCCACCTCCTGAGTTGGCAGGGATGTTATTCACCACTTAGTCGTGAGTAGTGAATTTGGTGCAGTAGCACCCCATTCATCTCCTTCAGTTCAAACTGGCTGAACCTTTACTGGGACAACTGCACTCCTCTGCATCAAATTAAATGCAGGTAGGCTCCTCACAGTTTTCTGACTTTAGGACAGAGTTACAAAACAGCAGCACAAGTAGATCTGATAAATTGGATTTTCCATTCAAGAAGGAAAAATAATTTCTGTTTGCAGTAAATATACTACACAAATATGTGCAAATAATCACTTTTTTCTTGCTTCAAAGAAACCCACCTTTCCTGTCAGACCTCACACAAAGGCAGCTAACTCCAGGGAAATGCTGAACAGACTCAAGTAATAGCTCTACAATAAAAAATAGCTCTGCAGACAGAGCTGGCTGTGTTCAGCCCCAGCCGAGAGCTCCCTATTAATTATTTATACGGCACTATGGATTAGCACGGCACTTCATGGAAATAAATGCACAAGGAAATGCAGTCCCACCCCTTGTGAAGGCAGGGCCAAGGCCCTGCTCACCTCACTGGCTGTCCCCAGTGCTCTGCAGCCAGCACTGGGAATGGCACCATTTGTAGGAAGGACTGGATGAAAAGTGTCTCTAGGTCTGTGAGGGTTGCCAGTTTCCCTCTGATCCAGGCCCTGGTTAACAGCTATTCCAGCCAGGTTTGGCATAGTCAAATCTTTGATGGGATTTTGAAATCACATGCCCTAACTCCAACCCCTAAACTCATTTCAAACTCTAGCTAGTAAGTCAGTGATGTGGATTCTTCCCGATTCCTACGCTCTGGTATTATCTGCTATAAGCATAGAAAGTGGGCTGAAATCCTCACCACACAGAAATCATCAACTTGGCTTCACTGGGTTTATAAATTCCTCACCAAGTTGAGTTTTAACAAGCACAGATACAGCTGAGTTGATTGTCCCCCTTATGACAGAAATTTATGCTCCAACCTGAAAGCTGAAAATAAGGAACTTGGAACCCTGGTCTTGCAGTGACCCCATCAGTGATGTCAGGCTAGACATCACTTCTTTACTGACAGCTTTCCTGTCAGAAAAAAGCAGTGGCTAGTTATTTCACACCTTCCTCACAGTCATTACTATGATTATAACTACTTTGTGGTATTCCTATCAATTCCAATCCCATTGGCTTTGAAAATTGCCAAAACCACAGCAGGCTTAGTCAGATTTTTTTTATCCTAGCATAGATTTCAGGGAGGGAGCAAGAGCGGGAAGAGGCAATCAAAAAATCACATCCTGACAGCAGCCGCTCGCAGTGCAAAGAAATATTGCTGAAAGTACTCTTTGGGTTTTTTTCAGCTGGAAATTTAGAGCAAAACTATTACTTTGTAGTTCTCCAACTTTCCCACAGACCACCAGCAAATTGCTGCACAGAACAGCTTGGGAACGAACCTCAGGGCTCTGTAGCTGCACAAGCACTAAGGACAGATGATAGGGACAAAAATGAACAAATGCATTAAAAGACTTCTTGGTATTAATAACGAGTATGTGCCATAGAAGCCTGAGAAAACTGTCTGAAAGTGAAAAACAATTTTGGTTGGAAGGGATTTCTGGAGGTGATCTAATCTAAGCCCCAGCTCAAAGCACAGGTAATGTCAAAGTTATGTATGTGCAAATATTTGCACATATTTTCTATCTACAGTATATATAAATAAGTAGTATTGTGTGTATAGTGAGCATATACATATTTTATACACACACACGAAAGAGCAGAAACCTGCAGCAGTGGGATCACTATCCAGCACTAGGATCTGCTCCCAAATGAATCCTGACTTTGAGTAATGGCAAGTGAGCCCATTTTTGACAAGATTCTCAGTCATATCCCTCAGAAGGTGATGGGACAGTGTAACCTTGGCCACGTACCCCTGGGATGCCAGGCACCGGCACATCCTCCCATGCCAGAAGCACTTGCTCAAACGAGTCTGTGTGAGTAAAATAATTCAAGATGACAGCAAATTACAGATACACTGCAAAGCAGGAATATCTGACTTCCCCTCCTTCCCTTGATCTCCTTCCAGACTGAGTGAAGAACTATATCCTTTCTCACCTGCCCCCCACACTGTGCATCCTCACCGACAGGCTCTGTAGTAACTTGGGATGGTGTTTCCTTGGGCAGCTCTCCCTCATGGAATACCCCAGAGGCTGGGTGCTCTGGGCACCACAACCACACAGATCCTGCCACGGAGACAGGAACCTCCAAGATCTGGAGGTTTTGCTGCTTCCCAAAACGTGCATTCACAGCATTGCCTCTGGAAGGTCACATGTATGAGCAGGAGCCCTAATTAAATGCCAGGCTTTCTGCTCCACACTGGGGTCATGTTAAGTCCTGCAAGTCTTGTGTCCCTCCTGCGCTTTTCCTGGTGCTCTCAGTTCCTGGCAATGTCCCTGAGACACCTGGGAGTGTCAGGGATTTGGTTTTGTTTTGCAGAAGTGTTTAGAGGTGTTATAAAGACATTTTGACAGCAGCAGTTTTCAAGCTAAACAATGTCTATGTTTCAGAGACTGGTAGGATTTTCCTCCAAAACCAGATTTTAAGTTTTCACCAGCTGATCTCACAGACACTGGTTCTTTCTTTCCCAAGAAGCCTTCCTCTCTGTAATGTTATTACCTGCTGTGGCAGCAGTATGAAAAGCATATGAAATTTTATATTTATATATATAGGTTAATAGAATTCTAGAAAAAGGACAAGGATCTGTGTATTAATTCCCATAATTAATCCTTCTTTGGTTTAACTGAAGTTTCAGGGATCACCAGTCCCTGTCTGTGCACTTGCACGGACACAAACCCATGGCTGCCTGTACCATCTGTCTCCCTACAAACAGCCCCAATACTGACCCCAATATTTGCCTCACTTTGCTCAATAAGAAATACAAGATCCCGTTGTGTCAGCTCGATCCATCTGGCATCTGTCCTCCCCACCCCAAACACCACTGCACATGCAAGGAAGGGCTCGTGCTTTAGCAGCTCTATTGATCCACACAGACCTTTGGGTGAGGAGGAAAGCCTCTTTAATTACTTTGGCTGACTTTCAGGTTCTGTTTTGCCTTAACAATGTCTTCAGAAATCCAGTACCGCGTTTTAGCCTTGTTATCGCTTAACTTAGATTTGGAGTTTTGCTCCCCAGAGAGACACCTTCTACCTCAGCCTGGCCAGCCCATGCTTGGCATCAAAATCAGAAAAAGTCATTCATTTGCCTTCTCGAAGGATTTGATAACCTCTACACTTCCCTTAGCCAGAGGTGTTTTGACCTTTAATTAAAAGGAAAATTTGTTGTCTTCCACTCAGAAGGCAGCAAATAATGAACTCATTAAAATGAGGTTACTGTTCAGGCCTTAGAGCAACAAGAGCCAAAGTCTCATTAGCAGCTAACAATCCAGAACACAGCACATAAATAAACCTAATATGGCATAGCAAAATGCCTTGGTGCATTAAATTTGAGCAGAATCAAATGTTTACAGTCAGTGATGTCTGGGGCATGAAGTTTTAATGTACTTAATGAAGGAAAGCAAATTGCTTCCTATTAGGCATGAAATGTTCCTGCAGAAATCGCCCCAAAAAGTTTATTATGGAAATGAAGGATAGAGTTATAATTAACAAGGACATAGCAGGAAAATATCACTTCTTCCTAATAGATGCACCAATTATGAAGAATAAAGACACGGCAACTTCAAATCTACAAAAGGTAATTATATGGATTAATGTAAAAGGCTGCTGAATGCAATATAATGAAGAAACTGTATCTTGTGGGTGTCAGAGAGAAGCCTCAGTGACAAAGCAAAGAATCAATTAATAAAGTTAAATCCGTGAGTTTTTAGGGATTCCAGGCAATTAAGGGTTCGTATTTGAAAGAACAGCTTAGATTACCTTAAAAAACCCCAGTTTTTGCTTAGTCTGGCACGGAAACATAATGGTGTCAATTTAGTGCCTGTTTGTCCATGTGCAGTGTGCTCCATGGTTCTTTTCTTGGAAAGTGATAATTATTAAGTATGATCTATTTAACTGTCCAAACACCCATGGGTTCAACAGGGAATGCTGCTTGTATTTCCACAGGCATGCAGTGGGGACAGGGATGGGACAGAGACCACTGAGCCTGCAGGGAAGGGGGGATTCCTGTGGAGCCAGGGACAGCAGGCAGGACCAGGCAGAGTGGGAATAGCTGTGTGGCACCTGGCCTTGAAAAGGGAACAGCTTTCCAGCTCTTAAAACTCAATAGCCCTTCGCTAATCCTGCAGAACATTCAGAATAAAATAAAATAAATACCTTCTGCCTCACGTGGAGCCTGTACAAATCCCAGGAAGGTTTCTGGCACTGGGTGCCAGGGATGTGCAGCCTCTCCACCCTTTCATTAAAGTCAGGGAAGGGAGACTCTAATCACCTAAAGAGTTTTTTCATGTTAAGGGTGTGGAAGACATCACTGCCCTTCCCCCACACAGACAAGCAGTGACAAAAGTTTGGACTGGCTTAGCTGACAAGATGTTCTTAGTGTTAAAAAGAAGGGAGGTCATGACAATAAAACTTAGCTGCATATTATATAAATTAATATGCATATATGGAGATTGAAATGGCAAAAAAAAAGTCTTTAGGACCAAGCCAAATCTAGTTTGAGTGACAGATTTGCCCTTTAGACAGAGGAAAATGCTTGACACACTGCAGGTTCCAGGATTTACATCTTAATCCTCGCTCTGCGTTTTTAATGAGACCTCTCTGGGCTGGAAGGCTCCTGCCTATCCTGCAGTTCTGTCATCTTACTGAGATGTGAGGGGAGCAGGAGAGAGGAGCCCAGGTGATGAAATGATGTTTGTTTCATGCCCCTTCTTGCACTATATGTTAAGCGATGATAATTTCTCAAGATGTTCTTCCCTCAAAGGAAAATTAAATTGATTTTGCTCAGCCCATCAGTCTTTCTCAACATATCTAAAAAGCCCTAGATAGCTTGGAAAATTATGTTCTAAAATATAATGACTCAGAGTCTATGCTTCTGACTTTAATGGTGTCAATTTAGTGCCAGTTTTTACCAGCTGGGGATTTTCCTCAATGTCTCAGCTAACAGTGGTGTTCGTCTCTGAGGTTTTACATTTTAGTGTACCTTAACTTCTTATATATTATGTAAATGTGTGAAATTGTCCCACACTGAAACAGTCCCACATGTGAAATTGCCACAGGATTGAAATAATCAACTTACTAAATGTCTGGCAAGATAGGCTGGAAACCATACAGCTACCTTAATATTTAATGCTAAAGCACAAGATTTACTGCCACAAGATTACTTTATTTCCTTTAGCAAGGAGAGGAATTTGCTTGGAGACTGTTGTAGCTGATAAACGCTATCTCTGTTTTACATCTTCCTTGCCACCCAATGTATGTTTCTATTTTAAAAACAAGGCAGATGCACACTGCCTGAAAGTCTCTTGCATTAGACTCACACACCTCAGCTGCTTAAACCCTGGTTTCACCATCTACCCTGCACTGGAGATACTTTTGGTTTATGGTCACAAGTAGGGGTACTGTCTGTTGCTTAAATTAAACCAAAAAACTATTTTCCTGCAGTGTTAAGTGAAATCATGACCATAGGGTATGTAATTTTTTCAAATGAAGGACAGTATTAGCTGGGCTGGGGGTGTGTGTAAACCACTGCAATCATTTTATCTCTGAACTCTGCAGGAACATGAAGGTCCAATCAATAGCAGTGTTATTAATAGATAATAGGAAAAGTTCTCAAGAGCCACATAATGGAGACACGGAAAATTGATGAAAACAGAGTTTATAACCCATTCAGCACTGGCAAGGCCAATAGGGAGATAAATGCACTCCCCATCTCACGTGCAGCTCACCCAAATTCCATGGGCTGGGGACCCAAAGCAGATCTGTGCACAAGGACCAGCTCTAGAAGCAGTGCAGAGCTAACAACCCCTAGTAAACACAGACAGCTCACACAGGCTTAACCATTCTGTCTTTCCCTAGAGGCTGAAAATTTGTCCAAAACAAAAATTGGACAACTGGCCAAGACTACCTATTTCTTCTATAAGCAACACTCTTTCCTTCCATTTCATTTACAGTGGGCTTAGCTTGGAGGAGAGAACGAAAATAAACATTAAATTAATTAAATTAAAAATTCATTCATAACATGGGCACTACTTCTACCGTAGGTCAAAACTGAAGCTTTGCTCATTCACACTTAAGCCTGAATTTGCTATTCAGACACAGCCCAAAACGTTCCTGCAGGTAAGTAAATCCCAACGCCTTCGTGCCTGGATGGCAAGTAGTATTCCTAATTTTAGTTTGGGTTTGAAGCATGTTATCAAGCGTCACTAATAACCCAGAGCATGGGTGACTTAGTAATCAGTATATTGCTGCCTCTGAAAGGCTGGATCTGAGTCCTGCCACAGATCATCGCCCCAGTGGATAATATCCTGGGCCAAGCCACAGAGCCATCACCTCCTTGGGTACTTAGGCACCATCACTACCTTTTCTAGACCATCAAACTCTGATGGAATAAATTAAGCTCTCTATAATAGTCTTATAAAAAACAGGTGAGCCCAAAATAATATTAACTTTTCTAAATGCATCTTAATTTCTTATTTATTTCAGGCTTTACTAGAGACTCAAAATTTACTGCGCACTCAGGTTGCAAATTTTACCTTCAACCTTGGATTTTCAGGAAAATTTTACCACACAGGTAAGAAGGAACTTCATGCTCTCAGGTAGCTGCAGTTAAATAGGTGACAGAATTTTAAACCCAGCTTTAAACATTCACTTCCTAAATAACCCAGTGGAGCAGTGGGAAATAAGTGTTCCACCATTTCAGTGTCTAATTCAGGGTACAAAGGGTAAAGACACACTATGGATGAGCTGCTCAGGTACACAAGGATGCCCTTGGTGTTTTCCTGACAGATGTGTGGTGGTAAATCTTATAAAGGAGGCAAAGTAGCTGCAGAGATCTCCCTAATTCCATGAGAGACAGGACAGCATGGAAGACAGAGTAAGGTGTTTTTTTTTGGTATGATGAAATATAAAAGATTGGGAAAATCATGTCTCAGAACCTCTGAAGAGGCAGAAGCGTTTCAATGGGATGCACAAGATTTTTGTTATGCCTGTGAAGGTAATCTGTCTCAGTGATCTGCAAATCAGGAGGGATGATAAAAGGAGAACATAACGAAAATAAATTTGTATTGAAACCTTGCCCTTTCCACACTCGGTGCAGTAACAAGCTGCACACTTGCACTGTGCTTCTGTGGAAGAAGAGGCACTTCCATATCTGCTCCTCCTCCTCATGACTCCTTTCTCATTTTTGCTCCATTTCTCCATAGCACAATACCCCCTTTTTAAAAATTTTATTTCTTTTCCTCCTCTTTTGCCTTCCTCATTGCTGCGCCTCCACTCAGGCTTCCCTCTGCTGCCTCTGAGCTGTGCTGCTCCCTAGTACTGCTGAGGGAGACTCCCTGCAAGGGAGAACCTCCTGTCCTTCTTTCCAAACCCCATACACCCTTCCCAGCTCTGGAGACCAGCTCCATAATCCTCATCTGTCAGCCCATTCAGCCACACTCACTGAGTGATACCAGGGAGACTTATGGAGCAGAGGAGGAGGCAGCAAGAGGATGGGAGGGTGAGTTTAAAACCTAGGAATGATGCAGTCCCTGCTTTCCTAGACTGTGAGGCAGCTGTGGAGTAAGGCAGGTCACCCTGGCAAAAGGGAGATGAGGAATCCTCTGAGGGATGAGCAGGGAGAAGGCAACCAAAATGATATATTTATAGCACTGTCACTAAGTCCAGGCTGTTTTCCCCTTGTGCGAGCACTTAATGCTGAGCAACTGCTGCCCAGGAAACCTCACGGACTAAAGATACAGGCTGGAGAGCCTGGGAAAAATGAGAGGCAGAGAGAGATGGAATTACTTGCCTGGAGTCATATAACAAGGCAGTGGCAGACCTGTGGTCAGAGAGCAAGTCTGGAGACAGAACTACAGCATTCTCCTCACTTCATCCTGACCTGCCTGTGCAGTTATTCCTTCTGGAGATTAATTGGACACACGTGTAATACAGCAAAACAAACAAAAGCAGCCCGAGGCTCTGAGCTGCTCTAAAGCAGGAAGCTGCTCGGTTGTGGCCATCTCCAGAGCAGAGCTGGTATCAATCATTTGTGTCCACTGCAGAGAAAGGTGATCCATGGAGGGGAGGAGATGGAGAAAGAGATGGTTTTATTATTAAAATTACGACACAGTGGGCAGTGGCTGGCAGAAAACATGCAGCAGCCTTCGTGAAAAACCCACTCCCTGACCTGCCACTATTTTTCCTTCCTTCCTTCATCCCAACACCCTCCACATTGCCACAGGTTTTCTGATACAATGCTGACCAATTTCAGAGCTGCTACTGCTGTAGAGAGAGAAAAGAGGAGGATATGAGAGAAAAAAGGAGGAGATGCACATGTGCCCATCCTCCTAAGGCTCTCAAGGCTCCCCAGAACAGCACAGAACTACCTCCCGAGTTAAAGCCTGCCCTTGGCTCCACTCAGGGGCCTGGTTTTTCACAGAGCACTTCATGTATAGGGTGGGAATGGCCCTTGGTCATCTCAGCTTCATGGAAAGGTTTCAGCATACTCTCCGTGCAATATACACTTTTTGGACTCATTATAAATAAAGCATGGAAAAGTGTTCTTTAATTACTGTACATGTGGCTTGCTGACCCACAGAGGCTTTTACTATCAGATATTCCACGTGTTTTATTAGTGCACTGCAGCTGCCATGCCTTATTGACTTCCTTAGTGTGGGATTGTGCTCTCCTTTCCAAAACTTGGATCGTTGTAAAACTACAGGAGGGACATGAGTGTGGGGATGTGCTGGCAGATTAAACAGTTACACATTTCCATGGAAGGATGCTGCTGACACATCAGATATTGCAGTACATCAGGACACATCACCTGCTAAACTCTGCACTGTATTAACACCATTAACAGAAAGAATGAGCAGGCCCTGTCAGTTCTGCAGCTCTCACAATCCCTTTCCACTTGGTCATGCTGCAGCAATTGAAATTAAGGCAGTCTCAGTGTGTAAGATGTACAAGATTATTGATAGCAGCTTCCAATTTAGCTTCAGTTTTGAACTCCAAAGAGACCTCTAAGTTATGGTTATAATTTTAAAATACGGGGTTAATTATTATGCACAAAAAAACTTAGACTTGCTACCTGTGTAAAGTGCACTCTGTATCTCAAAGCAGACACATGCTCACCCTGTTTATAGGTTTTATGCATTTTTCAGATTTCACATTTAAATTAAGAAAGTTACAGAAAGGATATTGATTGTACAAGAAATTAAAACCCCAAAATCTCTTGTTTAGCCTCCAATACTGTGAATAAGGGGTTGGGCAAAAATATTTAAACAATATAAACACCTGCCAAATGCTCCATTAAAACTTTGTATGAGTTTTTTTCTTTTAAATAACACTACCTAAGAATTCATAAAACCAAACAACATTCTTTTCCAAGGCTTGCAAGAAAATTTAACCTCATAAGCAATGCCACCACCTAAGGTTCAACTTCCAACCTGTCTGCCCCACCTCTGGCATTACAGGATGAGGTTATTCTTCTTTAAAACGGAAAGCATTATGATTCATCTTGTTTGAATTTTGTTACAATAAAAAAAGAGCAAAGTTGGATTAGTTGTTTATCTAAATGTACCAAGAAATTAGTAGGAAAAGGTAGGATTTATTTCAAGAACCACACTCTACTTCAGAAGTTAATAAGGCACTAAATTATACTTTGACTTAAATCTACTCTGATTGTATTTCTTCATGTATTTCAAATACCCACTTTTTTCCTCTTCATCCCTAACTTTGGCTTATCACAGAGATCCTCAGTTGCCTCACAAACTCCATTTTCTCCCTCCTCTGTCCCATTTTGAAAGCTGTGTTGTTTCTTCCCTTGCCTGTGCCTCAGTGACTGCAGGTGAAGCACATCCCCCAAAACCAAGCCAGCAGTCATTCCAAAAATGCAGGGCACAGAGGGAGCAGCCATCAGGCCTTTCTTTTCAGTACGGAATTCCCTAGTAAACAGGGTTGTTTTCTTTTTCCAGCAGCACTCCCATCAGTGGGAGCAGCTTCCTAAGAACTGGCAGAGTGCTGCAAAGAGGGGAGCAAAGGGATTCAGTGGCTCTGGGAGAAAGTTTCAAAGTACTGTTCTCCTTGTGTAGTGGCATTCTTCAAAAACCACTGCAGAAATGAAAAATAAAAGCCAAGAGCTGAAGTGCAGGCACTGAACAGGCATCTCTGGATGTTCCTGCCAAGTAAACAGTGACATCCGTGGAGCATTTGCTTCCAAAGAGTTTTGCAAAACATTAAAAGGCCTGTAAGGAGACAGGATTTCTATGTTTGCATCCGGAGACTGATTTTGGCAATTATTTCTTAGACTGAAGCAAAATAAAAGCATTCAAATGGCAAAGAACACGAAGGAAAGCTGCTGAAAAACAAATGCTGTTGGGAAGTTTGAGGGTGAAGCTACTGCAATATCACTTTGCCTTTCCAGGCTGGAAAGGGAGGGCAGACATGTCTGCAGATGGTAGGAGCAGCACCATATCCTTTCTCAAATGGAAGGTTTCCTTTGTTCCAGCCACACGTCCTCGCTTCTGCCTGAAGCAGATACCCTTCACTAACACAGGAGGTTTTATTGGGTTTACTTCAAGATTAAATCTGGCCAAAACTGAATACTGAGCCCTAAGAAACATTTGGAAGCCTTTTGCCATTACACCTTCATGCTTTCCACCTAATTATATTTTGAAACTTGTTTCACACTTTACCAGAAATTATCAGATTTCAATTAACCAAGGCTAATAAAGTCGTAGTTACAAGGAAGAGGGAGGGGTGGCTATTTTGTATTTAACAGTGACATCATTATCAGGACAAAATAGAAAATAACTGATATATACTTAACCTTTTCTTCTTTAATACTGATTGAATGTCTTCATTTGTCCAGCTTTCAAAAGACCTGGCAAAGAACATTAATATTCCTGACACTGTTTTGTCACATGAAATCCAAGCTGCCAGGTTATGGGCATGAAAAGATAGTGTGACATTAAAATAAAGCAAATATAGAAAAGGGGGGGGGGAGAGAGATTTTTCAGATCCCACATGTTTAAAAAAAAAGTCCTACTGTTTATATGTAATATTCCCATAGTTTATGAACATAACAGTAACACAGTAAGACACCCAGCCAAGGACAGCAGGGTTTTTGGCAGCCTCTTCTGTGTTTAAAAAAACAGTTATGGGTCTTTTTTGCTTTTCTAGTATCTTTTTTCTCCCCTTCTTCCCTCTGCAGGGACTGAGGAGGAGGATGAGGGCGATGACCTGCTGCTGAGATCTGTGGATGAGTTCTGGTGGTTTCCCCACATGTGGAGTCACATGCAGCCACACCTCTTCCACAATGAGTCGTCTCTGGTGGAGCAGATGATCCTCAACAAAGAGTTTGCAATTGTAAGTAGAAGTTCCCAAGAGATTTACTAGGATGCCTTCACTACCATGGCCATGCTTTCCACGCTGGTTTTATGCTTGTCTATACAATACCTATATAGTTACTCAGGTATGCAAACAGAGGCAGTGAGGTTAGAAACTTGACCGAAACCCAGCCTGTTTGTGACTCCAACTGGATGTGGTCTCAGCCTTTCCAGAGAGGGAGCAGCCCTTCCCCAAGCATCCTGGCAAGACCATACGGCTCAGAATCAGTGAAAACACAGCAGACACCAGCTGGCCTTCTAAGCTTTAAGAGGCAGTTTGTATACAGGTTACCAGCTTCCTAAAGTCTGCTGCAAACATCCTCAGTAAGGCAGGGAGGAAGTTGCAGCGAACCCTAAACCTTGTGTATGGTTTGGGAGAAATCTTGATGCTGACAGAGCCGACACGCGAAGCTGCTCCATTTCACTGTGCCTTTTGTAAATGACCTGCTTGAAATATGTTTTTGATATAGCTAACCTCTGGCTAATATTGATAGATAATTCTGCTTCCCTTTTCCTCGTCTGTGCTCTTAACTTCCAAGTGCCATCTTCCCCACTTCACCCAGAGCTCACAGTACTTGTACTATTTACAGCCCTTTCAGGGTAATTCTGCTGCCTTATCAAGCACAACAAAGGGAACCTGCAATCTATAAATGCTGGCTTTGGAAAAGGCACTGTGTGGTCTCTGGTGAGGCACAGAAATGCCAAGCAACCAGAGCCACTCACAGGAGCAGAGGGACACAGCGGGGCTTTCTCAGCTGCTTTGGGAACAGCAATCCCAGCCCTTCCCAGCTCTGAAAGGCCAGGCCCCTTCCTCCCATCCCTCACACGAGCCAAGGCACATCAGGAAAAAGGCGGAGGCAGATGCCTGAACAAGCAGTTGGAAGCAATTTATTCCCTTGTTTATGAAAATATTTTCCTAACAACCTTTAAAGAAAATTAATTAAAAATGGCTTAACTGTTTACTCGTTATGCCAGACTTCCCCCCCTTCCCATCTCCTGCTTGGCAGGATGACTTCTTTTCCTTTCTACAGTTCTGCTTCCCTGTCAGCCTCATTCCTGGCACAGCCTGTTCATGCCTTTTGTGTAGCCTGGCCCAGAGACCCATACAGAGCTGAGATTTTAAATGCAAGAGTAATTGTTTAAACAATCCATAATCTCAAAAATACGCAGTCCCTTCATCTTTAAACCTATGGGGAAATGCTCCTAGTATTTTCAGGAAACATGAAGTCATCCAGGTCACACCACTTTTGGGAGAAAAATCTATAGCATAGCCTGAAAACAGAGCTGGTAACGGAATCTGTTTGTAACTTCAACTCCAGAAAGATAAAGCCCGTGTCCTGAAGGGTAGAGACTCCTTAGGGTGCCTATAAATAAGGAGCTGATGTCAGTGAAAAGCTGCTGTTATTACACTTTTATTTCCTGCTAACATTTGGACAGGGGTTGTATCAACCCCTTGACCTTGAATCTATATGAGCTGTACAATTTACTTAGGAGAACATTTCTTTTCAAAAGGCTTCCTCTGAAATTCTCTCTTGTGGGAGAAATTTATCTTCCCAATATGACAGCCTTCCTGATAGCTATCAGAGAGGTCCCAGCCATGACTTCAGAGTGGGTTTGATTCCTCCCTGGCTTTGTCATCCTCAGCATCATGTCTTATTTGAGAGAGAAACTCCCTGTTCTGCAGCTGCACTTCTCTAAGCCCTCCGAGTTAAAGCAAACCTCTTTCCATTATTCTCTGATTTCACAACATGGATCCAAATTCAAATTAGACATCTGGAACAATACGTAGAAAATTTGCTTGATGTTACACATGTTTTGTTTGTTGTCCACTATGTTTATTTAATATTACACTCAGGAGAACACAGCTTGATGCTGGTGCCATTTTCTCTTGCATTTCTCATTTATTGACCATATCTCCCCACCTCCTGTTTTGGCTGCAGATAGGGGTGACACCTTGTGTCAGCTTCTGCAAGGAAAGCTGCAGTAATTATTTGGAAGCATGGTCACATTAATTCTTCACCTAGTGTGCTATTGCTTTGTTCACTTTTTTTTTAAACATGGCTAAGAAGGTAACAGGGTCTTCAGGAAGGGAGGGCACATCATTATATCCAAGAAAAATAGTCAAGGTTGCTTAAGATCCCCAATAACACACAAAAGTCCTGTTTATTAAGACCTGTTGGCTCCTCTGGCAGGTAGATAAAAGCCTTGGCTCTGTTTCACATGGCTTTATCCACACCTCCTAACAATGCTCTGTAAAATGGGAGCTTACAACTGCAGCCTGCCTCAAACAGCTCTGTCACAACACACAGATAGAAATCAGGTATCTAAACAGTTCTTTACACACAGAACTAATTGCTAATTAGGGAGCTAATTGCCTTGATTTCAGTGCAGATACGGACACCTCTGTGCATCTGGGGCTTAGTAAAAATCAACAGCCTTCAAAGGGTTCCCTTCCACATGCACTGCTTGTGAACCAGGAGAGTGCCTTCTACCAGAGTCCTCCAAATTGTTCTATGTATCACTCAGATATTCATCATTTCCACTGTTTCATGCCTACATGGTGAGAGGAAAAAACTCCCATCTTGCATAAATGTCATTGTCCCACCACTCTGGATCTGGCAGGCAGCAGGGGATGTTTTGCCTGGAAAAATCCTTATCCATGCGTACCTGAGTGATGGGCCCCGCAGCTATCCCATCCTCAGCCCCATTCCCAAAGTCCTCACTGCCAAATCTCTCATCAAGCATGAGATCCTCAGCCTCAGAGGAACAAGGGACTGAGATTTTAACTGTGGTAAAGTAAGTCACAGGTTACCCAGAGCTTTGCTATCCCAATGTTATCCTATTTAAGTAAATACGGATGGTGTGTTCTAAAGCCTGCCTAAGGAAATGCGAAATTACAATTATTTTGATTATCAGTTGGGTTCGAGTTGATCATGTTTTGTGGTTTGGTTTTTTTTCTCTATCAGAGGATCCCAAAACCCTTTAAAGACACTAATGAACAAAACCTGGGATTAAACTTTCCAAACAGATATTTCTGCAAGTATTATTCTCCTTGTTTATAGGCAATGCAATGGATACACAGAGAGGCAGAAAATTGCTCAAGCAGAAGTCTCTGATAGCATATATTCCAAAAATAAAGCAAACCAAGTTTTTCCTGCCATCAATAACAAGATATTCCTCCTCCCCCTTTGTACATTCTTATCTGACAAAAACAAGTAGAATGTATCTAATCCAAAGCCTGTAGCTCTTTATTTCATCCCTTGATTTGTTTGCTCAGTGATTATCTTCTGTGCTCATTTGTGAGTACAGAGCCCAAAGCACAGCAGAGACAGGGCAAAAACTGTCACTGACTGTACAAGGCAGCTGTGAGCTGATAGGAAGAAGAAAGAAAGATGTAAAATGAAACAAATCAATTGAGAACCTGTCTGGTAACACTCCTTGGCTCCCACCTCCTGCTTACAACCAGCTGCAGATGCACATTAGCACTTCCTCTGCCTGGAACTCATGAGCTGCTCAAACCACAAATACACCATGAGCTTTTAATACACCAATTAAATACCAATAATATGAGGCCCAGTGACCACACAGCCAAGGCAAAGTATCTGCATGTGATGAAAAGAGTCTAATTTGTCCCATTATTAATATCTGTACTTATTGTGGGGAAGGAGAGATGCCCGCTGGAGACTGCCTCTAAAGATGGGCTGTAAATACAGAGATAACATCATCCTGTGCAGCAGGATGAGATTTATTCTGCCTCACCTTGTTTTCGTCTGAAATATTCATTTGTTGCATCACCTACTATCAGACAAAGCCAAAAGGTTTGGCAAACTTAGCTGAGGTTGTATTTAGCTTTTTCATCTAATAAAAGCCTTCATACCTGCACTTTGACTGACTGTGTGAAAAGATCTACAGTAGACATAAAATTTGTTAAATTAAAAGTTCATGTTCTTATTTTCTCTGACAATGGCCAATCACATCTATTTTCCAAACTAAACAAACAAGCACAAGTTTTGAAATACAAAAAAAAGGTACATATTGAATGTAAAAATCAGGAAATTGTTCCTTAGAATATATAAGAAAATATGCTTACTACAGCTATTTCTCATATCTTGACACACCACTATACTCCTCCTTTAACACATGAGTTTTCCCTCCCAAACTAGAGTCTAATTACAAAATGAGAGGAAAAGAAGAAAAGAGCAACAGAAAATTACTAAAAGGGGACACAGAGCATTTAATCTTCCCAGGCAAACTGCAAATAGAACTGCCCAAAGAAAATACAATTATTTGTTAGTTGTTTCTACTTAAATTCAGATCGGGTCTCTGAGTGCCCAACGTGTTTGTGTGATGAACTATGTAGTGTGCAGGTTTTATTCAGAGGCTGATCTGTTTCTTACGTTGAGAACTCATGAAAAGCTGCCTTATTTTATTTGTCAATGGCAGATCAGCATTTCAGCATTCTGTTGCTATGGCAATTCCAGCAACAAATAGTAAAGAGATAAACAGGATCTTATGCATATGCATCCAGATTCCTACTTTGGGATATGTCATCTAGAGCAGAGCCTCAGGACACATTTGCCTTACATCTCCCTCTCTGTGCACTCTCTACCCCACGTTTGGTGAAGGTTTGTACATTCAAGCTGAGACAGGATATTCAGGTTAACAGTTGAACAGCCTGAGCATCACAGACCTCTCAGGCATGGCAATAAATGGCCAGATTTAAAGAAATCTTTTGATACAGGTTTTTCCCTTTTTACATCTCCACGGCAAAAAAAAAAGGAAAAAAAAAAAAGAAAAAGAAAAAAAAAGAGAACAGGGTGATTTACCATCTCTCATTAGAGAGCTATCCCTCATTCCACCCTTAAACTGACTCATGCCTCTCAAGTAGGTAACTGCATTAATAAGCTGAAATTACATTTTGTTCTCAGTAAATTACAAAAGAGAGAGTTTGGGTTTCTCTTTTACAAGATCAGTCAGTAACCTGAGATCTTTACTATAAGGAATGGATAATTTTAAGTGGTTGCATTATGTGATGTAGGAATGAGTGTTCCCTACAGATTTAACTTAATTTTTGCCAATGAATCAAAGCCCCTTCTTGTTTAAGTACTTGAGGATGCCCAGCAGAACCTGCTGTTCCTGGAATTAAAGTAATCAATGGATAATATGGGCAAGAGGAAGTACAAAAAAACCCATAAAATAATCATCTCATATTTTAGCCATTTCCCTCTGCACATCAGTTTTAAAAGAATAGAAAAGAGGTGATGTGTCCTGTAGTACTAGGAGCAAGATGAATTTGTGCCTTCAAAAGAGATTTTCAAGATAACCTATAGATTATATTCACAAATATGCACATATTTCCATATAGAAGTGGAGCTAAATATAAATATTCATAAAATGAAAAAGTAGTCCAAGCTGGTTTTTTGCTACTACCTTAATACCATGGAAAAAAAATAAGATATGAGGATATGAGTTCAGAAGATATGAGGAATATTTTTTTATTACACTAGGAAGGAATCTTGCTCCTATCCCAGAACTAGGAAATAAAATCCCATGTATGACACTGCAACATTTTTTTTTTCCATCTGTTTACTAGCTTAGTAAATAAGAAACATTGGTTCCCTGGATTACCTTTAAAAAGAACCAGACAGGTAGGATGCATATTAAAATACATGCAATATGTAACAGAGCAGGAGGCAAATCTATTCCATGCAACAGCAATGTAACATAATCCAAGAGGATTATTTCTCACTGTAGTTACCAAACTGTAATTCCAGTTCCCTCTTCCTTCCCCCCATTTTCAGCCTGTGCTACAACAGGTACAAGTCTAAGGCCAGCAGCTTCTCCAGTGCCGCTGTGTGCGGGAAAAAAAGCTTTGAATAATTCCGTGGCGGTTTTTTTTTTTTTGTGTTCCTGACTCTCCCCATCCCTCTGGTGCACTGCAGGAGCACGGCATCCCGACTGGCATGGGCTACGCGGTGGCCCCGCACCACTCCGGGGTGTACCCGGTGCACGTGCAGCTCTACGAGGCCTGGAAGAAGGTGTGGCACATCCGCGTGACCAGCACGGAAGAGTACCCACACCTGAAACCTGCACGGTACAGACGGGGCTTCATCCACAATGGCATCATGGTACACTGCATTTCCATGTTCATAGCAATAGTACTGCAGGGACCCCAAAGGGGGCTCTTTATACCGAGTGCCTCAAGTTTCCCAGCATCCTTAAAATTCCCTGGGATCAAGGAGTTGTAAGGACACCAAAAGAGTGCATTTGTTAGGCAGTTTAAAAGAGGGGGAAAAAACCGAGTCACACAAACGCAGGCAACTGCAAAAGTATTCCTCAGAAACAAAGTGTGCTCGTGCTCCCATCAGCTACCAACCCACTCACGGCTGCACCCGGTGAAATCATTAAAGTGCCTAAGACCTGTGTTCCCAGCTCTGCTTCATCTTTATGCATGGGAGGATTAGAAATCCATCACCTGGGAAGGTGAACAGGTGTAAGTAATCTCCTCCAGCACTTCTCTGAGGCTGAAGTTTCAGCTCTGCTCCTGAAATTCCCAGAGCCAGGATAGGGACACCTGCCTGACTCTTCCAGCCCGTGCACGTGTGTGAGGGGAGGGATGGCTCCTCCCATGCACTTAAAAGTGCACGGAGGACAGGAAAACTTGGCAAGTTCTTTGGCCTGTTCTACCAGCCAGCTGCAACCCTCTAGAGAGGGGAGGCACAAAGATTGGGTGTGCTTAAGTGAAGTTACAAATATTCCAGGGGATGGTTTAAAGTCCCAAAAGCTGATCTGAATATTGCCTGTGCATACCAAGTCAAAATTGTGACCCCCTACACAAGGTAGAGGGAGTGTGTCAAAACCAAATTCCTGCACAGAGTCCAATTACTACTAGAATAGACTCAAAATCAGCAGTGTTTTTCCACACGTATCCAAATGCTCTGCTAAATGTAGGTTTTGGTTGTTGTTTTATCTGAGAAAAAAAAAAAAATTAAGGGGAACAAAAGCCCTTTCCCAGGTCAATTATGTCTCTGCAACACCTGTAAGCTGCTGTTCTTCTGTTCCCAGGTGCTCCCTCGACAGACCTGTGGCCTTTTCACTCACACTATTTTTTACAAGGAATATCCTGGTGGTCCTCAGGAGCTGGACAAAAGTATCCGAGGAGGTGAACTCTTCCTCACCATTCTCCTGAATCCCGTGGGTACCTTCTTTTGCTATTTTTTGGACATGCGGACTGACAGGGAGGAGGGAGGGAGGGAGGAATGGAAGGAGATCAGGTTGGGAAATAAAAACCAGGACCACTTGCTCAGAGGTAACAAGCAGTTTAAGAAAGGAGAAAAATGTCTTCTGCCAATTTCCAGCTACACGTGCAACAATTTCCTGGAAAATGCATTCATTCCAGCTCCTTAGTGTTTCCCAGCCTGAAGCCAAGTCCCCCTGGGAGACTTGTCTGAGCCTGAAACAAACCTGTGAGGGTAGAAAAAGCTGATCTTGTTCCTTTTTTTCCCCTTTTTCCACAAGCTTGGCCCCTCAGGCACTTCTGATATAGCTCCATGGAAGCCCCAGGGCTCAGGCCTGATATCATTCCTCCATCACTGGCTCCTAAAATAGGTTTTGAGCTGCTAAAAACCTGCCTGGTGCCATTTACGACAGCAGCCTAGAGGTGCAAGGAGGAAGGGAAAGGGCCAAAACCCCCCCTACATCAATTATTTTTTCTTGCCATTGTCCTCCCTCCTTCCCGTTCCACCCAAACAAGCTGCACTAGGCACAAGATAAATGTCTCTTGTCTTGCCAGGTGGCCTCATTTTCAGCAAGTTTAAATTGCAGTACTCATTGACTCCTCTCCAGAGCTAAAAGAAACTTCAGGTGGAGCTGACTCTCAAATCCAGGTCACTTTTATTTAGAGAGCTAAATATAGATTTTTGGTATTATACAATTAGATGCTTGTGAGTGAAAATTTTGGCTGGGTAAGTACCATGGTGTCCGAGTCAGATTCAGTGGGCTTAAAGAAATGGGACATTTCTATCAGGAATTTTTCTATACCACACACATAACACCTCATTTGAGATGATAACATATCCCTCTTCTTTATCCTGTCTCCCCATTCTTGCAGTTCTCTCAGGCTGGCTTTTCTTCCCCTAGTTTCCTTAAGTGTAACTTGAATTGACCCTGAGCTCTATCATCCTTTGATCAATCCTGTGCCTTTCTCACTCATGTGCAGATTTCCTCAGGCTTGGGCAGTGCAGCAGCCTGCAGCAGAGCATGTTCTTACCCCTTAGCAATGCTTAGAACAGCCCAAATTCCTCAGCCAATCTATGTCCCATGTCCCAAAAAACTTGGGCCATAGATACTGGTGGTGGTATTTGAAAACCCTTCAATAATCAACTTTTAATTAAACAGTTTGTAAAGAGGTTTACAGAAACTCTCTCCCTTCCTCAGGTTGTGGTTAGCAATTTCAGCAAATGGATTACAAATAAGTATTAAGCTCAAATACCAGAAATGTTTGCGCTTCCATGAAGCAATACCACACAGATGGTTAAATTAGAAAGTGCCCAAGGGACACTGCATTGGAATAAAGTTTGCAGAGAGATTGTCAAGCGGATCTTCTGATGGAATTTTTTTTAAATGGCTTCTACTGACTACTCTGTGGCTCAGAGAAATATTTTCACTTCCTAATTTATGAATCCTTAAGATGAGTCATGTCTGGCAGAGATGATTTAGTAGTAGGCAGAGGAGGGATAAATTCCACCAAGACAGACAGAAATCAAACCAACTTCCTTCGAGTTTTAATGAGGGTTACAAGAATCCCAGGCAGACCTTTGCAGAATCCAGCTAAGGCAGCAGGCTGCTCAAGTCTGCAGTTTGGGGTACTCACTCTTTGCATAAACACTTCAAAGCAAAGCTCATTAAAGTTAGTGGGAAAGGCTCAGCAAACAGACTGGGCTTGAAATAAACCCAAATAGTGAAACTCTTTCAAAAGGTATCAATCCAACTCCCCTCTGAAGGGTTTCCTTCATTTGGAGGCTTAGACCAATAACAAGGAGCTTCAGATGTATGTACAAATAAGAAATACAAACACAGTTTGGGGCAGAAAATGAAATATTATCTTCTTGGACTTTTGCTTTACTATTTCATACAAGTAAGAAAAATCTCAGTTGAAAGTTTCTTATCTCCCTTGCCAGGCCAAAGCTGGATGTTCAATCAGGGTTAAGTTATAATCATCTTTGATGTTGTTTACTCTGTGGTTTGACAAACATCAAAACCCAGTTAGTCACTGAATCTTAATTAGGACAGACCTCCCAAAAGCTGTAGCATCAGCACTTGCATAGCAGCAGAGAAAAGAGAGCAGCAAAACCATCACACTCACTAGAAAGAAGGGAAGAGGAAAAAATCCATCTAAAACTTCAATCAACCAAAATGTAAAAAAGCTTTACAAAACTGGTTTTGTGCCCAATCTAATTTTGATAGCAAAATAAAACTTTTCCCAAGACTGAGATTCCTGTGACAGCATAAATGTCTCTATTACGTGTAGTTAGATCTTAAGCCAAGGAAACGCGTTATTACTCGAGAAAGTACATTGCTACTCGTGACATATCTTCAGAGCCAGGAATTCAATACCAAAGAGCATCAGACAAGAAGAACACCATGTCCCTAATAGGAATATAACATTACCCAGCTATGTAAATATGTTAGAAAATTCTCTGCTTCTGATCAGCATTGTGAAAAAATATTTAGGTTCTCTGCAGGTGTGCAGCATTCCACAGCTTTGGCAGCAGAAAAAAAGTCAACTTGAAACTCGTAGAAATTTATTTTCTTTTTAGAACCGTTTTGAACAGCATCACATCATTTTTGCTCTTCCTAAACCTTTCCAATTCTTTACAACTTTTTGCAGTGCTTTGAGGTGCTTTCAAAGATTTTTTTTACCATTTGCTTCATTGGGTTATGTAAGTGGAAAAAAATTTATGGCCTTTCAAGGAGTTCAACATTTCAGTCATTTTCAGCCTTTTTGAAATTCTACCTATCATTATTTGCTTAGCTCAGTTGTGCTTTAGATCAACTTTTTCTTCTCACAGAATACATTCTTAAAATCTCCCTTCCTCATTGCTCACTTCAGCAGTGCTGCGCCACATTCCTTTCCTTTTAAACATCTTCCCATCAACTTTCCGGGCACTTCTGCTTTTGCCACACTCCGTAGAGAAAGGCAAGTTAACCAGCATTAAAACCAGCCTGCTTTAAGGTGCCTTTTTTTTTTTTTGGAAAGAGAGTTTGGTGTGGAAGCTGTGGTGTGCCAAGGTATTTCCCAAGGCTCGCAGCATCTGCTGTCATGACCAAACACGGAGCAGGAGGTGGAGCGAGCAAATGGGGTGAACGGAGCAAATCCCCCGCTTTGCTTCCAAATGTAACCCAGGAAAATTCAGAATTAAAAAGACTCCGTTCGTAACACAGTCCCCAAAACTGAAATGCTTTCAGCAGCAAAAAAAGGGCAGGTTTCTCATAGGAAAAGTTAGAGAACTCCATTGGAGTTGAAGTTTTCAGGAGGATTTTCCACATCCAAATGTCAGGCGTCAAACAAAGTGGGTTCTCTGACCACTGCCCTTCATTCAGTCTCCCGGGGAAAGCTGTGACATGTTTAATGCTTTTACAAACTGTTCTATTTATCACCTCTTCAGCATCCACAAGATCTCCCACCATCCGTTTGATAGCTCCTCTCCTTTCCTCCCTTGCTCCACAGGCCATAAACAACAGCCATAAACGTTTAACAGCCAAGATAAGCTAATAAATACAGCCCTAAATATTATTGCCTCTACAAACAACAGCGAGAGAGTCATTTCTCCTAAAAAAACCACCTCTTTAAACCAGAGAGCTTTTTATTAAGCCAGTAAGTGACAGCCCAAAAGGCACCTCAGTAGAACACTACAGCAAAAATCAGTGCATGGGGCTCTGAGGAGAGCCAGCAAAACCCATTGGCTCAGTTGAGTTGTCAGTGAATTGGATTTATTTGCCAATGCGGTGCATTTTCCCCCCACTACCTGTTCACCTTGAAAAGCTTTTGGATAACCCAGGACACTGCCACCCCCTTTCTATACTTCCATCCTTTGCTTCCTTGTTACACAGCCATTTGCCTGGCCTGACTCTTCCTCTCCCCTTCCTCTCTCAGGGCGTTTTTATTCTCTCTCCACTGTCTCCTTTCTAAAGTTCCACCATAAAAATGAGCACAAGTCATCTTTCTCTACAATTTTATATATATAACCCTCCCTAGTCTAGATTTACATCTGCCTCACCACATAGGATCTGGAGTCAGGCATACCCTGCACAACACTTGCCCACAAAACCAGCAAAGGATCACGTATTTGCAACTGACAGATCAGGTTAAAAATGGAAAAGCAGCAGAAAGAGGGAGAAGTTAAACACTTCTTCAGGCTTCTCTTCCCACTTCAATCAAACACCCCTAAGAAGCTTTAACCAGAGGTGAAACGTGGCAGATGAATTTCAGGAAGATTAGCTTCTTTTGCAGGAATTTGGTTGTCGAGAGCAAAATCAGACCTGTGATTGAAAGGTAACTTTGAACTCCCCTCAGCAGAAGCTACAGGCAGCCCATAATAATGTACATTATTATTCTAGCTCCCTCACGAGTGGCATGGGACGCTTTTAATTCTGAAGGCCACTTAAAGGCATTTCCATTTTTAAACTCTCACCGTGACTAAAGGGTTATTGCTCGTTTCCAGCCTGTTAGAGCTACATTCTCCATGTCCCGCATGTGCTGCACTTGGAAGATTTTTGTTCTTGTTTCCTGCTCTCGCTCATCACAGAGACAGAGGAGAATCACACATTATTGCTTTAGAATATTAAAAGCAAATGCAGAGAGGGGTTAATTTATACCTTCCACAAGAGATTTGGGAATGTTATTATGAAACATCTTGAGTGTTGATAATATTTTTCTTTTTATTTGCTTTGTTTCTCTGAGCATAGCTGTAGAAAGAATAAAAAATAACCTTGGGCATTGTAGGAAATGTGCTGCAATCCAAAAGTAATTCACAGTGCACTTCTGCTGAGGGCCCTGTGAACTGAGCATCTCAGCACATTTCGGGGACAGGAAAAAGCAGGCAAGCAACCTCCCCACTAAATAAATGTCAGTATTTGTGGAGCTGCAATTATCAGGGTACAGCCCACAGGGAGAGACACGTCGCTCTCCAACCCAACATGAGGGAAAGGTTCCTTTTACCAAATTAAAAGAGAGTTTTGTCAACACATTACATCAGAATTTATCTTAATGGTCATAAACACCAAATGAACCCTGACCTTCCCCATGTTTCTGAATCTTTTCCTCCCTTGGCAAATCATTATTTTTCCCCCTCATCCCACATGGCTACCCCAGCTGCACAGAGCTACTACAGGGAAATATTATCCCATGGAAACTCAAGCCTTCAGCAGCATATTTAGAAACTAATTAGCTCAAAACCCAGAGCATGAGGACAACATTTCAAGGATAGCACATCTCCTTTCCTTCTTTCATGACATTTTCCTGCTTTATGAAAGCTGATGCTCCATTCTACACGTTTTGATATTTTACCAGAATTACTTCCCAGCAAGCTGGGGGATGGCAGAAATAGCAATGAATGACTGCATGTCAACAAGGGGGTCATTGGGGAAAGAGGGAAAGAATCTGTTACCTTCACACACACACCATGCAATAATTCAGTGAAGTGTCAGGAGCAAGCCTTTAAGGTGAAAACAAGCTGACTCAGAATTCTCTGATTATTGAAAATGAATCCCTAATAGAAGTAAATGGACAAGAACAAAATTTCCTCGCTGTGTTCGCCATTCGAAATTAATTGGAAAGTGGATGGTTTGAGAATATTATATCCTCTAGTGAACTGAAAATGTTGCATTTTTTTTCTCTGAAGCCAAGAGTGGAGAATTAAATTAACTCTGAGGTTTGTTTGCTCAGAGTAGGCCACCAAACTGGATTAATTAATCATCATTTATGAACACTCTATAACCCAGAGCAGTCAGAAAACTGCTAAAATAGCAACATGACAGTAGAACAGTTACAAAAGCAAATGATAAATTTCCTGCATCTCCAACCTCTATCAACTTGCCAGCATTTCTTTGCAGCTCAAAAGAAAATATCCTGGTGAAAACTCTTAGTGTTTATAGGGGTGCTCAGAATAAACAGAATGATCTACACTTGTTCTGCAACTCCGTGTGCTGTGCAGGGTCCTGGGCAGTCACTTCCATAGGAAATGCCAGGATTGTGTTGCCTTCCTCTTCCTGGAGACTATAGGGTGTCATGTTAAGGACAAAAGACATAATTCATCCAATCATTCCGAACTCAGTTAGAAGCAGATCTTAATTTACTACGTCTCTACAGAGAAATGGCAGAGAAACTGTCATTTATGGGCACTTATCCAAACTAATCATCACTCGGACTTCTTTTTGCCTGGACGTCCCTTGTCCTCCATAGCTCTGCTTCATGTTGAGCTTGACCTAAGCCAATGGTACCCAAAACCATTTCAGTCTGCTTAATTTCCTGAATTTGAACTTGGGTTTATCCTTGAGTCTGAACTGAATAGATTTTTTTTTTTTTAGAGAGAGTTTATAGTCTAAGGAAGTCTTTTCAATGAGAAAACACAGATGGCAAGAAAACAAATTCCTATATCATGAATTTCACTAGAAAATGGAAATAACAAGAGGATTGAATTGCCGTAGACTTCTGCAAAGGTTTCCTGGGGCCCACAGATGTGAGTGGTAGCAGCACATTTGGGCAGAATTTATTCAGCTTTGGCCACAATTAGCTGTGCTGCTGATCACTTACACAAGTGTGACAAATGAACAGACATAAAACTTCCATTCACATTTTCCACCCTCACGCAGCTACGCGCCAATTGCACAAATTCATCAAAAGCAGCAGTTATTTTTTCACAGGCTCTGAATGCATGTGCTAAGAGGAAAAAACCCCATTTTTTCTAATTGCAGTCTTTGAAACAGAATAGATATATAACTAATATATATAACTAATGGGTAAGAACTTCCCAACCAGTTTTCTTCATCTGGGACCCCATGCATCTGGGGTGTCAAAAATGTGTGTGACCTGGGAAACAGTGGCTGTGTTGGAATGTATTCATGATTTAGCCTTTATTTTAGAAGCAAAACTTGGTGAGAGAATAGAAAACAAAAATAAAATATCAAACCTAGCAACTGTATTCTCAGAAGGAAAGCAACAAGGCACAGGATTGTTCTGTCAATACTAAGGAATTCATTTAATCCTGCCAGCTAAACAATGGAAAAGTAGAAAGCGTTCCTGGGTAAATGAGAAACAATTTTGCTCTTCCAATAGGGAATTTTCAAACAACACAGAGGCTCTACAGCATTTGTACAGCTGTGCCAAAGCCACTTCCCACCACTGATGGACAGCAGCTTCCACTCCCATCCTGGGAGCACTCGAGGTGGAGAGCAGACATGGTAATGAATATGGGCACGGGAAATAAAATGCCACTCAATGGTTTTGTTTCCCCTTCAGTCAAAGACAAAAATGTTTCTGTCCAAACACTGACTTTGTTGCTTTCTTTAGAGATATTATATTTGGAAAATATTTGATTATCCTGTCAAGAACATTAAAGTATAAACAGATGTGCAGAGTGGAGTAAAGAGAGTAAAAGTTAAAAAAAAAAAAAAGGCGATTTTCAGGCATATAAATGATTTTGCTTCAGCAGCAGAAGGGTCATGAATATGAATAGCGCCGAATTCTAGAGAAACCATTTGTCATTATTAAAATTAGTGCTTTGTCAACACAAAAATCTCCCTCCCAGCTTCCTCTTAGCCGCACAAACAGCTGCATTACGGGATTCATTATCAGGGAACGGGGCTCTGGCTCGGGAGGGACAAGCCCGCAATCCATAATGGGAGGCTGCTCGGGCTGGGAAAGGGATCAGACACTCCAGACTGAAAGAGGCAGTGCTGCGGCCAGCCTGGCACGGAACTGCTGGCGATTACCATGAAAATCTGGCAGGTCTGCATTCCACAGCCCTGACATCCCATTTGCACAGCCAGGAATCCAAGGGGCTGCCATCCACATCCCGCTCCGGGAGTCTGCGCTTGGAGCTCGGCAGTTCCTGAGCACAAGGGAAAACCGCGGAGGAGCAAAGCTCATTATTTGCGGCTGAGGGGCCGAGCAGTGAATGCACCTCCACATTCCTGCAGGAGCACCACGGAGTGCCCCACACGTCTCTGTTACACACCCCTTGCATTAATTCCTCCCTTCTTGCAAATCTGATTGAAGAGGTGTGAAGGCACGGCAAAAAGCTGCTAAAGACAGTAAGCATCAGTTTCAGAAGAGCAGAATTCCCACATGAGACCCATCTCTGGCTCCTGGGCTTTCCAGCTATGGGCCAGGGCCAACCAACCAGCAGGAGGAAAGGACCTAAAAGGGAACATTAATCCTACTTAATTATGGAATAGCTGAGAGGATGAGGTGGAACACATTTATACCTAAGTTTGGTAATGGATTTTTTTCACTGCAAGTGCTTGATCGATGAATAGGGAGAGTTTCAGATATCAACAGAAAGGAATCAGCCAATATTTTATTCCCAACACGGGATTGCCATCCTTGAGATTGTGCTGCACTTCAGCTGTGCCCTCCAAGGCAGGTGGCTAATCTTTGTCCAAAAACAAGTGCTTTTAGCTAAAGCTGTGCTAACTTCGGCAATTAACAGGAGGAAAAAACCCTCTTTATTCTGCATTAATAGGGCTCTGCTTCCAGAACAAGCACACAAACTCTGAGTACAGAATGCAGTTTCAAGGCACTGGTTTATATTCCAATATTTTTTTAAAGAAGCCCTTTGTTTCTCTCTCCTGGCTACTGGAGGTTTCATTTTCTATATAACACAAGCACACATATACAAACATTCCATATAGAGAAAACACTGTAGATCTAAAGTCTGGATCTAAGTGGTGTTAAACAGTCCTGGGAACAAGAACCAAATAGTGAAACTGTGGTGGTCCTGCCATTAGTTTACAAACAATCTGATATCATCCATGCTCTAAACACAAACAGTTAAAACCTATCGCCTGTAGTCTCAAGTGATTTGGAGGTAGATGGCAAAGAATTAAATACAGTTTTCTTCCATGAATAATGCATCATATCTGGGGTTTCTTCACTTCCAAAAAATCCAACAGGACAAAAGAAGTCAAGAGAGATGTCCACGATCTTTTGACTCCATAAAGAGTGATTAATTGGATCTTTTAAATTGGTTTGCAGCCTAATGAAACTCCTAAAATAAGCTAATACTCATCTCCTACAAGTACATTTTAACATGAAAAACAATCTCATCCATTTTCAAGTGTAAACAAAGCACCAAGAGCACACAGATTTACTTACATACTTCATTTGCTGCAATAATATCAAATGGCATTGGCAGACCCTTTAGCACTTATCAAACAAAGGCTCCAGAGACAAGGTGATATTCTCCACCAACATTTCCTACGAGCTTTTTCCTTTTCATCACTTTGAAAGAGTTTGCAGCAAGAACTTTTCACATTTACAGGAGCTGAACTAGTTGAAACTAGGAAGGATCTGTTTGCATTGGCTGGGGTTTTTTGTGACAAGAGGATGATTTATTGCCTTTCTGGGGTAGCACATAAAGACCAAGTTTAGGGTAATTTTAAGATTCACTCTGTTTATGTCAAATACTTGGGGTCATAAAATGCACAGGCACTGGAATCCACCAAATCAATCCACAGAAAAAAAAGAACTTGTACAGTTTCCAATCTCTGCTCAGCAGAAGCCCAGAGCAGAATAAAAGTAAAGAATAAATTACTTTCTGTGGCATCAAGTGTGCACAAGGCAAACCCACTGCAGAAAGGCCATGAGGGACACTTTCTCCTAAGCTCCATCTGTCTCCCCCTTGCAGAAGTACTAAAAGCCCTGTTAATAATTTAACAAACTAATGGCTGTGTTTTCAGACATTGGGGGGCTGATGTTTAAAGAAGCACCACCTCGGCACAGCAAGAAGCTGGTGGGAAGCTGGTGGCTTCTCATCCCGTGGTGTGCTAGGGACAAACTTGGGACAACAGAGCAGGAACCTGCTGGAGGGGAAGCTCTCTCTGCAGGTGGATCAGTGCTAACAACATTCCCGAGACACACACACAGAGGTATTTTAGAGCATATCTCCAGCATATCCGACCCACACTCCAGGCTCCAAAGCACTGCTGCCTAAACACTGTCCCCCATGCCTGGGTTGTGCAAGGCATCACCCAAACCACATCCAGCTGCCCTCCAGACACACTGATTCAATTAATTTTGAATTTAAAAACCCAAAAGTCACTGACCAGAACATGATTCCTGTAAGAGCTTTCAAAGGAGCAAGGTGCACATACACTCCACAACCTCATCCCTGCTCCCTGCACCTGACTTTATAACCCCCTTCCCATTCCTAATCATCTGAAGCGAGGCTCACCTGGACACAGCTATCTCCCTGCAAAGCAAACCATTTACCTGGGAATCAGGTGTCCTCACTCTTGACAGCTAATTTCTTCAGAATGGGGTGCTTCAGTCCCCCAAATCTGCCTGGCTTACACCCCCACCCGTGCCTGCAGCTGTATCAAATTCTGCTGTCAGTCCATCCTGTCCAGCCCAATGCACTGACTAAAACAGCCAAGTGATAACATTCAGTTTGATGGCATCTTCATAAAAGTAAATAATGACAATCTACAGGTAAACCAGCCACAAAACTGAGTTTAATCACCTCATGGAAAGAAAATGCTGGGAAATATATTTATCACATTATTCTTATAAACTCTCTTTATCCCTCTGAAATAAATCATGAGATCTACAAAGCAGTGGCCACGTAAAAGCTGATAAAAAGACAGAAGTTATATCAGCTTTAAGGAGAAAAAAAAGACAGAGATACTTAGCTGAGATACCATCATTCCCAAAGCCTGGGAGTTTTTCTGTGTCAGAACTTATTCCCCTACTTAGAGCCGTGCTATTCTAAGCAAAGCAGCCAGCACTGGGCAGAGACAGCATACTGGATTTTTGGTGTGCCATGCCTGAAAGCCTCCTCTTGCCCCCAGATCAGCATCTTCATGACCCACCTGTCCAACTACGGGAACGACCGCCTGGGCCTGTACACCTTTGCCAACCTTGCCAGCTTTGTCAAGAGCTCCACAAACCTGAAACTGCAGACGCTGCCCCCGGTGCAGCTGGCTCAGAAGTACTTCGAGCTCTTCCCCGAGCAGACAGACCCTCTCTGGCAGGTAAAGTCACATCCTCTTCCTCCTCCAGCTGCAATCTGCTGGTTGGAATAAGCATCTTTTCCTCTAAAAAGCCTATTTTATGAATGGGAATGTGATCTCAACAATGTAGTTTCATGGTTACACGTACCTGGCTTTTCTCTTAACTGGAATACCATGAGGCACGCTGTGCTTTTGGCTACACAGGCATAAATCCAGGGTGGCACCAAGGAAACCTGTGCAGTTATTTAGGGTTTACACTGGCAAAAAGGTGCAGAAATTTCTCCTGTTATTTTTGGCCCAGCTACAAAGGAAGTATGAATCTATAATATTTCCACTGGGCTGCAGCAATTCCCATCAGTTAACGATTTTCTCCATCATATTTTGTTAATTTTATTCAGCAGCCAAGTGTATATTCTGTTACCAGTCAACACTATGCAAAAGCAGCCTCTGTATGATAACTGCTTTAAAGAGCAGCCAGTCCCAACCTCTTCTGCGGGGCCTTTTGTTCACAGGTTTTTATTTTGCATTCATAGGTAGTAGAAAGATAAGGAGATGAATAATATCCCACATTTCTATTTTGTCCTTCCCTTTTGTGTTCTCACGTAAATTAAAATTGGCACTAAGCCCCATGCATCTGAAACCATTCTGACAGCTCAAAAAGTAATGCCTCGAAGCTATTCAGAGGTTTCCATTTTAACCTCAAATGGAAACGTGATTAAATCAATGTTTCAATCTTTTTTTTCCCCTTCTTTTCCTTTTCTGCTAATGACTGAACCTAGTCCTCAGTCATTCAAAACCATTATACACACACTGTGGGATTTTACTGGTCAGTGTAGGGCTCTGGCATTAGTGCATTGAGACCCTGCAAAGATTTAGGATCCCCCCAGTGTGATGTGCACAACCACCTTTTCTCCTTCAGAACCCGTGCGACGATAAACGACACAGGGATATTTGGTCCAGAGACAAAACTTGCGACCACCTACCCAAATTCCTGGTGATAGGACCCCAGAAGACAGGTAAGAAGCACAAGTAGAGCTTCTAAAAAGTTTCTACAAAGTCAAAGGTCCTTTATGTTTTTTATATTTCCCAATGGCATCTCTTTTTGTTGTCACAGGAACAACAGCCCTTTATTTATTCCTTCTGATGCATCCTTCCATTATCAGCAATCTCCCCAGTCCAAAAACTTTTGAGGAAGTTCAATTCTTCAATGGCAACAACTACCACAAGGGAATTGACTGGTAAGAAGAATGACAAAACCGAGGTGTTCATTCTTAGTACGTGGAAAATCACAGTGGAACAATTCCAGGAGCAGGTGTCACACCGCCTTAATTACTGGATGAATTCGTTATGCTTGGAATTATCAGAGAGAAAGATAATCTAATTGGTAATGATGGGACATTTAATCAAGCCCCTAATTTTGTTTAGCTGTTACAGGAAGAATTTTCTGGGTTTTCACACAAATGAATGCAAGAGGCAGCTCTGTCATGATTTCTATCTTCATGCTGAATAACATCTCTGTCTTGTCATAGCTGTAGCTGCACTGACTTAAACTCTGTTTCTTCCAAAGTGGCTTTTCATGAAGTGGCTTTTCGGTTCATCTCTTCACGAGAATCCATCCAATCAATTTTAAATGGAAAAGACCATTCAAAGCCAAAATTCAAATCTTGCATTCTGAAAGCATCCAAAAGCAAAGATATGTCAGTTCCAAAATGAAGTACTTCAACAATGTTAAAATTAAAGTTTGACATTTAAATGTTGACATTAAATGTTGACATTTTGAAGCTTTTCCCATTTTTTTTCTGCAGCTAAAACTGAACTCACTCCGAACTGGTGAAAGATATCCCTTTGACACTGAAGTTATTAGCAAAAATCCCATCCATCACAGGAAAAACCTAATTACCAGACTTCATGAGGGCTTTAGCTATTACCAGCACCACCTAAGAGCCAAGATGCATTCCCATTATTCCAGTCTGGGCTGAGCTGAGAAATTCAATTTTCCTTCTTGAGAATTATGTCTGAAAATTCACCTTTTCACCCACCACAAGATGGGAAGCATGGGGACATGACCTTTTTGTGCCACTGCTAATTCTAACAAGTCTCTTCCCCTCCAAGGTACATGGATTTCTTCCCCACTCCTCCCAACATCACCACCGACCTCCTCTTTGAGAAAAGTGCCAACTATTTCCATTCTGAGGAAGCTCCCAAGAGAGCTGCTTCCCTCATCCCCAAGGCCAAGATCATCACCATCCTCATCGACCCGTCCGACCGCGCCTATTCCTGGTACCAGGTACAGCCCTTGCCTCAAGGAATGGACAGTGAGTGGCACCAGTGGCAGGGGATGATGGCTGACATCAGTGGGAATCTGTGTCCTTGAGCAAGAAATGGGAGTTACTGCACAGCACTGGCACTGTGTGGAAGCAGGACAATGCTGGATGCCAGCTTTTGCAGTTGGCACCTGTGACACCGGTGTCAGAAATGATGGAACTTCCCAGCACAGAGCTGCCAGCAGCTGTAAACAAACAGTTCCATCTCAATTACAGCTAACAGGGCAGAGAGGGAGAGCACTGCTCCTCACCCAGGGAGATACACAGGGAAAAGGAGCGTGGCCCAGCCAGGGAAGCAGAGCCCTTGATGCTGAGGGTCTGGCACCACATCCCTTCCTCCAGTGTGTGAGCTCAGCAATGTGCAGCAGTGCACAAATGGACTCAGCATCTCCTGAAGTTTCCAAAGAGTTACAAAGAGCCGTGTCTGGAGACACTGGCTTTTTGCTCTCCTTGGAAATTAAAGCAAGCCTGTTGTTTACCCCAGGAAATTGCAGAATGCTCTTCCTTGCCTTTTACTGAGCCCACACCCTTCCGTAACAAAATCTGCACTATTTAAAACCTCTATTTTTAGAGAAATGTATAGGCATGCTTGTGAAATCTGGCGTAGGCATACACATAAAGGAAATACTAAATGCAGCGTTAAAATAGACACAGATTAATAATGTTGGAATAAGCATGAAATACATCATTTCTGATACTGCCAGGAAGTTCTGCAAGGAATAAAACATGGCCAGGAGCTGCAGTCTGCCCCCTTGTAATAACTCATTGGCACCTTTACAGCTGCCGAGGGAGAGTGGTAAAACAGTGGCTCCTCACTGCCCAGGGGGAGCCTTGACCGAATGGTGTCCCCACCCTGCTTCCTTGGCCCCCATCCCTCTCCTACCTGGCAGAGGTGGCACTGAGGGGGAGCCGAGGGCTGCCAGCACAGCCCTCTTGGCAGCTCCCGGAAGATTTAAGGCTTAACCTCCAGCGTCCTTGTGAAACGAATTTCCATCTCTCCCACCAGCACCAGCGCTCCCACGAGGACCCCGCTGCCCTGAAGTTCAACTTTTATGAAGTGATCACGTCCAGCCCCTGGGCGCCGGCGGAGATCCGGGCGCTGCAGAGGCGGTGCCTGACCCCCGGCTGGTACGCGCTGCACATCGAGAGGTGGCTCACACACTTCCCTGCCTCCCAGGTAAGGGCCAGCCTGGGGCCCACCCAGCTCACTGAGCCTTGGCACGTCCCAAAGGACTCCCCAAGGCTCCTGCGGCCCGAGAAACCTGCAGCTGCAGCATGAGGCATTGTGGGAAGGTCTGACAAATTCCTTTGGAAAATGCCAGGGCTTTTCCTGAAAAGAAGTTTCATCCTGCTTCCCACTCAGTTCCTATCATAGAAAGCTTCACATTTATTTGATCCTGATATGGAATTGGCCTTTCTCAGGGCTAGAGCATAGATTCCTTCTTTTGCCCCCTCTTCCTTCAGATATTCTATTGAATTGTCTTTTATAACCTTTCCCATGAAAAATTTGCCCAAACACATAGACCTAAAGAATATTTCCATTGCTAAAGTACTAATGCTAAAATAACCTAAAGCAAACATTTTAGTACTACAAAGTACATGCATGGGCACTCTTTATCCAAGGACATGGTCGTGTGTCAATTCATATCTGTACCTACTGTAAGAAAAAGATGTAAAAGGCTGTTTAATAAGTGAGCAAATGAGCAAGGATCTCCAGAGACTGCTCTGTGTGGGACAGAATTTTGCTGAAGGGAGGCAGAGCTGAGTGTTGCCAGCTTTGTCATGGACCTGGGGGAAAAAAAAAACAACAAAAAGAACTAGAAGCTCTGTCTTCTTGCAATCCTCATTTTTTCTTTTCATACAGCCTCATCTGTACTACAGAGAGGAGAAGCAGGTCGATCCCATTTCCAGGGGAAGGGAGAAAATCTCAGTTAGTCATTTACTTTCTTCTTTCATCTCTGCGCTTTCTACTCTCTCATAAATGGGGAGGGAGTCCTGCCCAGAGCTGCTGAGCTTGCAGCAAGGGCAGTATTGCCCTGGGAGCAGACAGGCCACGTCTCCTCATTGCCCACCTCATCCCAACATAGTCCTCCAAAGGAGATGGGGATGCCCTGGCAAATTCTGAGCATGCAAAGGGTGCTGAGTATCCCATGTCCTGTTCCCTGGACTCCTCTTCTGCCTTCATGTGGGGCTGCTTCCCTCTCTCCTCAAGACTCCCCACAGACACATCGTAAACCTCAACAATATTTTACATTCTTTCCTTATCTCTTTTTCTCAGAATTCTCTGAGGCTCGGGTTCGGCTCGGGAGGTTTAACTCCTGCATGTGAACAAGGTGCACACTCAGAGTTACAAAGTGCCCACCTATGCAAATTCAACTCAATAAAGTAAAAAGCAAAGCTAAAAAGTTCCCCCAGGTGAATGTTATTAGCACTGTACAAAGTCACACGCTGGTTTCAATCCAAGTTGTCACAGAAGTGAAATAATGCCATTATTTTGTTAACCTTAGTCCTGTGTCCAAATAAGTGCCTTATTTACCCTTGTAGTTGCTCATTATTGATGGACAGCAGCTGAGAACTGACCCATCTACCGTAATGGATGAAGTACAGAAGTTTCTGGGAGTCTCTCCCCATTATAATTACTCTGAAGCCCTAACGTGAGTGTATTCCTTTTGTATCTGCCCCGTGGGATCCCAGGGTACATCCCCTCCCACCAGGATCCCTGGATTATGAATTACAAACAGACAACACATCAGGACAATGATAACTTTGAAAAGCTTGGAGTTCTCTTCCCTCAGTCTCTAGGAGCTGAAGCCCACTGAGTGTCAGGTGTGCAAAGTTTGGCTTAAGTGCTTTTATCATTCCAGTAGGAGTCTGATGGCAGAGGTTGGGTTAGAAGCACTCATTCCCTAATCCCATTTTCCTGTCTGGATTTCCACATACGGCTGAGACTCCTGCAGGGGCAGGAGTGGGCTGAATTCCCCTCTCCCCTCTTAGTCCAGCAGAAAATCGTAAGAAGCTTTTGCCCTGAGCCTCTCTGTGTGAGGAGCATCATCTTACAGCTCCAGCCCTGGGATATCTGTGGGCTGGGAAGCCTGGCACTGCAGTGGAGGCTTTTCCAAGTCTGCTCGTGCAAGCAGAGGGCACGAGCCAGCACATGGAGTGGGATGCAGAAGAGCCTCTACTTCACCTTCCCTGCAGGCTGGCCCTGAGGGAAAACACAACCACGGATTTTCCAGCTGCCCCACACTGCTCCTCTCTGCTCACGAGCACCATTTAATGTTTCCTCTCCTGGGAGGGTTCAGCTTATTTATATCATAGGTTTGAAGTAAGACTTCAGCGCTTAAGAAAGTTGCTCTGCCAAAACCTTTTTCTAGAGGAAATATTTTGGATTTCAGAATGCAATTTTTTGAGTCACTGGTTTCCAAAGCGGATGGAAGAGAGGAGGAGTCTGAGCACAGAGCTGAGCTACTGATGTTTGAACAACTCACAACTGCACATCTGCAGTGCCTTCTGCTGGGTTTTTAAAATACACTCCCACACACATACATCTTCCTTTCTGGAACTAAATTAAAGTCAGCGGAGTCGCACAGCAGGAAGAAATTTGGCCTCTCATACTGGTTTGGACAGGAAAAATGGATTGTAAACAGATCCATAAAATTATGCACTCCCTGTTTAGAGGCATCAAGAATGCAAATGAGCTATGGAAGCACACACTTCTGCACGGATTTGGGATGGAAGGGAAAAATGCATTCAAGTATGTAGCTGCTTTCTGGTAGGACTTGTCAAAGGGGAGAAGATTGCATAGGATTCTTCCTAGTCATTACTGCCTAACAGGTGCACACCATACATCTTTAGAGGTGTCAGGAAGCAGCCTTAGGACCCAGTCCTGTGAACAGCACTGAGCAACAAGTCCATCACCCTGAGTAATTATGTGAAAGTCTTGCAGGAGAGTAAAATCAACCCAGGCAGAAGGGAGGCACTATCCAGAGCCAAGGGAGGGGAGCAGAGGGGACATGCAGGAGAGGCAGGGCTCCAGGGAAACACAAGATTAGAGGAGTGCGCTTAGGAAAATATTTCCCCTTGGAGGGCTGCTACATTCTGTCAGAGAATAAGAGAAAAAGCCTCATGGTGGCATTGCTTGGCTCTTCCCTTGCAGGCATTCCCTGCCTCTGGCATCAGGTACTGCCTTCCTGTAACCCTGCCTCTCCCTCAGGCTTAGTCTGCAGGGAAGGGAAGATAACCCAGCCTCGAAAGGTTTCTGCTGACAGCTCTAAAACGCTCCCCTGCAACTTTAGCCTTAGGGCTATCACTGTTTTTAAATAAATATTTCCACTGTGCCCAATTACGTTTACAGAAGCCCTGAGAGTTCGGTGATTTCGGAACACAGGGTTGAATTCATCCTGCGCTGTCTCGTTCTCTTTTCCCCTTCCCAAATTTGCACATCCTTTTCATAATGTTCAATAAGCTCCTTCTGAGGCAGAAATATTGTTTGGGGCATAGTTTTGCAGTTTCCCTTTTGCTCAGCACATGATATTGCTGCTCCTCTTGGGAAATTAATGCAAGGCAGCTAAAGCACTTCACCATGCACGGAGCAGATGGGAAAGGCCAAAGCAGAAATGAATCTATCATCGATATACCCATTTAATCAATGATTTATTTGTTTTTAATTGATACAGCTACAGAGACAATTTAGGAAACAAAGGTCAGGCCTGCATTAATAGGCTGGGCAAGAAAAAACCCATGAAGAAGGTTCACCCTTCTCCTGAAATTCATTCACTTTCGTACAGCAGCAAATTGCAGGTGCATCCGTATCGTACGGACAGGGCCGGGGCAGAAAGGTGCTGTGTAACTAATTACCTCCGTGTCCCGGCCAATTATCCTTCATCTTTTTCAAACATCTGCTGAGTAGCAGGAATGTGCAGCGTTCAGATGTTTTATGCCTGCTGCAAGTCCCGCAGCAATAAATTCCAAACTTAACGCCGCGTGCTGTTCATTCCTCAGCGAGCGCGTGTTTCCAAGCCTTAATCTAAACCTCCTCTATCTCTGCGTTTCAGACACACAATCAAATTGCATGTTTCAGATAAGGCTGCTAAGACAGTGTTTATGCTGCAATGCCATCTTAGGAACGAAAACGGTATTTAGATGCAGTGATAGGGAGCAGCCAACTTCTAAGGCGGGTTAAATCATCAGCACCCAACCAGCGCTTCGTTAGGAGACCTGCAGATCAGCACTTCCCCCCGCGTGCTGGACAGCTAGAACAAACATTAGCCAGTGCAGGTAGAGCACAATGGGAAAAACTTCCTGCCTTGAGTCACTTCCAAGGCAGGTTTGTGGGAAAAAAAGAATCCCCAGAGTTTACACAGGAGAGGAAAGCTGTTTCCCACTCTGTCCGCGGAATTCCAGTCATCTCGAGAGATGTGTGCAGCAATGTTGGCTAACGCTGATGTCTCAGTAGCCAGGAGATGTTTCTGTAGCGAGGTCTTTTAAAAGATATGATCCTCTGTAGGTTTGACCCTCAGAAAGGCTTCTGGTGCCAGTTATTGGAAGGAGGGAAAACAAAGTGCCTGGGGAAAAGCAAAGGTCGGAAATACCCACCAATGGACCAAGAGGTAAGGGCTTTTCAGAAATTTATGGGAGCAGTTTTAATATTGACCCTAAATAAACACGCTCATTTTCTTTTTTTTTTTTAATTTGTTGTATTTTCACTGGGTTGATATTTCTAAAAATCACAAACTTGAGCTTTGAAAGAGAGGGGATTAAGTGCCCCCTGTGAGAGCCCTCTGTGGGAGCAGCACACAGATGCCTGCTGGGTGGGTTTCCTTTAACCCTGATCCTGATTTGTTTTTCCCCCTTCCCAGTCCCGAGCGTTTCTGTCGAGCTACTACAGAGACCACAACGTGGAGCTGTCCAAGCTGCTGCACAGGCTGGGGCAGCCCCTGCCCTCGTGGCTGAGGCAGGAGCTGCAGAAGGTCAGGTAGCGCCGGTGGGGACCCCGGCCAGGCCCGTTCCTGCCCCTCGGACCCCCCGCTCCTCCGGCTCACTCGGGATCATCAGGACAGGACCTCATGGACACCGCTCTTCCCAGCAAAAACAAACCAACAAACCATAAGAGAATAAAAAAAACCCCAAACCCAGACCCGACGACTGTTCGGATGCACGTGCTGACAGTGGAGTAGCATCGACCCCTTTTGTCAGCTCCCAGGAAAGACCACGGAGCTACGTGGCATTCCCCTTTCTCCGTGGCATTCCCCTTTCTCCAGACCGGGATCCGTGCGTAGCCTCGTTCCTCTCTTCACCAGGAAGTACCAGAAACTGTGTAGGACGGATTGACCTCGGATTGACAAATTGCAGTCTGTCAGGACACGGCCAAAGGATGGGAACATCTCTCGCTGGACTGGGAGGTTGGTTATCTGCTGGGCTTTTTCCACATTTCTTTTCCAATCCTTTTAAATTCCAGGCAGGCCATGCAAGCAGGGCACTGCCAATAGCCTAATATTGACAGCTTTGTTTCTATCTGCAAAGCAGTGTTGTTGCTCTGAAGGCTTCAGACACTGGGTGAGTCACTTAGGGTCTCAGTCTGCAAGCTGTTGCAGAAAAATAACTTTAATTACCTTTTTTAAAGGTTTGGACACTGCAGCATAAACTGTTTCTGTAGACTTTTATGGAGTTGAAAGGACAAACACAGCCACTGTATATCACATATACATGTGTAACATATGTATCTTCATTCCTGGATATCTACCTAGTGTATCTCTAGATCAGACACACATTTAGTTTTAACTACCTGCTTTTTGTGCCCACAGGGAAATGACAGGGTTTTGGACCAAAAATGTTACATGAACTGTTCTTGGTTCTCAGAGCTGTGGGGGCAAGGTCAGCAAGGCTGGGCAGAAACTCGTTGTTTGTCCTGTGTGGAGGTCATTCCTCAAAATCTGGAAGTGGCAAATACATGTATTTGTGTGTAACAAATTCCCACTCCCTTATCTTATAGCACTGATAACGGCACAGATGACTGGAGTAATGAGAGCTTTGGATCAGTAAGGCTTGGTCAGAGAAGAATATCTAAATCGGCCATTTGATAGAATTATAGCTGTTAAAATGCATTAGATTTGGCTCAGCTTTAATTAAAAGAGGACTGCCTAACTTCTTGATTAAAAGCTAAACAAACATGACATTGGTTTCAGGAGTGTTTCAAGGAAATGAGACAAACACTATAAAATCCAGAAAATTATTTCTTATTCTTAGCTTTTCATTTAGGAGGAAGAGAAGTCTCTCTCCAACTCTCAGCTCTGTAATGGCACCACGTCCTGAAAATACACCGGATATTTTTATACCTCACTGTTATTTTTTAAGTTTGAATGGGCCTCACATTTCCGAGAGATCTCGTTTTCCATTGAAAACTGACATTTGAATTGACTTCAGTATGTATCACAAAGATGAAAGAACAGTATTTCCAAGTTTCATTCCCTCCACTTGTAACAGGACCCATCAGCACAGAATCTCCCTGGACCGCCGTGTGACAGAGGAGCCTTTGTGACCTGTCTGTAAATGATCTCCATTGCTTTTCTGCCTTTTTGTGTCCCTGACCACGTAATTGTTGGGATTCTTACGGACCAGCAAAACAAAGGCAGTAAAAATGAAACAATTATTCATGGCAAGAGGGCTGTGGCTGGGAGAGATCATGCTGGTCCTTCTTTCCTGTCTGTAAGCCACAGGATTCCCATCCTTCACGTGCTGCAGGCTGGAAATCAGTAAGAGTTTTATGCAGCAGCGGGGGGCTGCAGCTGCAGTTTGCTCCCATTCCCCTGGAAGTGAGGATTCCAGGAGCCTTGCCACACTGAGGATGTGACCCTGTGGGGCAGACACAGGAGCCAGGGGCCATGGCAGCAGATTTGGTGATTAAAGCAGGGCTTTGGCCCTCGGAAAGTTGAGCTCGTATAATTGAGGTTGTCTTTGAGTGAGAAGCAATCAGAACGGAATCCAAAACCCTCTAAATTATGCATTGACCTCTCAAGGTCTAAAATAAAGTTGCAGGATTAACTGCTCCGAGATGTTTTCTAATAAACCAAATTTCCTCTCTGATAGGGGAGCAGGCTGCCGAGTGTCCCCAAAACAAATTAAAATGGCGGAATTAGAAATTCTTGGGGGAGGAAATGGTTGCGTAATGAAAGCGCTGATGGGTCCAGACTCTCTGATGTGATAATAAGGCAGTGGGGATGTGCCCTGAATACAAAAGCAGGAGCTGGGTGTTTTCTCCTCTTCCTTCCCCCTGCTTCTTTCCCTCCCCATTCTGAGCTAGGGAGATGGGGGATCTTTCATCCCCTGAACGATGGGCCGACAGTAAATGGGGTGTGGGGTGCTCATTTCCCCTCTGCTGGGCCACCAGAAAGGGAGACATCGACCAGTCTTTTAGTTCCCATCACTAGCAAATTATGTTTCTAATGGGCTTAAAATTGATGTTTCTAACAGGAATGTGAGTGTGTGACATCTGTGTCAAACAGGCACAGCACAGGTACATAGGTCAGCAATGAGCACGTGTCAAATTTTATTGCACTTAAAGAAGGCTAAGTTTGGGGTTTCTTTTACATAACTCTGTGTTCATGGGACAGGAATTTCCCTGTCAGACAACATTTCTTACACTGTCTTTATTTCTCTTCTTATCCTTCCAGTTCATCCTTTTAGTGTGACTGCAAAGGTGTGGACCTGCCCACAGACTTGATTCCTCCATCACTCTCCTATCTAGAAAAGCTGCCAAAAAGAAATAAGGATTTGTAAGCGACACAGATTCTGAAGTGTCCAGTGCTCCAGTGACTGGATAACATTTATAAGAAGTACTATGATTTCTGCAGTATTTCAGAACAAAGGACATCCTGTTGATAGAGCTGAGGAAAAACTTCACTGTCTTGCCCAAGCTCTTTTTTTTTTTTTTTAATTTTTCTTTCCCATCTTACGTGACGACAGCAAATCCAGTTGAACAAATACTTGTTGTTGAAGCAGAAGGAATCAAAATAAATTTTGATCACTCAAAGTATTTTTGTTGGGGGGGGTGGTGTGGGAGGTCAAGGGCTGTATTTGCTGGAATTGTTTCAAATAATCGATGTGCGCACACCTGATTATCAGTTCTTCTCACTGCCGCAGAATAAACACTTCTGATGGTGTATTGCAGAGAGAGCTTTCCTTCTTCCCTTACATCCTCTTTCCCATTTCCTGAGCCGAACTCTGCTCTTCAACAACCTCTGCCATGTATTTCAAATCGTGCACCTTCCCAGCTCCTCCTGCCTCAGCATCTCCCCAAGGCTTCCACCCGCCCTCGGCACAGCGGCCCCGAAAACGTGGGGTTTCCTGGCAGTGCCTCTGACCTCCTCTTCCCCTTCCTCCCGGGCAGGGAACGCGGATCCAGGCAAGTCTGACACCTCAGTATTTGTTACACACATTTCTGGGCCTGCTCTCCCAAAGTTTTGCCTCCCTGCTCCCCACAGGAGTGGGACATGCAGCAGCCCCAAGCAAGCTCTTGCCCTAATTAAAAATAATTTCCCTCTGCTCCGTTTGAGGAATCTTGAAAGGCCCTGATTCCAGCTATTGCAAATTCCTCAAACTGTGCACTCAGAAGTACAAGACAGATTTTCCCCCCTCTAAAATCTCATAATGCTTCTACTTTTTATTATAAAATATTCATTTGTTTTACTGATCTGTGTCAGAATGAGGTTAAATCATATCAGAGTCAGGGATTCTTTCTACAAACCTTACAGAATAGCAAATTCCACCTCGCTAGAGCTTCTATCACCGAGCAAATTAGAAATGACATTACAGATATCTCACTGCAAGTTTTGGCTTTTTCTTCCAGGTCAGCCTGGTGCTTGTAGACAAAATTTTCAAAGTCTTTTAGGAGTCTAAGTCTGTTTGTAAAAAAAAACCAAAAACCCTTGTAGGCCCCTAGAAACTGAAAAACAACTGGCTTTCCAGGCAAGTTTCCTGCCTCAGTCTTATTTAGTAAAACAGTCGCAGAGTTCTTCCAAAAATTTACTACTTCCACAAAATTCATTAATCAGACTATTCCTTCCCAGAATCTGCAAACCTGAAAGCACCAAACAAACTTGTGAGGTGATCTGTTTGTGTAAAGAGCTTTTTCTATATTTAGTGTGGGAGAGGAGAGGAGAGGAGAGGAGAGGAGA
>VZRV01009509.1:300399-361529 GCA_013398115.1 Falcunculus frontatus
AGAGGAGAGGAGAGGAGATGACGGGACAGGAGAACCTCTTTGTCAGGCCTGTAAATATCCAAATCCCAGTCAGAAACTGATTTATAGAATGGCAGAAATGAATTCTGCTTATAATTTATACTCCTATTTCCGCTCATGAGGAATTAAAGACTTCCCAGGAAACCAGATTGATATTTGCATTTCGGTCGGCTGCAGCTGCTGGGTGGGGAGAAAAACGTTTGAAATATCTCAATAAACCCATATCTGCCACTTTGGGTTTGCAAAGCTGTTTGTCCTGCTGCAGCTCCCTCTAACCAAACACAGGCCAGTTTTATAGTGCTCCTATTTCTTTGGGAATGGGAACGTGACGTGTTAATACACAAATCTGTCTCCATCAGAGGAGGTCAGCTGGGTTTATGGGCTGGTGGTTAGAGTCATCCTGGGGTTTTTGCAGAGGTTATTTTCAGCCAGAGGAAGGTCAGCAGTGGGTGGAGTGGGATTTCTCAATCTAAGCTGCAATTCCATAAAATGCTGTGGGGGTTGAGAAGTGGGGTTTATAATTTGGGATATAATTGCATGCCATTCAATTGACTTTGTACTTGCTACTTCTCAGAGCCTGGTGGATGTTCTGCTGCCTCGCAGAACTTATCTGTAACACACATCCCCTGTTGGGTAATTTAGCTTCCCTTCAGAGGATGAGCTGAACTTCAAGGAAGAGCTGGATGTACGAGGGGATGAGTTTTTACAGAACTTGCTCTGAGGCAGATATTTATTTACAGAGTTTTTCTTTAATTCTCTGTGTGTGTGCTTCACTGTGTTTGCCTTGGCTGGGGAATCATCTCTGTATTAAATCTGCATGCTCTCCAAAGGCACACAATTCCCATCAGCATCGGTGACAATTAAATATTCTGGTGAAGGAGAGAATAAACCCACCAACAGAAAATGTTATTTAATGACATTGTAGCTGCAGCACATCTTCCTGCAGAGCTTTGTGTAATCACACCAAGTAAGCAAAGAGAAATTGTTCTTCAACGTGAAGCGTTTAAAATTTCATAAGCAATCTGATCTAAAAAAAAAAAAGGGCATGAAATCACCTTTTGGGTACTTTTTTATTTCAGGAGAAAGTTTTCTGTCTTAGATTTTGGGTTTTCTCTCTTCCTACAAGGAAGTACTGTAGCCTGCTTCCCCTCCGTGCTTTTGTGCTCACCCACACTTCTTGGGGCTTCTTCTCATCATCAACATCTATCTGTTCACCTGCAAATTTCAATCCCAGCTGAATTTCTTCCCTGGAAACTTCTGCTCCTTGCTTCCAGAGAGGAAAAATGCAGAAGCATCACCTTTCATTTCCTACACCATACGCACTTCAATTACTTTTAAATTATCCCAGTTAATTAAGACAATGTGTTCTAGGAGTGTGCTGAGGATCTCTTTGATGTGGTTTTCCTGCGTTATTCCCACAGTTTTCCCACTGTTCCAATGCCCAGAAGCCAGGCAGGGAAGCTCCTTGGTCACAAAGCACAGCAGAGCTGGATGGCACCAGTGTAAATCTGCCATCATTAGGCTGGGAGCTGCAGTTAAATTATAAATTGTCATCCTAAGTAGGAAGAACATTTTTATGGATCCTGGCTCACCCTCTGCAGACTTCAGCTATTTCCAGTAACTGCCACACAGAACACACTAAAATTTGTCAGCTGCTTGGAAAAGGAGAGTTGAGCCTGGAGCCTTAATTCCCTTCAATCTTCTTAAAAGATATGATCCGATACCTCAGGATGAAAGCTTAGGAAGGTACAGGGAGGCAATCCAAAGCAGCCAGGACAATCGGAATGGACAAGCACCTCAGCACAACACTAAAACTCATTTCTCCAAAGGTCAGACGCACACCCAGGAAGCCACTTCTTTTATTTCCCTCCGTGTCAGAAATGTGGCAGAAGAGGAAACATTTGGAGGCTTGCCTGGATTGCTGTGGGAAGGTGTCGTGTCAGGGCTTTAACACAGACCACGTTGGCACATTCTTTCTAAAGCCCAGCTCATGACAAGCAATTTTTTTTCCCCTCCCACGGGGGACAAGCCAAGACACAAAATTTTGACAGACGTGTTTTATATTGGTGACATCCTGCAGCGGCGTTTTGGCTCTGGTGTGCCAAACATCTGTAGAGCAGAGGATTTTTACTGCCACAGGAGCCTGCTCATCAGCTGAAAGCTTTACTGTGGATCCTAAATCACCATTCCTGTAGTGCTGCAGATCCCTTTTTTCCCAAATAGCTCCATATTTTCATAAACCCCAAGTGCTTTTACTGAAGGCTTGGCACACTCACAGAACAGAGCCAATCACTAATCGGGCAACAAGGTGAATTGTGCAGGGTGAGTCGATGAGTGGGCTTAGAACAGAGGCAGGAATCAGGAAAACACTGTAAGTTAGAATGCTTGTTTACAGGGAAATCCCTAAGGAAGAAAACTGTGTGTCCTCTTGGAAATCTCAGCTGTGTTTAGAAAATTTACACAAAGACTTCACTGCTTTTACAGCTCTGACTCGTCTGAAAACTCCAGCTCTCGGAAATTGTCAGAAAAGCACCGGCTGGGCAATTCCTCACCCTTCCCTCCACAGCCAGGTGCTGACACACCTGCGTGAGGACGTGTCCAGGCTGTTTCTATCCACGTTCCCATGTAAAGGAGAAACTCATTTTTGCCCCCCTTCACAAAGACCACCCTGGGGAATCAAGCTCTGAGGGAAGGGAAGTGAAGCATTTACCAAGAGCCCACTCTGTGTGGGTTTTTTCCATAAAACGTTATTTGACAAAATATTGAGTGCTAAAGCAGAAACATCCTTCACAGACTTGACTTTGCCATGGACCTATTTAATACTGGCACATTAAACACATTTTTATTTTACACATTAAAGAATAATCATTCTGGACACTTAACGGTGACACAATGAAGACATTATAAAATTTGGTAATGTGCGATAAAACTACTTTCATAAGTGCCCAACCTTAAGTACATCCATTTTCTGGTTTCTTTCCAGTGTTAAGTTTTGCACTCTTGCACCTTCAATTACAGAGCTTAGTGCCCATTTTAAATGACTGTTTTGCCCACAGATAATTCCCTTTCATTTTGGCTGCCTTTTCCATTTGCCACCTGTTGATTAATAGCCTTAATAATTTATTCCTTCGCAGCTTTGTTGTTTTTCTGATGGAAGAGCTGAACTGTGGGGCAGACACCCATCCTCCTGTGTGATAAAGGGGCAGAGGAAAACTCTGCAGTTCCGTGTGTCGGGATTACAGAGGTCTTTCCCAAAAAGCAGGGGCTGAGCACTGCAGGAAAGTGTCTTCTGACACCTGAGGGGAAAGCTTGGAGATCCAGTTTGGCCCAGTCACCGCCTCTGCTGCACTGCTGAGAATCATCACTGCACTCAGAGATGTGTTGATGGAGAGGAGGCCATAAAGCCAGTGAGAAATTATAGAAAACACGGAATAGGAAATGAGTAACGCATCCCTGAAGAAGAAGGCACTTCTTTGGAGACAGAATTTTTTCTATGGAAGAGAAAGTCTGGGTTCCTAGCAAACTCTCACAGGAAATCCAAGCCCACGAGATGCTCTTTAGGGTCCCTTCCAAGCCAAACCAGTCCATGATCCTATGAATCGCCGTGTAAGTTCCAGCTGACCTGACACCTGCGGCACTTCCCAAACCAAAAAGCATATTCCAGTCTCTCCTCACAGCACACAGGCTTCATGAACTCTGTCAGAGGGTTAAGCCTGTGTCTAATTTAAGAGGCGACTGCGATGTATTATTTTAGCAAGTGAGAGTAGGAGAAAATTGGCAGCAGCGTGAAGAACGAGTCCTCATCCAAGGGAATTCAGTGGCACAGGGATTGGCTATCGTACCTCAAGGGGTACTTCTGCAAGGCCTGGAGCACAGGAGCAATTACCAGCTTTAAATACTTGGTGTTGCTAAATGCTGGAGAAGTGCTGGAGGTGCTTTCACACACGAGGCAGCTGCTGGAAGCCAAACCAGCCTGGCACAGCTTCACCGGGAATTCCCACTGCTGGGGGAGCTCCTGGGGTCCACCACACCATCACCCACGGACAGGGACAACCCTGGAGGTGCTGACCCACCTGACAGCTCACAGAGGGGTTTTTTTGGCTGCAGGCTCCCTGGGAAAGCCACAACTCCCCCCATTCCAGGCGTGGGGCCTACGCCGTATGCGCCTCACCACAATTAGCGCGGTGAATCGCACCATCGCTCCCCGGCTTCCCAAAATAATCAAAAGCCGTGGGAATCCAAATCTGATCTCAAAATGCTGCTCTGGAGCTGGAATCATTCAGGGTTTAAAAGCGTAATCCTATTATGGTGACAGAGTTTAAACACTTTCCCTTATCCGCCGGAGCAAAGATGACAGCCAGCACAACGCCCGGATCCCTACACCGGGCTGGAAACGCTTGGGAGGAGCCACTGGAAAACCTGGGAGGAGCCTCTGGAAAATCCAGCTGCATGGCTAAGTACAGCCAGGGGAGAGGAGGTTCATGTCCAGATCTGCGCTTCTAGCACCACAGGAAGGAGAAAATAGGGATTGAAGGAGAAAATAGGGATCAAAGGAAAAAGCCGCGTTAATCTCAAAAATCCCAAATCGCCGCTTCGGGAATAAGCAGCATAATGCCCTAAAATCCTTTGGCTGATCCCAAGAAGCCAGGATGACTCAAGGGTCTCGAGTCAGAGACCACGCAGGAAAACCCGCTCTGCTGAATAGAGCTGCACGGAGCAAAGCTGAAATAAGGCGATTAGGGCTGGAAAGAAGAGCAGGTGCTCGGAAAATTCGAACAAATTTTCTCAACCGCTGGAGCTGAAAGTTACCAGAAAAGTTAGAGATGAATAACACAGACCTCGAAATCGGATATTGTGCCTCAAAGCAGCTGCCAAGTCAAAATGAAATCATATATGTGATCATATATATAGATAGTGCTAAAAGCATTGCTTTGCTTTGTCTCCTCCCAGCACTTTGTGTTGGTGGGTAAAAAACCCAAATTCATCACTATGAGAAAATCATGGAATCAGAGAATCATTAAGGTTGGAAGAGACCTTTAAGATCATCAAGTTCAAACACTACTATTAAAAGAAAAAGGGGAGGTGGGGAAAGCTTTGCCAAGACATTAGCTAAGGTTTAGCCAAATTTAGCCAGAAATTAGCACGGTATTCAACTTCTCCTTTCCTCGCACCTCTAAATATCTTGCAAATGTTTAACAGCAAATTCCCAAAGTAACCTTTCGGGTTTGATCGACTTGTGCTGAGTATTCCTTTAGGCAAGGGAAGAATGAAAAGCAGGATAAATAAATGTCTATAGGTGCAGAGTATGAGAGGTTAAAAATAAGATGCCTCCAGATACGAAGTTCTCCCGTGTGTCAGCCTTCATTTCCCTACCAGTCCTGCAGGGAAGGAGGCACTTTTAATTAAGTGCAAGACAAGTATGGAAAACTGAGTTGGAGAAACAAGGAGGAATAGGATTATTCTAATCCAATGTGACATAATTAAATGCAGGAATCAAAGGCTCTTAGTGGCACAGAACTTGTTAGAGCCTTGAAGTGGGCATTTGCACTTTACTCTGACAAGCTGCAGCCTCTTCACAGAAACAAAGCTTTTTCAGAAGGGATGAAACGGTGACAGAGATGTTCGTAAATCACTTGGAAAAAAGGGCAAAATAAGCAAAAAAACCCCATGAAACAATGTTACAGCAAAAGGCTGTTCCTCAAAAACATCCAGCAAAACAAAAGCAAAAAAAACCCTGGCGGCACTGACGATGGCATTATTTTGAGATCTTTTTTCCCCAATTGTGTCTTAATCTTCCAAGCTATCAGTATCAGCTACCAGAAGGAAATTCGCCGTCTGCAAAGATGATTTCAGGGAAGGCCTAGGGAACAGAGAATTTAGGTCATAAATAGGAAACTCATGAACTTGCAGGTGCATCTTGTGTGTGAGCTCCAGTTTTTTGTTTGGTTAGTTTTGGTGAGTTTGGAGTGGGGGGTGGGGGGCAGAAGGATCTTAAAACAGGTTTTCGGCTCCTTCATGCTGCTGCTCTCCCCAGATGAGGTTGGTCACCCCGGGAGAGCGGGAATTTCTGGCTCTTTAATTTCCATACTTTTTCCCCTCTTCCCCCCCCCACAGCCCTTCAAGGCTGTACCTGGCAATTCCCAGCTGTCCGTCCGAGTGGTTTCACACGGGGCCGGGGGCTGATTTAAACCAGGAGTTCCCGCCTGCCTGGGGGGAGAATGATCTTAAGGAACGTGAGGAGAGTAATCACCAGCAATTGCTCGGGATCCTGCCGCTGGATTTGTCATTGAACAGAGCGGGCGCCCCTGCCGGCTCGCTGTGGCTCAGGGATCTGCACTTCCCAGGGGATGATGCCCTGGAGCTCACGAACTTCTCACAGGCAGTAATTCTTTCCAGCACCAACCCCATCCCCACGCCTCCCGAGATTGGCTACAATAACGACATTTAATTCCAGGTGTCAGGCTGGAATATTCCACTTGTTTCACTCACATCCTTCACTTCTCACGGAGCTTCCCCCGAAAGGCAAGAGGGTCCTGCTGATGGAGACAATTCCAGCTACTGCAGCGTAACTCGGGAGATAAACCAGAGATGGGTGTCCTTGAGGGGCGGCCTTTCTGCCCACCTAACTCTGAAATACACTGAGCACACCCGGCATTTTGAGTGGGAAAAGCTGTGCCAAGGCAAAGTCTCGAGTGTTTGGAGGAATAAGGTTAAATCCCGGCGCTACGGAGCCCTTGGAACACAGCTCCCTCTTTCCACACCAATGAAAAGTAATCCAATTCATTTTTTCAATAGTTCAATACTAAATTCTGATTGGATCAATAAAAGGATGTCAGGAGTTGTCTTTTCAGAGTTGGGCTTTGGGGTTTTTTCCTCTTTCGACATTCTTTCCCTTTTAGCTGTCATCCTTGTTTTCTCTGCTCCCAAGATGGGAAAAGAGGACAAAAGGTCAAAAAAGAAATATATTAGATTTGCCCACTCTCTAAAAAAATAAAAGAAGACCCAACATCCCCAAGCTCTTGCCACGTTGGGTTTTTTTCAGCTTCTCAGAAGAGAGAAATAGAGAAGAAAACCAGGGCATTTCTTTCCTTTTAACAGGCTCGGAGATGGAGTGGGAACACACAAAAATTTATCGTCATCCCTTCCTGGGTAATCAATACACCTGAAGAAGTGTTTCCTATCGATCCCCCAGCTCCTGTATCCTTGTGCTGGCGTCAACACCACATCCAAGGATCCTGGGTGGTGTATAAACAGCAAATAAAAGGCAATGTGTCTGTTGTGATATATTGATTACCTGGCTGTAAAACCATTGGGGAAGAGTTATCCGTGGGTGCCTGTCTTTTATTGCTGTCAAAGGCACGGTGCTTTGGTTGGAAACCCCTTTGATACTTGCAGAGATCCGATATTTAGGGAAGACAGAGCTCTGGGAATAAATACTATGGCTCATTTTAGCTGCCTGAGCATCGAACAGATTTTTCTCTGGCAGGCTTTGTTTGGAGCGTGAGGAGTTGTCTGTCTCCCGCCGTGGAAAATCTCTCCCCACACAGTGGCAGTGACAGGATCGCTGAGGCACTTGGCTGATCTGTGGCTGTGGATGGGCACAGGGTGACAATCCAGTCTGGCAATCCCTCAGCACTGGAGAGGAAGCCCCTTTCCCACTGCATCCCTACTAAAATAAACGTGGAGGTGACTCCGTGGCTGCTTGGACATGTGGATGTGGGCAAGGGAGGGACCATGCCTGAATTCAGGTATTTAAACTGCCCTCCCTCCTCTGGGCTGGCCAGAGCCCTGGCCCCTGAAAATGAGAAACCAGCAGGAATGTACCCATGACTACCAGAAAGAAAAGAGGGCAAAAACATCCTCAAAAGAGGACTTTTCCTCCACTCCCCTTTCCTGGGCCTCTCTGCTGCTAAAGCCAGCTCAGCTCCCCAGGAAGGTTGATGCAAAGGGGCCGCAGCTCTCGTGTCCCACCTTTCAGAACTTCAGTACTCTCAGTAGCAAGGAACTGGCTCTTCTCCCCAAACTGAATTTATTCAGCTTCAGTTGCATTTCCCTCCTGGTTTTTTTTTTTTAATGAACTGAGTATTTTGAGTCCATCTGAGGTAAGATGAGAGAGGCAGCAGTAAGCAAAGCAGAAAAGCAGACCTGAAGAGCCCCATGCACCTTCTCCCTTCTCTGCCGCGATCGGGCACCGCGGGTGAGCAGCCCCACAGTGCCACCTTGCTCATTTATTTGGCAGCAGCTCCAGGCAGTGCAGAGCTGGATCATTTCCCTCCTGACTCACGCACACACCACTTCCCATAAGGTATAAATGCATTAAAAACCGCCAAAACACTAAAATAAACCCCACCCCACTCCCCCAAAAAGGTACTTTTCCACCATCCAGCCCTGGCGCAGACAATAAACTTTCCCATGCCAGCCTAGGGAATTGGCTCCCTGGGCAGTGTTCCCAGGATTTTAAAGCTCTCAGGTGCTGCCATCCACCAGCTTTCCCCCTGTTGACCTGTGAGAGGAGAGGGCTAAAAGTACCCAGGGGACTCTCAGAGAGGTCCTGAGAGTGGTATTTATACACTCCTAAAATAAATAAATGCTCCAGGGGAGCAGGGCAGAGCTGCCATGGGCAGTTTACACCCTAAAATCTTACCAGGAGCAGGCTCTGCATTCTCCAGGTGTGAAATGTGCTCGTTTATGGACTTTCAGCTCCCTCCAGCCTCGGCAACCTCCTGCCACCCGGCTCAAAAATCCACCACCACGCAGCTCCAGGGGGTCACGTGCCACCCTTGGGGACAAACCTCACACCCAGCAGTACCTTTGTCCTTGTGCTGCACAGGAGCACAGCCAGGTGTTTATTGGAGCCAAAAAGGCCCAAAAGGTGACCAAAGCTGGCTCTTCCCCACAAAAGCAATGAGCCACCCACACCACTGCAGGCTGCAGAGCCCCTGCACCTCCCAGCATCTGAGAATCACTGACACACTGCTCGTACAGATGTGGGCAGCTGGTTCCATCCTAAGGTTAACTGCAACAATCTGTTCCTGCTCCGAGACCATGCAGATCCTCTCAGCAAAATCAACGTGAAGGGCACAAAAAATGTGCCCAAATGTTTCCCGCTGAAAGATTGCTCCTAGTGGGAAGGTCAGTTCTCCAGGGCTGTGCTAGGGAAGAGAGAGAACTTTTTATTGCCCTTTAAAAAAAATTCCACGAGCAGGAAAGCAATAAGATCTTGAAACTTGCTTAATAAAAAGCTGTTCTGGATGATACAGCATTAAATTGGTGAACTTCAAGATACTTAAGGAATATTAATATACATCCTGAGGACCACAAATGTATCTATGCACTCCTTACCTGCCCACAAATAAAGCAGCAAAGCTTGGGGAAAAAAAAAATCTGGAAGAAATCCAGAGAAATATTGTGGATATGAGCTGCAATGCAAAGAAGATTCTTGGATAATGAATTAATTAGAATCAAATTACTGACTATAGGTTTTAAACTTTTTTTTTTTAATTCCTTAATCTCAAAGCTGTCATAAAGCCTATGACACTGCAATGCCTGGAATACTTATAAGCTGCCAAGGAGAGAACCTGCCTTTATTTTTTATGGATTAATTACGTGGTGCCGGGTAGGAGGCTTTGCTCTTGTAGGCCCGACTGCTAATCTCATTATAAAATGTCTTGTACCGAGTCAGAGACTGTGACAAACTACCCAGCGATGCTGCACAGGTACAGAGTGTTTACAGAGCCAGTGTCAGACGTGGCGAACCTCGTTCTGCTCTCTTTACTCACCTCCTGACAGGCAGTGATGGGCACTTCACCAGGGTGAGGAAAACAGGGCCCCCACACAGCCCCCTGAAACCCTGTTCACACCCCAAAATAAGCACAAAACCGCATTTTTTACTGGGACACTGCAGTGCCTTTTGACAGCAGCGCTCGGGTAAGTGGGGCGGTGCCGAGATCACTCCTGCCCTGCCCTGGCGAGAGGTTTGCCCAAATCCTCGTAAATCCAGGAGCTCGGAGCAGCACTGGTGGAACAGACCGAGCCTCTGAGTGACCCTCCCTGCCTCAGCTCCCGGCTCCTGCAGGCTGAGCAGACCCAGAATCTGCTGTTAAACCTCCCCTTTCGCCCTCCAGCAGAGATAGTCAAAACCATGACCAGCATTTACCACGCTCCTCCTCTCCCTGCACTCGCCCGGCGAGAACTTCCTCGGGTTTGTTTGCTCTCTGATCCAGCAGAAATTGAAGAGGGGCTCTGAAAACAAAGTCACTTTTGTGGCACCTGTCAGCAGAGTTTTATTATTGTTTCCCCTCCGATGGCTGTCGAGATAAAAGGGGGAGTTCTTTCAAATCACACAATGGATGAAATTTAATAAGTGATCAACGCAGTGGTGCTGAGCAAAGGACTCGTACTGTTCCTTCTCCTCCCTCTCTGTGGTCAAGTCCTTTGTCCCTCATCCCTCACAATTCCCAGTGTTAATTCTCAGCCAGGGAGCACACAGGAGGTGCTGGACAGAGCCACATCCCCCTCCTACCCAATGTGGCCACAGTGGATGGTTTAATGCCTACCTGAATCGGGAGCTCTTCTGGAAAATAAACATGATTTTCTAGAAAAAAAAGAATTAGGCTTGCACGTTTCTTTTCCTTCTAACTAATTATTATATCTCTTCCTTTATGTATCTCTGCAATAAAAAACTGCAGTGTCTGGCATCCTCCTGTGAGAAAGATGTCACGACCTGGTTTTTTAGCATCATCTGAGACCTTTCACCCTCAGAAACAAAACAATAAACCCCATTTTAGCCTCCTTACTGAAGGAAGCCAAGAGCTGACAGTTCCGCTGTACGTGTGAATTATAAGAGCAATCGGATGGAGACAAGCACTGGGAGATTTACAGCTGGAACAGCCCTGGGGCTCCCATTTCCCACCCCGATCCAAACACCATCTGCCTTTGCCAGAGCCTGGGAGATCAGGCAGGGAGTGATCAGACGTGTTCCTCTGCATCCTGCCACCTCATAAAACACACCTGAAAAAGAGCTCCCTGAATTTCTCACTGAGTTTCCTCAGTTTGGGGGTTTCACAACCCAGATTTACCTTATCCAAAGCTGCTTTTGTCCTCAAAGCCTCCACTGACACATCCAGCAGCAGGAAAGCACTGCCTGCATTCCACAGCAACACTTCAGCAGTGGGCAAGTTACAAAGGTCCCAGCATAACTCAGCTATTACCCAGCAAATCAGGGACCAAACCAAAAAGCTGAACTCCTGAGGAGGTGCAAAGGTAACCTGAGACAGAGAGCAGCTGAGCACCACCATCCAAGGCAACAGCAAAGAGCCTCCCACCCCTGCATCCACAGCAGCTGGATGTGTCAATATGGTGAGAGATGGGTAAATTGTTCTCTGAGTAAAAGCAGCTACCTTGGCCTCTGGTGAGCAGACCCTGGGGAGGTCCCCTCACACCCCACAGCTGCTGGCTGAGACCATTTGGGCTTTCAAATGGAAGCTGATGCCAAACCATAGAATCCTGGAACGGTTTGGATTGGAAGGGACCTTCAAGGCCATCCAGTTGCACCCCCTGCCATGGGCAGGGACATGTCCCACTATCCCAGGTTGCTCCAAGCCCCATCCATCCTGGCCCTGGACACTCCCAGGGATCCAGGGCAGCCACAGCTTCTCTGGGCACCCTATGCCGGGGCCTCCCCACCCTCACAGGGAGGAATGTGAAATGATGCAGCTCAGGATAGGGCTGGATCTCTGACTTCCCTTCTTTTCCCTCCTGCGGGGCCAGGCACCCCCCAGGCTCCCAGTGTCCCGAGGCTCTGCCGACTCCCAGTCGATCCCCTTGGGCCTCAGATGATCCCCATTCACGGCAATTTGCAGCGGGGGCAATTTTGGAACCATTTTGGGCACTGTAATGCTTTGTTCTGTAGATGTTTACCCGGCACACATCAGCCCCTTTGCTCCAGCACGCCGGGAGAGCAGTCTGCATGGGAATGAAAGGGAAATGGAGACAGGTTCTGCTGTACAGATGCACACAAAACTGCCAGAGCTTTGGATCCAGCCACTCGGAAGACATCGCGTCGTTCCCCTGATTTATGTCGTGTTGTTCCAGCCAGAGAAAATAAAACCCTAAATAATTCCATCATTTTTGATGTCCGGCCTTTTATGAATTCCAAGGGACATTTGTGGGAACGCTTCCCACTCAGCTTCTAATTTGATGGAGGTTATTTGAAACGTGTTGAATATTTTTTTCCTCCCTTTACAGATAAAACAGCCCCTCCAGGAGGATGTGGAAATAAATAGCAAGCAAGGCAGATGAACGGCAAGCCTTCACTCACAAGGTAAAGACAGGATTTTTGCACGCTATCATTTTTTTCCCCTATGGAATGCCGAGTTCTGCAGCAGGCGTAAGTGCATGAGGAATATTCCTTGTTTGAATCCCCCTGGCAATTTAAGTCTGGGAGTCACGGGCTGGCAGATTTAAGCTGCTTTGCTCCCTCACTCCGGCTGCAGAGACAATCCCTGCAGGGACATAACGCCCATGGCCTTGCCAGGTCTGAGCCATCCCAAGGACGGGATGAGCCAGAACAAAGCAGGAGAGTCTCTGGAGGGGACAAAGCACCGCTCTCAGTCGTGAGCACAGAGGCAATTTCAATCCCATTAGCTCCAGGAGACAGGACTTCTCCCGAGGCCAGGGGAAGGAAGTTCTGCTCTAAAGGAGACAGATAGCCTTAGGACCATGGGGAACACAAGTCCCGGCTCTGGAGGGACACAGCTCTTCTGAAACGAGGGAAACGAGGCAGGGACACCTTCCACTAGGCCAGGTTGCTCCTGTCCAACCTGCCCCTGGACACCTCCAGGGATGCTACAGCAGGAGCCCTGCCTGCAAAGGACCAAGGTTTAGGCAATGCTTGTGATTCCTTTCTTTTCACTTCTCACTGTTAGGGCACCACATCCATACAGATGGATCATTCCCCAAAAACCTGGAGAAAGCACATCAAAGCATTTTTCACAGAACAACGATATATACAAACTGGCGAAAGGGTTTCAATCCCTAACTCCCACAAAATCACTCGATGACAAGGGATTTTGTTTCCCTGAGCAGGTCTATTGTCTATTGATGGCGAGGGCTTTGCAGCCACGCAGGAGGGTGCTGGCCACCACCCCAGCTCCCATGGCTCCTTCCTGACTCTGTCATCTCCCACACAGTGCTCCAAAGATGGACAGAGCACACGAATGGAACCTCACAGGGAGAATTTAAATACCGTGTATATCCATGGGATTTATAATTAAGGCGCTTCAGACAATGCATAAACAAGGTTATTCATTCTTTTCACCAAAGTTCGACAACTTGGTCAAAACCTGTGGTTTCAGGCACATTTTCTGCAGCACAACCCTCAGCTTACTCAGTATGACACTTCCTTGGGATTGAATTCAAATGTAAAGATTGATTCTGATTTAATCTTCAGGGCACACGGGAAAAGGGAAAAACCAGTAACCTATGTTAAACCCTCATTATCCCTAGATTTGAATAAGTTCTCAATATATTTAGAGAGCAATGGAGGAACATGTTCACAGAAATTTTTCCATCTGCTCTACTGGGAAGCAACAGCAATTAATTTTGAAAATATTTATAAATTTTGTTTTGCAATTACTCTGTGTTTTGGAATTATTTGTAAGCTATTCATTTCTGTAAATATTTATTCTTAGAAATAGTGATTTCTAAATGGATATTCTTAGACATCACTATACATTAGGAGAAAAAAATTACTTTTTCTCATTTGTGCAGCCAGTCTTGAAAAGAAAATCTCTTGAGAGAGGGAATCCCAGGATGGTTTGTGTTGGAAGGGACCTTCAAGACCATCCAGTTTCCACCCCCGCCATAGGCAGGGACACCTTCCTCTATCCCGGGTTGCTCCAAGCTCCATCCAACCCGGCCTTGGACACTTCCAGGGATGGGTCATAGAGGGAATAACAGAGACAAGTGCTTCCCTGTTTTTGCCCGGGGTCTCATCCCTGGGGCTGGTTAGGCCCTGTCCCACCCGCGGGTCAGAACCTCCAATTCACAGGTTCACCACACTGTTCCCAATTCCCTCAGAGACAGGGAAGAAGGGAAAAGCCAAACTCGGAACCATTTGTCCCGTTCTGGTATCTCCAGTAAAACCAGAATTTAGACAGTGATCTCACGGTGAGTACCCTTGTTGAGTTCAGATGGAAGTCCCCTGATTAACGAGGATAACACACTGGGAAGTAGAGGAATTTCTCTTTACCCTAAGCCGACACCAAGGCTTCACCCCAGCACGTGCAGCCCTGTGGGTGCTGAGTGTTCACTAAGCCACTCTGGGCACTGCTGGAAGTATCCAGCAGGCTTTTGCCCTGGGCAGTGATGTTTGCCATCAGGGCAGTCCCGCTCCCATCCTGTTTATTCCAGAGGGATGCTTTGACAAGGTTTCATTACCCCCCGCGGGGGCCCTGACAAGTGAACAGGCTCTGAAGGGAGAGCAGCGGGAAGCTCTCGCTCTCTCTGCAGTTCCCATTTCCAGGCACACTGAGCCCTTGGCAATACAGCAGACTGTCATCTTTCTGTCACTGCTCTGTCGGCTGCCTCCGGGGAGTCGGGAATCAGACAGAAAGTACAGCTCTCACCAGCCAGCATCGGCATCGCCCTCCTCCCGCCTGACAGCAAGTCCCCAGATCTTCCACGCGCGTTTATTATCCCTATCAGAGGTGTCTCCATTGTGCAGGCAGTGATCCAGGGAGCAGGAGGGGTGCAGTGGCACTCCAGAGGATGGTGGCAGGCTGGGGAACGAGCTGTGGGTCAGTGCACGAGGCACGTTTGTCCTCGTTTGTACACAAGCTTCGACTTTGGGTTTTGGCCACATAATGTCTCTGCAAATAAAGCCACTGACTGAAGGTGCTCTCCAGGCCTCAATCCCGACTGTCAAACAGCTACTCCACAGTGAAAATCCCAGCAGTGACCAGTGCCATGGGCTTCAAGGCTGAGTTGGATGGGGCTTGGAGCAACCTGGTCTAGTGGAAGATGTCCCTGACCATGGCAGGGGCTCGAACTGGATGAGCTTTAAAATCCCTTCTAACCCAGACCATTCCAGGATTTTATGATCTTACAAGAACAAGCTTTTAGACCCTATTCCAGGAAGAGGAACTGCAAATATGAGCTCAGGCATGTAAATATTCCCCACAAAGGCACGCACTCCTGATGTTTTTACCAATCCTCCCCAAAACCATCAGGTACTCTGCCCCAAACAGACTGCGAGGCCACCAGACCCCGCTGGAGCACAGATGCTCGTGGAGTGGCTGTGGAATGTGCTAAAGCAACAGGAAAATAGCTTCAATATCTGAAATTCCAGTCATCTTGGGAGACCTGCCAAAGCTCTCCGGCTCAGAGCTCCCGCCCCATCCATCTTGAAGGCCTTGTCTACAAGGCAGCACCTGTGGCAGATAAAAATCTCTGACGGCGTTTCACTTTCGAGAGCGCCATCCATCCCGAGCAAATGAACCTTTTCCTTACAATCCATCTGCTCCAGCTCCAGGATGTGGCAGAACATTTTGTAAATAGGGACGTGACCAAAGCCATCTCCCACGGCGAAACTCCCCCGTTGCCTCAGGCACCAACACCCCCAGGCTCCGCTTCCTCGAGCAGCACGACATCTATGGGCTGTGTTTGGATTTATTTATGTACAGCTTTCCCAATACACCTTGTGTGGGAGGAAGAGCAATTGGAATGACTGCTGTAATGGAGGAGCACAGTCCATTCTACTTCTTTGTTATAATCGGGAATTCCGACAAATCATTTTTCCCCAAGCCTCTGGCTGGTAAAATGATTTGAGACATCAGGATTTCAGTCAAGCAGGGTAAGAAAGGCCTTTTCCCAGCCCGGAGCAATGGCCAGCACAGCCCCTCTGCATCGCTGTTTATTATACACCTCATTTACTCTGATCTACAGCTAATACTGAACCAAAGCTCAAAGCCTGTGAAAGTCACATTTCCCTACATGGGGAAGGCAAATTTGGCTCGTCTGAAGCACGTCCTTCGTCCCTTGTGGGAGCCAGTGAATATCCCAATCAGGGAATGAGAGAGTCCCCTAGAGAGACAGACCCTGAGAGATATCCCCAGGTGAGGGTGAGGCCTCTCAGGATGTTTTTTGTTCTCCCATGCAAATGTATCCCAGTTCTGTTTCCCTGACCGTCCTGTGGATTCCTGTACCCTTTTTCCCTACACGCCAAAGCCCCGCCTGTGTCCTGCCTCTCAGTCCCCAGGCCATTGGTCCCCGATGCTCTCCCCCTCTCTGGTATAAAATCTTAAGTTTCCCGTTGTTTGGGGTTTTTCGTCACTGGAATTCTCCACAGGTGAGGATGCAATAAATTCTCATTCTTGGACCTCTGTACAGGAGCCCTTCCTGTCTCTCTGCTGCCGGTGTGTCGGAGAAGCCGGCCAGTGGGAATGCTAATCCCTTGGCACAGCACCTGACAGTCCCTATCCAGCATCATTCCACCTGGGCTATCCTTGCCCCTCTTCACTTAAAACTTTGGGTCTTGTAGTATCTCTTCTCCAACCTACAGATCAAAAGGCTTGGAGCAGGATATTTCATACATTTCTCTTTCCTAAAGATGAAAAAATGGGACTGTTCTCTGTGCCATTTGGATAATACCTGGATTTCTCCAAGGCTTTTCTAAAGCCACACCAGCTCCTGCACTCTTTAACCTCCTCCTTGTAACTTTTCCACACTTTTTGTCTTTGCCACAAGGGATTTCTTACCTCTCTGTGCATCTTCATAAACCGGACGTGTTGGCAGCAGTGGAACTCGAAGAAACACAAGGCAGAATGACAAGGCTGCAAACCCATGTGCTTAATTTCACAGTCCAGTTCCTCGACATGGAAGACAGCCCTGTCTCCCTCGTGCATCCTCCAGCCTCGCAGGCCTACGCTGCTCAGCAATTTATATTCATCAACCACCTGACACACACTTTTTATGCATTAAACTTCCAGCCTGGAGCCTATTAAAACATCAACAGACAACGCAAAAGTTATTAAAAGCTCTAAAACCCCCCTCTGTCACTGCAGGTAACCAACATCCTCTAACAGTGGTTTAATACACACAGACAGTACCTGCACCTGAAACATTTGGATTTGCTTTGGAAGGGTGAGGATTTGGGGAATATCTCCACTGGAAGCAGCTGTAGCAGGAGAATTTGGTCCCCTGTGTTTCCTCTACCTTTTCTCTCCTCTCCCAGATGCCACCGTGGACCCGCAGCTTTGTGGCTCCTGCCTCAGCAGGGCAGTTTTTCTAACAAGCTAAATGCTGCTGTGAGTGGAAGCCAGCCCCTGGGAGCTTCAGGCTATCCCCAGGATATGTTTTCATCTCCTTTGCAATAATTGTTCCTATACATAAGCAGTCAAATAGCACGGTCTGGTACAGGTAAATATCCCACTGTATTAATGAAGCCTGAAGCAAAAAGCATTGCTAGAACAAACCACATATTTACAAACAAAATCAGGAGGAGATGGGCCCTGGGGGGAATCACAGGAATCATCCCACAATATACTGCACTGACATGGCACCGTGAATTGTATATGGCTTACATAGAAATAGGAAGCTGGAATTCAACTCCTTCACTTCTCTGAGGGGCTGATTCCTCTCTGTTGACGAAAAAAGACCTGAGGTGCTCAAGCTATAAAACCTGGAGTGCCTTTCCCCCGATTTGTGGATTGAAATGCATCCGAAATCTCAAAAGAATCATTCCCATGAGGAGCAAGGTCAAGCCAAGCAGAATTCCTTTTCAACCTTTCAAGCACTAACTTGCTTTTTAATTTCTTTTTTAAGCTATTGCAGAATCCATTTGGGTTGAGGATGGATGCCACAGCAAAGCCATTAAACAATGCCAAGGATGCTCTGAGCAACCTCCAAAGTCGCCTTGAGGAGGTCAGGGTGTTAATTCATCAGGAACAACATTATTTGTGATGTCTGCCGATTTCCACTCTGTGACTCATTTGCACCTTTCCTGAATTAGGGATAGACTGAGGAAAGGAATACACTGAAATCTTGAACTAGCAACTATCCTCCAGTACTTAGTAACTGAGTATGCAATTTACTCCATACAACCTATCCTAATCTTGAAAGGGAAAATGTATGGAGAAAACGTGCTCATTTCCCATCCAGGAAGGTGAGAAATTCCTCTATTAAAAAGCCAAGGGCTTAAAAACATTCCCACCTTTGAGAGGAGGATGCAGCAGAATCAAGGGGTAAGACATGACCCAGCAAACCTTAAAATTATCCCTGCCTAAGGTCCCCTTTGTTTGGCAAGGCTGAGATGAGAGAAGCTTGTGCCTTGGGGTTATGTGTGCATGCATGGATGTTATTCCCATATCCAAAATAAATCCCTGCCTGCCCATCCTGGCTATAATTTTATATCCCATTTCCCTGCCATCACTGACTCCTTTCACAGCTGCGTTTACATCCAGATTTCCTTTCCCTCAGATTTAAAGCTGTGGATTAGGGAAACAAGGCCCATCCTCAGCACAATGCAGGGGCTGCAATTTCATCCCCGGGATGGGGCTGCTCCACTTGAATCCTGCCTTTGTGCTGGGGGCACCAACGGGAACCTCTCCCCGATCCCTGAATCACCCCCTTGTATTCGGTTACAGACGGCACTCGGCGCCATCCAGCTCCTCGCAAATCCGCATCTCCGAGGGAAGGAAAGGCAGGCCAGGGCTGGAGCAGGATCCACCCAGAGCTGCAGTCAGTGTGACTTAGTCCCCCAGCTTCCACCTCGGCAGTGGCAGCACCGTTCAAGCCTGCAATTAGTGTTTGTCAGGGAGATTCCTTGTAAACAAATCGTCATTTCCCATTCTCCTAAGGAAAAATAAATACTACCCTTCTCTTTCCCCAGCCTTCAATCCCAAAGCCCAGCATATTAATGGCCGTGACTTTTGCTCCTGACAGCAGAGGCCTGGTTCTGCCCTCAGCCTTGCACAACCCAGGAGATGCAAATATGGGAAATCAGTGGGAAAACACATGTCCTAAACCACATTCTTTAGGAGAAGGGTAACACGTGGAGGATTCCATTTGATTTCTTATAGAGATTGAGGAAAAGGGACAAGGAAAAGGATACTGCAGAAGGGCTCAAATCCCACAGCATTATCTAATAATAATTACAATAAAGAACACAGAACACCCAATAAAACCCCTTCCCAGGGAGGCAGCTCCAGCTCTCTGGGAGATGCCGACAACGTCGCAGTGCTTCCCTTCTTTTGCTGTTTTCTTTTTGGGGGGATATTTGTTTGTTGATGAGAGTTTTTTCAAGGTCGCACAGCCCCAAGAGGCAGCAGAAAACCACTTTTCCCAAGGAGCAGGATGCTCCTTCCCGGCTTGCCGCGATCGCGACGCCAGGTGGCAGCGCAGCCCCAGCCACGGCCTGCAGCGGGAAGAAGCAGGGGATTGGGAAACGGGAGGAAAAAAAGATGAAAAGGGGAAAAAGCTATGGATGCCTAACAGGCTGTCTGCAGGGAAAGCAGCCCTGCTGCGGGAACAGCTCCAGTGGGATGCTCCAGCTTCCAGCCCTGGGAAAAAGCAGCCCAAGGTGCCAAAGGGCTGGCACAGACATGGATACATGGACACAGATGTAGGATGCTGACACATGTACAGGAAGGCACACAATTGTTATTCCTCCTTAACCCCTCAAAACCCCCCAAATCATCTTATTTCTAATCAGAAACGCACGTTAATGTAAATTTCAAATAATGCCATAAACTGGGATTTTGGGATCTCAAGTTAAACATCAGAGAGGCTGAGCAGCAGATTTTGGTTTGGTTTAGGCCTTTTAAAAGCAAAATAGCACATTTTCCGAGGAAAGCCATCCTTTGAAACAGATAGAGAGAAGCAAAGGGGATGCTGGGAAACACAGAGCTATTTCCAAGCCCAGAAATGCCCAGAAGTGCAGTGGAAAGGGTTTTCCAGTCTGCATGGGAGGCAGGAGGGGCTGGGCTGCAAGTTTATCAAGCTCCAGGGTGAAACTAGGAAACATTTTCTTCCTGCAGTACAGTCAGAAAGCTATCAGCCTAAATCACAGAATGAATAATGGAATTACTGAACAGTTTGGGTGGGAAGAGCCCGTAAAGCCCATCTGATTCCAACCCCTGCCACGGGCAGGGACACCTTCCACTAGACCAAGTTGCTCCAAGCCTCATCCAATGTGGCCTTGGACACCTCCATATTCTCCTGGCCAACTTCTACCCTTCCCCTTTTGCCTCACAGAATTCTTTGGCTAAAATCCCTTCTCAGGCCCTTTTCCCCAGTCCGTTGCTGTGAAACCGCAGCTCCTCCCAGCCTTTGTCTGTCGGCGGGACTGAACGAGCTGGGGATCGATACCTTCAGTGTCAACAAACCGAGGGGTTCAGCCGAGAGCAAAGAGCAGCACTCTAATGACTGAGTGCTGGAGCAGCCTGTCCAGAGAGGGGCTGGAGAGTCTCCTTCCCTGGGAATATTCAAAGCCACCTGGACAAAATGCTCTGGAGAAGCGAACTCCTGCCGAGCAGGGATTTTTCCGGGAGGTGGTTGCGTCTTCATATTTCTCACGGAGTGAGGCAAAGCATCAGGAGAAAAATGCAAATAAAGGCAGCGAGGAGAGTGAGGGGCAGCAATGCTTCAGTAGTTGTGGGAATATTGGCGTTCAGCTCAACTGAACTTCCCCAAAAATGTCAATAAGAACTGTACTGGCTCGCTGTGCATGACTGCTCCCTTGCCATGGATAATAATCTCTCGCGCCACACCTGACATACCTTTCCATGGCCCTGCACTGGGCAGGGACCGCTCAGTGCTCTCACACAGCTCCAGCCCTGAGAACCAGTTGTTCTCCACCGGGAAGTTTCTGAACTGTGCAGATACGGGAGACTGAAGGAACTCTCCCTTGGCACCCAGACTGTCCGTGGACACTGAAGGAGGGGTGACAATCCGGCCTCCATTTTACACAGATCATGGTGGTTCAGGTAATTCAGCCTCAAATACAGTTCAAGCTGAGAGTTTGTAGGCTAAAGGCTTGAGAAATCAGCCTTGAAAGAGTGACCAGAATTACACCCTGCTGAAATCCCTCCAGCCTGAACAGTGGTATTTTAACTTGGCTGGAACAGCCGGCCTCTGCTTGCCACCCACACAGCTCCTTTATTCCCCTCTCCCATACTGGGATATAGACCATGTTCCCAGCTGTGGTATGAGAAAAGGGATCTCCCATCCCAGCATCCTGACCTTGAGGGCTCCTGCATGGCCCAGGGCACCTGCCTTCTGCATCCCAGCCAGGAGCACAAGGGAGGGATGTGAGAGCAGGAGATGAAGGGGATTCGTGAGGAGTCCCTACGTAGAATACTCAAGGTCAACCAGTGAGTGGTGGGAATAGTCCTTCCTGTCCTGGAGCAGAATGGGGAAAACTCAGAGCACTGAAGACTGAACTATGAAATAGCCTGGCCAGAGGAAGGCCACAGGAGTCACCTTTTGGGGAAGGCAATGACCTGGAAAAGGTTCAAGGGCACAGCGGGAGCACGAGGCAGAGCAGACAGCCAGCACCATGGGGGGACAGCCCTGACATGAGCTCCTGAGAGCTTCCACAAACACATTCCTCATGCCATAGGATGGATAAATAAAGGAGAAGGTCACACACATGCCCTTCCTCCCTCATCCCTCAAGAACTCCCAAGTTTTCCCTCCTACAGCAACTCTACCAACACACCAAGGTGTGCCCTCGCCAGGGAAGCCACCCAGGTGGACATGTGGTAGCTCCTGTGACACAAATAAGAGCATCCAGCGTTCCCAACCTTTCCTCCCACATCCAGGAAAGCAGGACTGCCCAGAAACTGTCCAGAACAACACATCTGGTGAAATGGTTTGGGTCTGTGGGATATTTCGTGAGGATGAAGAAATGATCTAAGAAACTAGTAACAAGGAAGTCGGTCACAGGTCTGGGAATGATAACCTGTCCTAAAGTTGCTCTTATATTATTTGATCAGTGATGACAATTTTTTACTTCTAAAAAGTTGTTTTACCTGTAATGTTAATTTAACCTTCTTACCTTAAAGCTTTTTTTATACACACCCCCACCCCCCTTAATTTTATACAGCAATCCCATCAGGCTCCCATGGATAGACTGCAATGTTTCCTATTGTTACCTCAAGATCCTCTTCTCTTTACATCCACTAAACGCACACTTAAAACATAAAATCCAAAGAAAAATAAAACTAAGCAGCTGATGAATCTTTCAGGAATCCCAAGTGTCCCACACAGGTGTGGATTCATTTGCCTTTTTGGGAAAAGCATGGATTCTCACAGTCCTGCCCCTCATTCCACGTCACTCCTTAGCCCCTGGTTTCTTCACTGCGCCGTCTGCTTTGTGAGGCCGCTCTGAAAGAGAGAAACAAACAGGGAATGACCTCGAGTTTATCCCCATGGGGTTATTTTTAACCTGGATCTTCTCACCGGGTTTGTTCATGGTGCAGCTCCACAAAAAGGAGATGTGTCTGCCAAAATGAGGAGCCATTTGCAGTCCATGGAAGGAGGAGTGGCAAGCGGGAATGAGTCCTTAAAAAAAATGGATAAAGCTCTTGTACCTGAGTAACACAAGCAATGGGATTCAGGGAAAAAACTGTTCCCTTTGCCGTACCCAACCATCAATCACACTCCAAGTTCTTATCATTTCATCTAAAAACCCAAACCATAGCATTTTTTTCCAGTAAAAGTAATGTAGATTTTAATTCATGCGTCTCCTTGTCACGCTTCTCTCAGCACCACTAAAAGACCCAACACTGCACCTTTTCCCAGACCAGAGGATGCAGAGCCAAAACCAACAAAAAGCAAAAGCTAAATAAACATTTCTTTCATCAAGAAGCTCAGGGGTGAGGCTTGAAGCGTTGAAAGGTCTTATCTGCAGTGAAATCCAATGACCAAACCTAAATCTCGGCTTGGAAACGTTCCCTGGGGCGAGGTTGCCTCCACCCGAGAGCCAACAGAGCCCAGGCAAGACATACAGGATACACAGGAGCTTTCCACAACAGGACTGGGATGGAGCTATTGGAACAGCTTCTGGCAGAGTTACGGTGTCCCCAGGTGAGTTATCCTGGAAAGCAGAACCAGGAGGGCAGAGAATGCCAAGGGGGTTTTGGGAAAGTGGCAAATCAACACCTGGCAGGCTCAGAAACTATACACAGTAAAAATGCTGCTGAGAAAGCCGGATGCACCAAAAGGAAGATGCAGAAACATTTGGAGAAAGAGTCGTAAAAGCGTAGAAAAGCAGGGCACAACAGAGTAGAGCCTCTTACAAATACAGGCAGATGTGTTAATTCCTTACAGAACTCTATTTTCTCTACATATCTATTTGCTGTCTCTATTAAGTTTTCCTTAGTGGGCATCTCCTGGAGCTGAAAACTCTTATCCTTGCTTTAAATCTCAGAGGAGCAGAAGATGGGAATTTATTCAAAGCCTCTGTCGGAGATTATCACGTGTCTTCTGCTCCATTTCAAGAAGCAAACAAGTTGTTTGTGTTTGGAATGAGAACAATTTCTTCCCATCAGGCTGTCACAGGAGTTGAGTGCATCTTTTTTGCAGAGAGCGTGGAAAACGACCCAGGAGAGCTTTGGGGAGCACAAATAACAAGAGACATCCAAGAGGATGCTGAACATCTCTATGCCAACTGCAGCTCATGTCCAACCAGCCCCTTAATTCCAAGCATCCTCCTGACCTCTGCCCCTTCTAGGTTTGAACACCTGCTCTAATTCTGCATTTTCTTGTAACACCAGCACACACAAACACATGAAATGCTGCTTGTATCTCTCCCGAGCGAATTATTACACTGCACAGCCCAGTTGGTGCAACACCGTGGCAGGAGTAGTGGGACAGGGAACTCTTCCTGATGTCGAAAGAAACATCTCATTTTCACCTCCAGCCCTCTGGGATTTCCCAATCCCACCTTCACTCATTTGTTTTCCAAAATCCAAGATTCTCTATAAAGGAGAACACTGTCTCTACCTCTGTTATATGTGTATTCAGCTATCCTCCTTATAAGTAACCTTCCCATTTTACGAGCTCTGTCAAGATGTTTTTTTTCCCTAACAAACTAGACCCACAGATACTAAATTAAAATTTTGGCTGTTAGCTTGTCCTAAGTGATGCTTAAATAAGTAGGAATGTAATAAAATATTTATAATATAAAACTCTGGTAAAATTTGATCACTACACGCCAAAATCATGAGGGAAACAAGATGAACAGATGCACAGTAAAACAACTCTGTCTCCATTGCTATCAATACAGAGATGTACAAATTGAGATTATTTCAGTTTCTTAGTCTGGAATAAAAGTGTCTGTAGGTGTTCCCTGCATTAAGAGTATTTGGCTGCCAAAAATCTTGGTGGTCATCTCCAAAAGCCAAAGTCTATGTTGTTTCTTGCCTTAGTAACCATTGCCCACCAGTTCTCACTCCCAGAGACACCATTATTTCATTAAAATATATAGACATTAGAGAGTCAATTAATGCTGCAAGCAGGGCAACTGTGCTCTGTAAGTCAGTGCTTCTGTTTTCCGCAGACCAGCACTCCTAACCCCATGGAAGGCTGGTGTTTGTGCCTCAAAAACCCACCTGATACACCTGAATCCTTCAATCCCAGCCCATGCTGGAACAGCCCATGCTGTTCTTTTAAGGAGCAATTCCTGAATCGGCTCAGTACCAACCCAAGGAAGGTTTGGTATTCCTCATCTGTTCATTTCCTTAACTACTGCATACTACCTCAATAATACAAGTCTCATGTACCTAAACAATTGGATGATTCCATCCCCTACTTTAAGAGTAGATTCCAGAACTGGAATTTCCAAGACTCCCCCAAATACCGTTCAACCTTCCATCTCCTCAATATATGAGGAATACAATCTTTTCTCTCCAATTTTTGTTCCATTACCAGGAATGCACAACATAGTGTGTTTTGTTATTTCACAGTGAAATGAGGTTCAGCATCTGCTTTTTTTTTGAGAAAACACACATCCGTAAATAAATCAGATTTATAACTTCTAAAGGGTGTAATTGTACTTAGGATAAGTAAGGCCCAACTGTGGCATTTTCCAACCAGGGGCAGAGCACTGTCTTGGAAGATGAATGCAGTTTCTTTTAGGTGTCTTCTCTGTTCAATGCATGATAACTATCATTGATCAGAGGGGTGACTAAAGCCTCAGACCCTGGGATGCAGTCTGGAGTCACACATGTATTTTTAAATGCTTTTTTAAGCATTTCATCAGCCATCTGGCTGATTTCAACACTGGCTGGGCACCAACAGCAATCACTGCTAGAGTCTGTGTCTGAAACACAGGAACAATTTGCTTGCTGTGGCAAAGAGGGGACTGAGATAACCACAGTAACAGCTCATGCCTGACCTTAGAAGAAAGTTGAAACACAACAGGTATTTCTAGAGATGAGGTGGATCAGACTCATCAGGAATTTGGCAATACAACCAACGCAGCAACTGCCCCTTCTCGCAAAAGAATTGCAGCATGTTTGTACCTACAGACACTACTCAAGAAATCCATCATCTCATCTAACATCACTGTGAAAAACCTTTCAGCCCTGCTTTTCAAGTGATGAGTTTACCATGCACAGGAAAACAACAAAACAAAAACCACCGTGCCAGGTGTGTCCACCAACTGCAAAAAATTTGAGAACTATTTAAGAAAACTAAGTAAGAAGTCTAATTAACCATTTTATCTTTCAACTGAATCAAAGCTCCTACAGGAAATCAATCTATACTCACAAAACGTCTGTGTATTTTGGATTTGAACTACATATCATGCACCACAGTAAATACTGAGAAGAAAAACTGTGTGTATCCTAATAAGCGCCCACATGTATGTACACACACACCATGGGTCCTTTGAGACAGCCAGCATTCAACTGAACAAAAACATACTACCAACAACAGCATTTCTCTATTAAATCCATGTTTATTGCTTAAGTTTTATCACAGTGGAGATTAAATTATGCTTAATCATCCGGTCAGTGCTTTTGTACCTTCTTTAATGCCAAAAACCCCCCACATTTTAAACCAAGTCATTCATACACTCGAAGTCTTCTCACCATCCCACCATTCATCGCCTCTGTGTGCTCCTGTAGTTGCCACGGGCTGTGAGATTGTAAAAAGGTATAGCTAAGAGGCTTATATTTATAATACCATTTTTTTCTTCAAGTATTCAGAGAGCAGCACGAATAGCTGCCCTGCATATTAGAAACATATCTGCACTGTTATTTATTGCTGTAGGACCGAGGCTCCTGATGGAATGGTGGTGAAATTTTGCATCACTGTGTATGAAGATGAGCTCAGCATCCCGTCATCATCCCAACTCCTCCTATGTTAGTGAGCGACACAAGGCAAAACAGGCTTCCCTCCTTTCTCTTTCAGCCACGGGACCTCGAACTACAAATAAATAAAGCGTACACTCACAACGTGTGTAGTGCAAATTCCAAGTAAACAGAATGACATGGAAATAAAACTCATAGTTGCCAACTTTGGTTCAGCAGGGCAGCAACGATTCCACGCCTGGCATTCCCGCCCTCGGAGCGCACACCGTCCCGTGTCGGCGACAATGATTGAAGGAGATTGTTGGAGGCAGGGGGGACACGGGGCCACGTCTGCATGCCGGGTGGCCAGGCCTCACCCCACACATCCCACCAGCCCCGGGCAGGACGGCTGGACACCGCCCGCGGCGCGGAATTCCTATTGGCAACTACGCGGAACATGGATTGCGTGGCCCAGACTAATAGAAGGTAATATTTCTGTTTTTCCAGATACAACCATTGAAAGAGAACATCTACAACATTGCGATTCAGAAAGAACTTAATGAGAATTAACAGGAAAGACATTCAACTCTGGGGGCGCGGGGGGAGCGCTGTGTGGGGGTTGTTCCCTTTAAACAAACCCCAAGGAGTGGTTAGAGTCTGCACAGCTCTGGGCCATTACAAAACCTTCTGCACTAAGCACAGAGCTAGGTTTTTATAAGTTTTTTTTTTTTCCATTGCTGTTGTTTCACTTATTTTTCTTAATTCTGCAAATCTGCTTCCCACACAGCCATATTTGGAACTGAAATAAGACTCCCTAATATGTTCGTGGCATAAATTCTGTATGCAGAGAAAGGCGACAAAATTTTGTCTCAATTAAAGTTAGGACACACTGTAGACTTGCTCAAGACCCTTTTCTCCAAAGTACTGGTAGCGAGCAGAAGAGTCATGCAGCTTTATCAGTAAAACGAGTACATATTTTTGCCATTTTTCTTCAGTGCTCATTTCTTTTTTTTTTTTAACGTCTGTGTTCTCAGTCCACAACTTGCTATTTCTTGCATATAGACTGGGGGAAATAATTTGTGTTTTAAACAGCATTCTTACACAACAGGTTGAACCTTCAACAAAGGAAACACAGAACTAGCACTGGAGAGTTCTCTCAGCTAAAAGGATGGATACACTAAAAGAATAAAAAAATAAAAGGAGAACACCTGCAAATAAAAAGAAACTTCTCCTCATTTGGGACACACACATTGAGCTTTTAAAAACTGAAAATCCATAAATACGGTCATTGTATAGAACTTTAGAGAATTAAGGCTTCTAAAAACTTCAGTGCCAAAATAACCTCTCTGCATCAGTATTAAGAATAAAATATTTTCCATTTTAGGTTGTGCTTGCCTTTTTTTTTTTTTTTAAAGACTTCTCTTAGTTCCACAGAATTTTGTCACATAATATTACATACTGAAGGGGAGTGTTAGAACTGCTTATTGAGGTTTTAAGTAGTTGTTAGACTAAGTTACAGCGATAAAATTCGATTACTGATCTGATTCATTACTACTTTACATGGGGCTGTTGGCTCATTTCACCTTTTTTTCATGCTTAATGTGGCCGTTCCTTCTATACTTGCCATTGGGGATCCCATTCTGGTAGTGTCCATTAACAGCGCTATGTTTGTCATTTGACCAGAGATGTTTGCTCTGCTTGCAGATTAATTTTGTCATCCTGGCCAAAACATAGTAAAGTAAGGCAGCACCCACTAGTAGGACCAAGGCAATATCCAGTAAGAAATACTGAAACAGGGAGATGCTGTAAACAGCGGCACGTAGATGCTGGGCTCCGTTGTGGCGCAGGATGTAGTTGATCCAGTACACAGTCCGGTTCACGGGGTGCCCAGGCTGGTCCTTGTGGATCTCCGACAGCCTCTGCGCCCGCTGCCGGTAGCTGGGGGAAGGAAAGCAAACAAGGAAGAAAGTAAAAGCTGTCATCTCATGTTATTGTGCAACTGAATTACCAGAGAAATGCAGAACTGCGAGAAACCTGGGTTTGATTTTGCAATAAACCATTTCCGCCTGGGTCCGGAGTTTCACCCAAAACTTTGTATTTTTCACCCCGGCAGCTGATCCTGTCAAATTCTTCCTCTCCTGTCTGCAGGGTTGACAGGTTATTTACACAGGACTTGCCTTTACACCAAGGATAATTGCACAAGGGAAAGGTGATGCAACTGATGTTATCAAGGTTGCTATCAACATTGCTCCTCTCTGCCACCGCTCTGCTGCTCGCTCATGACAGGATTCTCCTTTCCCAGAAAGACTTGGCTCCCATGAAAGCAAGAAGCATCAACAGCACCACACTCCAAAATTAGAGTTAGCCCGATACAATATATTGCCAGCTAACCCTACTTTTAATCTGGAGATGAGAAGTATTACTGGCCAGAACAGGAAAATAACACCTTAAAAATTATTTTTTTTACAATAAAATCACAGAATTTAGAGTCACTCTGTATGAACACCTCCCCATTTTAGGTACAACCTAAACCATGCACATGTATCTTGCTCCAGGCCCTGCAGGCAGCACCACAGCCAGACTGCTCACGTGGAGTAATCAAGACAGACACAAAGGGACCTCGGTCTGCAACACGGAATAAGTCTGGACAGGTTTGTTTCCATAACCTCTGTGCCCTCCACATGGCAACTGCTACACAGAGCGAGTGAGACAATTGAGTTCTGGTGCTGAGCAACGAGCCCAGCACCCACACAGAAACCTCAGCCATTGGGTAATCTCGGGAAATGGGACAAACATCCAGACTTGCCTCAACTGCACACACAAATAACAAAACGCAGGTTTTTTCCACTGCACAAAGGTTTCGTATCCATATTTAACGCGCAATCGCTCATTCCATACCTGGGATCGTTAATAACTTTTACTAGGGCTTCATACAATTCACTCTCAGTCATGGTCTTCCAGTTCAGCAGTATTCCCATGCCTTTGGCCTGCACACGGGTCATGGTATCGTAATGGTCTCCGAAGAGGGGAATGCCCACCACCGGGACCCCGTGGTACATGGTTTCAAAAATGCTGTTCAAGCCTCCGTGACTGAGGAAAGCTTTAATGTTAGAGTGACCTGGAACCACAAGAGGCATGAAGGTTACAAAATGCACTTCTGTCTCCTTTATATTAAGTTACTGAAGCACCCGGGTATGACAAATTTATCACCACGTTTCTGTGGCTGCAACTCCAGCAGGTAAAAATTACTGCCGCTTGTTCTGAAGTTCTCCCTAAACCCACTCTGCTGAAATTCCTCATGCATTAAATCATTTCCTTATACACTGAGAGGGAGCAGCCAAAGCAAAGAAAATTCTCACATGTTTGAGTCGTGTAAAATGATTAATGGAGTAATTAATATGCACTGCCTACTCCCGAGTAGCTGCAGGTGGTGACTCCAGCAGGTTTAGCAGTACACGTGAGGGAGGGGAAGCACGGTTCTGTATGAAACACAACTTTTTTAATGGCAGGACAACTGGTGCCACATTCTCCCTAAAGCTTCGCATGCCTTACTTGAGGTTAGCAAGACCTGACAACCACAGCAACAGCCTCATGTAATGGAAAAAGCAGCCTGCCTCAGAGCAATCCTGTAACCAAAACAAATCTACCTGCTTTAGGAGTCATCTGCCTAATCACTACATTGAGGGAAATTCTCCAGCTCACACACACACACAGTGATGCTTTAATGCACTCATCAGCTCCCATTGGAGCTGTTTTGGGAACACACTAACATCCAGGTCTCCCAGAAACAGTCAAATATTCTGTGGCCTCTCAGATCTGCAAGGGGCTCGGGTACCCCTTTGACAGGGAAGGAAAAGAAAAATAAAACATCAGGTTTCATCTCCCCCTGAGAGAACCTGGAGCACCTTGGTTCAACAGAAAGATTATCAGCTCGCAACATGTGCCCACGTTCTGGTAGAGCTTTCTTGGACAAAAGTAACTGTATAAAACAGAATTTACAGACTCCTAAAGCTTATTCTGATGCTATACAAACATAGCTCAGTTTTATGACTCTTCCTTGAATAGTGTTTGAACTCTAAGGAAAACATGAAATTCGCATCAGGGAAAGACAATTAACAGAGAGGTGTTCAATTCTGTCTTCAGATCCTAACCTAATATTCTTGCCCCGTGACTTCCATGACAAAAATTATCCCGGCTTTATAATAACTGCTAATTAAGTAGAATATTTTTGAAAGAACAAACTGAACTCAAGTGAGAATAAGCAATAAATAATGGAAACAGATACTCACCAAGGAGGTCATTTTGTGGTAACCATTCGATCAGCTTGGTATTGTTGCCTAAATTCCTCGGTTTGTTTCCTGAAAACCTAAACCAGTAACATCAAATGGAAACAGTTATTAAACCCTCCAAAATGACTACTAAAGGACAGTACCATTTTGTTCATTAGAGAGGATTGAAACTGTAAGTTCAAAAAGAATCACCTACACATCCAATTAAGCAAAACATACATTGTTACAACTGGCTTGTACTTCTGTATGTTGAAAAAAGACTAAATTATTTATGCTAAGTTACAGAAAAGCAGATAACTATTTTACTGGTTTGTCCTCCCTAATCAGATAGGCTCGAAGAACTACAAAAATCCCTTGATTTCGCATTGTGACATAAGACTGCCAAGCAGTACTCACCACATTTCTGTCTCACACAGACACAGGCCCACGATCTGAGGAACAAAACGCAAACCCCACATCCCCAAAAAACTCCAAGTTACATCTGACTGATGAACAAATACCTACATTTTAATTGAAGGCTTCAAATGAAATTGTCAGGTTAGCATTAAAAAAAGTTATCCTCAAGAAAAATCTTTTTTATTTTTTAAATATTTTTTATTTACTACAAAAAAGGGATGCTTCCTAAAGATAACTCTTCCAGGGCAAACACAATAAAAGGAGAGAAGAAAAGCAGTAAGATAAATTGGGATTACTAATTGGAAGCCAAGCAGTGTTGTGGGGCTCATAAGAAAACAGTAACTCTATCCCAAACAAAAACTAATGCAACCTTCACTGCAGCTTCAGTGCCACAGCCTGGAAAATTCTCATTTTCCTGTTCATTAGCGGGGTTTTCTCCTTGAACTACACACAGCAGTGAGGACACTCCCTAAGAGATGGTGGGGAACAGGACACCAAGACTGTTAACACAGCTCCGAGAGCATGGCAGGCTTGTGAGACACCCACATGAGATGTAAGACACTGATTATCTGGAAAGAAACGGCTCACACGAACTCCACCAAATTATATCAGCGACGCTTGACGTGAAGCAGAGCTGACTTAACAGTTTTTGGATTTTTACAGGGAGTTGAGAGCACCACTCAAGACGTTTTTAGAACTGAGAACGCTTCTTACTGATTCCGACTCCTGAAAATTTCTCCTCCTTCAATTTCTCACAGAAGAACAACCAAGTGGGAAAATCAATAATGAAAGCCTGCATTTACACATAAAAGAGGAAAAGGGGCCTAAAAGAGTGAGGAAGAAAAGGGGGAAGAAGAAAGAAAATTGAGGATTCATCATCAGGATTCATTCTTGAGCCCTAGGGTAGTTTCTTCAACAAAAAAAGTGACAGTATGTCCTAAATGGGTTAATCTTATCCTGTTTTCACTGTCCCCAATCCTTCCAAGGATATAAACTCAGCCTAGGAGTGTAACCCATGCCTTATTCTGCCACAACAATAACTGCTTCTCCTTGTTACCAGGATATTGCAATATTTTCATGCCGAGTGTTTTTCAGGGGTGTCATATTGTCTGTGCCACCTAGGCAATCTCAATTCCAGCTCTGCAACTCCAGCAGGAAACAAGCATGCTCCAATCCACCCCAAGTTCCTCCAGCACTGCCCTTACCTCCAGATAACCCTCTGGGGCAGCCTGGCCAGGGCATGTGCCAACTTATTGGCGATGTCTTCCGACAGGTATTTCACTCCGGCGCCGAAGGAGACAAGGACAAAGCCATTCTCGTGAGCACCGTTCACCCACGCCTGGAGATCCTGTGGAAAGCAAAGTTCACACTGAGCACTGCAGAGGCAAAGCACAGGGACAGTAAGGAAAGATGGCTTAGAAAAAGCAGTTGTCGGTGACTTTGTTGCTTCAGAAGCCATGTTTCACAAACCCCAAACATTCTAAAAGTCACCGAGAACAACGGCTCACGATTCAGAACCCAGGGCACGGGCCACAAACAGCAAAACCCTTCTGTGTTCGTTTCAGCTTCAGTATTAATCACCAGAGGCTTAAGATAATACGTCCCTCCTTAACTGATCAGTTGGCACACATTGACAAGTTAACAGGCTGCATTTTAACTCAGCAAAGCATAAACAGATCCATCTCATAGTATCAGCTTGGAAGCCCTGCACAGGAGAAGTGTGAATGAAACCTGGGACTCAGCTGTGTCATTTCCAGCCTTTAGGAAAGTGAGAGTGCTTCAAAAACGGTGCTTTGCTTTCATTTATATAAAAAGAATAAACACAACTTGAAAGAAGGCAGAGCTTCCAAAAACACTGTCAGTTTCTACTGCTCAAGGAGCAAAGAAAATGTACCCTTTACTTTTTAAAGCATAGATTTAAATTCTGCGTTTTTCCTAACACAACTGTTGGCAGTGGAAGCAAACAAAAAAATCCTACCACTGACATATCAGTCAAGTGAAGAATATCTTCTGTTTCCCGGGATATGGTTTAATTCTCGTCTCGTCAAGTTTAAGCAGAAGCCCGCTCAACACCAGTACAGCAATAGGAAATGAGCAAAGAGAAAATGAAGAGCTGTGCTCACAATGTGCCTCTTGTCCTGGGTAATAAATAGGAGGGCAGACAGTAATGGAGTAATGCCGTGCTATCGTATCTGAGCACAAAATCCAGCTCATTGCACTGGGGGTTGAGCACTGCTCTCCGCTTTTCTAAAGCAAAAAGGATTTCCATTTTCTTTAAAATCCACAGTTCGTCCTTTTCCAGTGCACTCTTTTCCTTTTTTTATTCATGTGAAGGGAGAGGGAGAAGGCAAAGGAGGGGAAGTGGCTGTGACCTGCCTCGGAGCTGAATCATTTATTAGGGGCTGAACTTATGACACAAAAGTTTCCAAGTGGTTTTGTGATTTATTTAAAGCTCGTCCTTGAATCTTACTTCAGGACCTAAGGCATACTGCAAATGTCATTATATTATAGTCACTGTAGTGCTTCAACTAGTTACATCTTGAAGTATTTCCCATCAGCTATTTAAAGAGAGAACTTTTTGCGGGCTCTAGGACAAACCATTCCGAAAAGCCCAAAATTCACAGGCCCTGGTCTTCACAGGGCACTCACCCAGCCAGAGGGGCAGATTCCTGGAGGTTTCCAGAGTGTTTTCTTGATGACACCTCCCTGATACAGAGGTGCTCAAGAAGCTACAAACAAGATATTTGTGCTGGCTCTCAAATATACAAACATGGCAGACCTTGTCTGGGATGCAAAGGTCAGGGCAGCCTTGCCTGCAGTGACCATGAGATGGAGTTCAGGGTACTGAGGCAACACAGCAGACAAAAGCAGCATCTCCTGGACTTCAAGAGAGCCAATTCCAGCCTCTTCAGAGACCTGCTTGGAAGAATACCATGGGACATAGATCTAGAAAGATACGTTCAGGAGAGCTGGTTGGTCTTCCAGCACCACTTCCTCCAAGCTCCAGCATGATCCATGCTGATGAGCAGGAAGCTACCAAAGGTAGCAGGGAAGATAAAAAAAGACTCCTCGTAACAGTCAGCTGTAAAACAAAAAAGCACATGTGAGTCAGAAACAGGGACAGGTAGAATATCCAGGCACTGCCTGAGCTTGCAGAGATGGGGTTTGGAAAGCCAAACCTGAATGGGATGAGGGACTTGGTGTCAAAAATTCAAAGTGCTTCCTGCTTTCTTCATTTTAGCCTTTATTGGTATGGCCTTTGGCAATCCCAGGCCTTCCGACCAGAGGGAAAGGCTAAATAAACTGGACATAGACTACTTATATGACAGCATGCACCCAGAAATGCCAGGTGTCTGGAAACTGGTACGGAATGGTTGAGGAAAAGGGGTGAATAGCAAGTGTCACTTGCTTTTTTATACAGGAGAATCCATGGAGCTGTCTACTCAGCCTCAACTTGATCCCTGGAAAGTGATGGAGAACAATCCTGGATGATCCTGGCATCAGAAGGTCCTGCCTGTGACTACTCCTCCTCAGCCAGACATGTGGTTTCTGCTGCTGGAGATGAGCCTGCTCTAGCTGAGAACTGGCTCCCAAGGCCACTGCTCCTCTGTGCTTAATGAGAAATTCTGGGAGACTTCACAGATCTGATGTATTCACACAGTAACAATTACACTTCATTATATAAGCATAGAGGAGGTATAACTATTCCCTTATAATGGAACTTCTGAAATAGCATTCAGGAAATCCCCATGTATAATAAAAAATAGCTGGTAAATACTTAGAATTTTATGTAAGGAACAAAAAAAAAGGAACTGTACTATGTCACCTACAGACTTCTGTATTTTGTTGCCCAAGAGCAAAGCAGCCTGCTCTGTGTCATAGCCAAGCCTCTGTAATCCTCCCCTCCGAAGGCAATCCCACTGCTTCAGTAGAACATAACATGGACAAAGGTGAATTTAAAATCTTGACAGGCAAGACAAGATACTGCCATCATGCTCAGAGCATGGGATTTGTTTGTCATATGAAATGGGATTATATTAAAAAAATAACTGTAATACAAAATATAATAGTTCGTATCAACAGAACCTTAATATCCAGACCAGAGCTGAATGATGCCTGGCCAAAGCAGAAGCAGAAGAACCTGATGTTGTCCTTTAAGTTTCTTTTAGAATGCTAAATTAGAAAGAACGTAATTAATTCCTCAGATAGGGTTAAAACTGCCCAGTGCCAACCTCAGGAAGATCCAGAGAGTTTCATCTCAGCTTGCTGTATTTTGACATCAACTGAAAGGTTCTTTCCTACCCCAGATTTTACTTATGCTTTACATGGTGCTGTTAGCAAGACGAATTGCTTACCTGCCTTCTGACCTGCAGCCCCTTTCCAATCTGCTTCCCCAGAGGGGTGCTGGACATCACTACTGTGCATGGGCTGCAGAAAATCAACTACAGACTTGTCAGGATAAGGGTTCTTCCTGCAAACATCTGTGTAATTCCTGGCATAACACAGCCTTGATTAAATGGCATCACTAAAAATGTAGGGAGTTGGGTGAAAATTAGGCAATGGAAAACAGGGAACTTACAGTGCCTCCCTGTAGAGCTCCCTGAGTTTGTGATCTAGATGAGTCCATTATTCTCAGGTTCCTTAAACTTATTATAATTATTTCTGTGACAGCTTTTTAGCACAGAATTTCTAAACAGAAGATCAAGTGAAACTGAATCCAAGTGAGTGGCATTCCCAGGCCTTTGGTTTTCAGACAGAGCTGAATGTTCTGGTACAATTAGCCAGGCCATGGCACAAAGCCTCAGTATTTTCTTGTACTTTGCCTGTTCTTTGTGTAGTATACAAGGTGTAGCTGTGATACCCACAGCAGATAAAGAGCAGGCTGTGCTCTTGGCACATCTCTGAAAAGGACTGAACACTTCAACAGCACTGTGACTATGGCTATGTATGTCATTTAATTCTTGCATGTACGCGCCTGGTGTTCACAAAAGAGAAGCTTGGAGCAACGCTCACAGAACCTGAATATTGGAAAAGCACATGCTTATACCACAGGACAATTTTGTTTGCCTACGATTTCAGCAGCCTTCAGCCACTTTCCTGCCCTTCCACTCTCTAGGGCCGTAGTAGCCCAAACACCCCCCACAGCGGCCTCGATGAACGGCCACCCACTAAAAACCCTCAGAGACATCCAAGCTCATCCCCCATGAACTCACCCCTTTCTTCTCCTTAAATCCACTTACACTTTTGACCTCCAGCACATTCTGCCCTGGCGATCTAATTACGCTCTGTATGAAAAGGCACTGAGTCAGGATGAGTCATTAGAGCAGCCCTCATTAAAATCAGCATTCCCCGATCGGGCAGCACTTCACGGCTCCTGGCTGGCAGCACAGCGACCTCCTTTTGCCCACTTTAAAGGATTTTCAGGTTTCCTGTAAACTCAGAATGATTTTCTTTTAACACAAGGAAAGGAAATTACCATTCTGGGGGTCTAACCTACAGAAAAAAAATCGGGGGAGGGAGTTGTTACGTGATGAGCTGCTTTGAGCCTTCCTCAAACTCTGGTTCAAACTTTAACCAAGCACAGAATTGAGAAGTTAATTCAAACTTAACACACGCATCATCAAGACATGCACTTGTTCAAATGGCTCTCTCTTTCAGTGACTGGAAGAGAACACCTAATCCTTTCCCTCACCCCCAAATATAAGTAATTTTCAGATTTTCTTTAAACTGAGGCAAGGGCTTTTCTTTCTACGTCCTAGCACAGCCAAGGGACAACATGGCCTCACTGAGGCTACACTGCCAACTTGACTTAGAAACAGGGATTTGTCTTTTCCTTTCCAAACCAGCAATCAAACCTTAAGGAATTATAACCCCCAAACCTTGATGAACTTGACAGCAAAACTTCAAGTAGGAATTCTAATAAAGAATTAGATCAGACACTCACAGAGCTTGTCTACATCATGTCCATTACAAGTGTGGGCCTGGCAATACAGCACATTCACATTCTGAACTGAACTGTGAACTACATTTTCGAGCTCAATTTTGTGTTTCATCCAGTTACAGCTTTAGATACATTCATAATAAAGTACCACCTAATACATATATTATAACTAATCCAAATTTTCACTTAAATGGTTTAAAAAATAATAAATACAGCAAGTATCACCTAACACCTATATTATTCACCATTTTCACTGAAGTTATTTTAAAAAATAATAAACAACGCATTCTAATGTATGAAAAACTTACAGGACCTCTAATTAGAACACTGTGCCCAACCCTGCCAGGTCTCTGCTTGTTTCCACATAAGTTCTGTGCAAATTCATGTCCTTTGGGAGAAATAGTACAGGACTCTGTGCTTGCATAGGGAGAAGAAGCACTTATTGATCTGTGCTGTACTATAGGAGCGAGGGGGCAGGAAAAAAGAAATAAAATCCATCTTTTGGCCAATGTGAGACAGGAATGCTATTGTGCCAGCCCCACTGTGTGGGCTTTGTTCTGCCTGGTTTTCTAATTAGCCATTCTCTGCAGGCCCTGGTGCCGAACACACAGCTGTGAGCAGGGAGTGAGGGCCCAGCTGGCAGTAACCAGTGGTGCCTAATACTGAGCTTTGTTTCAGATAAACAAAGTGCACAAATACAAACATAACCGGGTGTAATATCCGAAGCTTTCCCTGTTCAGCTGCTCGATTCAAATGTGCAATAGCACAAACGCCTGTTCTTTGAATATGGTTGCAAACCACCCTTTCCCCAAGGCAGAGCACAGGCATCCTATGCAACTTATACAAAATGCTGCTTGGAGCAGACAAAACCAGATCTATTTCAAAATAAGAAGCCACATTAAACCATCTTTCAACAGGAGATACTCAATGATAAATAAACAGAAAGGTATACAGACCATTATTAGTGTCCAAACGTTTCTGCCATCCTCTAAACAGTACTTCTCTCATGTGACATGTAAATTCTGCATTAATACATTTTTATTTCAGATTTTACTAACACAACGTATCAGAACAGGTGGTCTAAGGTCATACAGGTGCCCTTATACAACCTTTACTATCATGAACCAAACAGGATCATACCATATAACCTAAAAGTTACAAAAACCCATCATTCCACAGCAAACCCAGAGAAACTATCACTTCAGGCAAAGTCAGCTGCTTGTATTTACTTGCCATGAATTTTTAAGTCAGTCTAGAACCAAAAATAGGAGTTTTTATTTGCTCAGAGCAGCAAAGGACACAGAACATCACAGTGAACACCGAGGGCACGAGGCAGAGGCTGGAGTCAGCCTCCCTGACTCCACACATCCAGCTGCTTCTGCTGGCTCTGCATCGCCCGGTGCCTTTGTCACACTCCAAAGGTTATTTTCCACTGACTGAATTCCTGCTTTTTAAAAACTATGGCTACCAGGCAAAAGTGATTCTCCCATTTTATCAGGGCTTGCTCCTTTCCATATCATCTGTCTAATTAAGTTCTTAGTTCAATTAAGAGCAGCCATGCAGCTCTCAATGAAGACAGGATCCTCCCAAGCCCCCATTTCCCTCTGCATTAATAACAAATTAATTGTTCTCTTCCCCGGGCTTTATTAACGAGACCTAGCATTTAAAAAGTGCATGCAGTTAATATTCACACTATTTTTTCATAGTTTGTAATTCATATTGGCACAGAGTAAGGTAACTCCAAAAACAATACCTTGTGCCCACTAAAGAAGCATACTCAGATTATGGCATTAGACTAAATCCCTGTTTCCTTGCTGGCTAAAGCCACCCTACCAGTTGGGAAACAAACTCTAAAAATCTGAGCTGTTTCCTATCAGAACCCCAAGCAGAAGTAAGTACAGTCACCACATATTAATCTAACAATCCTGTTAAGTTTTTCAATATTAGACACAGATTCAGCCCTGCTGAAATACAGAGCACTTTTTTCTTTCATATTTCTCACAAATTATTTGGTGTTTATATACAGACACAGTGGATCTGTCTTCTCAAAATACACTGGGTATTAAAAAAAAAAAGTCTTTAAAGCCTTACAAATCTTTCCAGTGCCTAAAATGTTGTATTTTCTCATCCCTGATTTTACTACCTTTTCCCATTTAGCATGCAACAGGGACAGAGTGTTTAAGTCCATTTAACTTTAGAGAGGAATAAAATGCACGCTCAAAACCAGAGTCAGCAAATGCAGTCCCCCCAAGCCTTTGTCTTTGCTCCCGTACCTGAGCCCCCTCTAGAGTTGCAGGCGTATCCAGTGAAGCTCCGGGAACACGCTCTACTCAGAGCTAGAGGTCAACCAGGAAAGTGCCGCGCAAGGACTTCCCTGATGCAAAAATCCATTACTCACCAGACCTCTGGCAAGCACCCTGGGAAAGCAACCTTGCCTTTCAAATGAATGGGAGGAGTGGAAAACGAGGAGCTTGCCCTCCAGGAGAGGTTATTAAAATCACTGCAGAGAATAGCGGGTACAGCAGGGGGATCCTCAAATCCAGGGTTCCAATTAAAAACTTTGCTGGCATTACCCCACAGGCAACACTCTGTTAAAAAACACCTAAAAAAACACCTTCCGAAGCATGAACTTGCAAGCATGCACAGAAAAGTTGATGATTATCAAACATAAATGCAAACCAAGGTGTTACCAACCCTCCTGTAGTCTCTGTAGCTCCTTATGGAGCAAAAAACTCTACAGGAGTTAAGAAAAAACACTATTAAGAATGGAGATTAATTTTACTTACTCTGTCTACAGAACATGGGGTCAAATTAAATTGCAGGTGATACAGTTAAGAAGAAAATGGACAAGAAGCTAAATTTTAAATACAGACCTCTGTATTACAGATACTAACATATACCCCACACATAAATCCACATAATAATCTCATTTAGGTAGGAAATTCTGTCTGTCACTATCCTAGCACGACACCTGTGCTCTGCGGATGGTAGGAGACAGAATTCTAACCTGCAGCTTTAAATCCTTTAATCTAATAATTGCAATTTCTTCTTCAGTTTCCTCTTCAGAAAAAATAGCTTTTCTTTCTTCCTGGAGTTTACCTTCTCCGTTTTTTAACTATTTATAAATACACATAAAGTGTATATATATATAGTACCCATATATTTTTATATTATATTTGTATAAACAAGCCATCATTCATCACCATTTCTATGAAAAGCCTAAGATCAGCTGGCTTCTGAGCCTGTGTAAGACCCACATCCTTCACCCAGACTCCCCTTGGTCAGGGTGAGCAGCAGAACACGCTGCCTGCAGAACTCCCCCCGTGAACAGACAGGGAAGGTTCAGGAAGGGCCTCCTTACAAAGCCCTTGCTCCAGACATCTCATCCCCCAAAACAAGGTATTAGCCATAAACAAATTATCCACTTCACCTTTAAGCAACCGGGACATCTGAAAAGCTCTCTTGATTAAAGCCCTTTTTTTTTTTCCAAGTCAGTAATATTAATAATTAGGCTTGCTGCTTGTAAATGTCAAGTTTTGAGCACATCCCAACTTCCCAAATTATAGGAATATGGTAGCCAAAAATCAAGGATGTTCCAAATACCCCAGGAAAAAAGAATGGCCTTTGAAATAAATTCTTATCTTCTGTTTTATGTTATAAATGGAGAAACAGGAGAAGAACACTAGCTCATTATTTGTCCTCTATGGAGGTCATTCCTCACGATTTGGAAGTGACACTCAGTTAAACCACTGCATATTACCAAAGTGAATAAATCTTGTTAGTGTGTTCCAACACAAACAAGATCAATTAGAATATTTAAGGCCACAAAGCCTGTTTACAGTAGTAGCTTATTAAAGCTGGGGGGTTTTTTCTATATGAATAAATGTAAGGAAGCAACTTCTGTTACTTTTAGCTTTCACCATCCGACCTATCCAACATTTAAGGTCTGGAACTTCCATTTTCCATTCCCAATACAAACAACTGCTTGAACTCAACAAATAATCACCCTGGACTGTAATCCATGAACCAAGTAAACTTGCTTTTTGATGGACAGCACAGGCTCGCTGAAGGTTTGGCGCTCCTTTGTCAGCTCATGGGATGCCAGCTTTATGTCTGGCATTTGCACCTGGAGGACCTGCCTTCCTCACAAGTTTAACTGGAGCTACTTAACCGAGCTCCAAAATCAGCCCTGTGTCCTTTTCCCTGTGTCTTGTGCTAAACAGGCAGATGCTGAGTCACATTTCTCCCCAAATTTAAAATGCAGTACAGCAGGAATGGACATGGTTCACCAACCCAGTCCTACTGGAGCAGCCGAGACTGGAGACTACAGTTTTAGGACTGTGGGTACCTGGAGAGCTCAGGCAACGCTTTCCTGTGGATGAAAACATCAAATTCCAGGGGGGAAGAGGCTTTACCTAAAATATATTTCAGAGCCCAAATACATGATCATACAGTTCAGTGCAGAATTCACACAGTGCTGCATCACCTCCATCATCCTTAAAAGACTTTTTGCCTCCCCAGCTGACAATCACATGCATTTTAGAACAGCTCTAGAATTGCTTCACATCACCAGAAATTAACTGTCCAAACAGTTCTGTAAGAACTATTCCCTGGACTTTAAAAATAATACTAAAATGATGGTTCTATGCCATGCGCAAGAATCTACTGCTACAGTCTGCACAGGCTTATAGCTATGTCCTTGAATCTGAATGAAGGAGAAAAATGAGGTTGAAGGAATAAGACATCTCTTGATTCTTCCACCTCATTCTCAAGATAAATATCAGTATCAGCTAACACACCTAGTAAACATACAACTGTCAGCAAGGCTCAGGGAGGCAAAAAAACCCCAAACCCCCCCAAACAAACAAAAAACCCCCCACTTTTTAGTGAAGATATTTCAAAGCCACTAATTTGCTACATAGACTTCTATCTGTATAATAACAAGCTCAGATAAGAGATGTCCAGGGAGGAGCAAGGAAGTTCCTGTAATTATCTGTTGACAGCTGTGGCTGAAAGGACAATTTATTACTCCAAAACGAGAACACCCTTCTCTGCAGCATAAATTTAGTTTACTCAAGGACTGAGTATTTCCCAAGGCAGCTGCTTGTAGCACCCCTCGGCTTCCTGCCCTGATTCAGGGATGTATCTTATCAGGCTGATTAATGCCTAGTACGCACCAACCTGGTCACAAGGTATAAATGCCAGAGTAGAGGTTTCCCTGTTGTTGCTTAAAAGGGTGTTCCTTTAAAAAGCCAGCTCCATTCAGATCCCTCTGGAGAAGTGTAGTGAGGAAGAAGCAGAGGAGCCTTTGATTTTCCTAATGGCCAATGACATTTATCTGGAAAATACTGTCAGGGAACACCATACCCTTGATAGTTTAAGTCACTGATGACCTCAAGGACTTGACAGCCAGTCTCTCTCCAGCTTTTAATCTTTTAAGGCTAATTCCATTCACGCTGTCCTCTATATAATTCGACATACAGTTTTATGAGTTAAGTACACAAATCCTGGACTCTGCACCCATCATCCAGAAGTGAATAAAATTTTACATACATGTGGGATAGTCACCTTAACCATCTCCTTGTCTTTTACTGAGCAGCACAGCACACTTTATGCAAGAAGCACCTTCTAAACCCAGTTTAACCAGTGAAAATGTCACCCTTGTTCTCAGAGGACAACTAGAATTGCCTACGCAGAGCTTTGCAAAGCGACCATCAGCCCTCCCATCACGGCAGAGCGCAGTGACAGGCTACGCTCGGCTTCATCCGACCGCCGCAGGGATCGGAAGGGGGAATGTGCCACCCCCAGGCATTGCAGCCACTGCCTGTCACTGCCTGCACAGGTAAGGCTGACCCTGCCATGCCAAGGAGGGAGCCGCAAGGCACCGCAGGGAGCCGGGCAGAGCGGTGACCTCCAAAGGACCCGCTGCTCTCCCCGCTGGCTCCCCCTCCTTGGCACGCCGATCGCTGCGACTTCCCGAGGGACACTGCGCCAAGCGCAGACCGACACCGGGACACTGCCTGCGAGAGAGAGCATGGAGGAGGATCGGAGCCTTCCCGAGGCATCTAGGCAAGCTGAAACCCAAAGACACGCTCGCAGTTTGTGTGCCGCAGCCGGGGACTGCAGCGTAATTGCTACAGAGCTCGGCAGCAGCTAAAAATCCTGCTTGACACAAGCTAACTGCAGGATCAGCAGGGAGGATGTGGCCCAGGATCGAAACATTAATGCAGATGGGACAGCAAAGCTGGGTCAGTTTATGTATTAATATATATCTTTATATATAAAATATATAATATTAACACAGATGGGCAGCAAAGCTGCTGGGTTAGTTTTATTTCCCCTCACACACACACTGTTAAATGACATGAATATTCAGCACCCACTGCTACGTGCTACCTTTAAAGCTGTGGTTTTCTAACTTTTCTTTCAAGAAGGTCAACGAACAGGTGCAGAATCTGAGCAGCCACAAAACAGAGCTACCCCATCCCCTGGAATGAAAGAACGGCCATCCTGTAACACCTTAAAACATCTTGACCTTTATCTCCTCATTGACTGCTTAATTGTTACTATCTGCCTCTCAAGATGCTACTTACGAACAAAAAGCTAGAACTTTTCACTTATGTGTTGGCATTCTATTACGGTTAAACAAACTACTCGGTTATTTTTGGTGAGGGGTGAAAAAAGGAAAAAAAAAACTGTTGACAACACAGGGGTGCCACTAGTGAGGTGCCCAGGCAGTCTGAGCAGGTATTTTGGACTTGAAGCACCATCCCTGATTTTTTTCCTAATATTTCCCTAGCAGACAAAGTGGACTAGGCTACTTAATAGCCATTTTGGTGAATTCAAGAGACCCCAAAGGCTTGTAATAACAGCTTTAGTGGGCAAATTTTAGTTACTGGGTCCAGCTACACACTCCTCTTTTGTAATCATTGTCCCTGGACAAGAAAATTACTTGAGAGAGCTCCTGAAGCATCACTAAGTCCAGCCCAGCACAGAAACATGAACTAGCTCTGCTTCTGGCTCACCTTAATGCACCAAACTAGAAGCTGCAGAAAATAAATTAGTCAAGGCTGCTGCCTTGGAGATGCAGCAAGAGCAGAGAAGAGCCGCAGCACTCGCTATCTGCACTTGCAGTTCTCACCTGCCAGGACAGAGGGACAGTTGTGAATTTCATCCAACTGCTCAGCAAACACAAACTGATTGCCCAATAATTTACCAACAATACACACCACAGGAATACACGTAACAGCTTAGGCATGGACAAATTACAGGATAAAAGATGAACATTGGTCCCTCTCTCGTGTTCAATGAAAACTCGTGCTTCGAACACTAAGAACAAATTGCCTGATACAACTCAAAGGAAGGTAAATAATGTATCAGCTCACAAATAATTTATAGGTAGTTTCTTTCCCCCACTGTTTTGCCACCATGAAATCAACCTACAGGTCTATTTCAAGGTCACTATCACTCCTGTTACACTAAACATCAGAAGACACAAAACAGACAACGTTAACCTCTTGCCCAAACTGATTGTGCAAATATCTTTTTTCTCTTATAGAAAAAGAAAACATCAGTCTGGAAAATGAAGAAAAAACTCAATCCCGCCAGCAAAGTTTTCCCAGAGGGAATAGGGATGAACTTTTAGACAGCCCAAGGGTACCTTTAGACTGCTTTCTCAGGACACCTGACCCTTCCTTAACACAAACACACTGATGCATGCATGGAAAGAACCAGTTAGAAGCAGCACTGCTATGGTCATCTCTGATGACACCCTGGAGAATAGACAATAGCACTTTTCATACAAAAAGCAAAGGCTGAAAAAGGTGTTTTAAGAAGCAAAATTGTTGAGCACTGCAGGTCTACCTACACCTTTTTATCATCCAGCCAAAAGCATCCATTCAAAATCAGCTCCAATTCAAGACCTATTTGTTTATGTACACATAAACAGAAGTGTAAATAACATGGTTTTCTGTGAGATTGTTCTGCGTGTCAAGAACCACTGTATTGCTCAACAGAGGCATTCTTAGGTATAACATAAAGATCACTGAAGTAATCAAACTTAATAATTAATCTGTGCAGCCAGGATTTCTGGAGTCAGTCCAGTCACTATCACTGTTTCAGTCTGAAGTTCAGTATCTGATGGCCTGCACGTGCACAGTAAAAACTCCTATCTGAGTGCAGCCATAGTGCCATTTATGTGAACTCTTACCTCCATTTCTCACCCTGTACAGTTTTTTTCATGCTTATATACACATAATCTTAAAGACACTATTAAACCTAAGGGAGGCATAAAAACACCAATACCATGAAACTACCTCATATAACCTAGCAGCAGGCTTCTTTAAGCATAAACATCTCCCTTGTTTCCATTTTAAACCATGTTTTGTTAGAAGCTACTGATGTGATTTCCAAGACAGAGCGCACTGTCTTTCACCTCTAGTGCACCATTAAGCACCTCACCCAAAAGCAAAATACTTCCTGCATCCACAAAAGCTTCATTTTGTCGAATTTCAATAGTTCCCCTCACCACCACATGAAGTGACTTCCAGGGTATATTTCACCAAGCAACAACAGAACAGGTCCCATTTGAAAATCACTGCTTAAAAATGGTCATTCATCACATGAGGTCAAGCAGAAACCACAGAAATTACTGTAAAACTCAGCAAACCTTACTTCTGGCAGAGGGCTGGCCGGCTTCGTTAGGATTCCTCCCACATAAACAACATTGGGAAGCGTAGGTCTCGGAAACTCCAGTGCTACATCAGTACAGAGCATCCACAGGCTGGATCCATGGACCAAGTCATACATGGACCTTTCTGGAAGAACCTTGTGTTTCTGCATTATCCTTTCATATTTTGGCAGAACCAAAAAACTGACTCCAAATCTTGAAATAATATAAATAACAGTATTTTTAATCCTCTCAAATAGGTTCATGTGATCTGTGAGCAGCGAGTTAAATTCTGGAACGTAGGACAGGGGAGCTGGAGCGCCCACTTCTGCTGGATACCAGAGGCCAGTGGAAAACACGGCGTATTTAACCCCTAAAAGATGGGCTATAACAAATCCACACATCTCATTGGGATCTACCAGGAGCAGGTCAAATTTTTCCTGTTTGAGGGCACGCATGAGGTTTCGGTTGCCAACCATCATGTCGCAGTTCTTGGAGTAGTGGTCCAGGATATCGAACAGTTCGAGGGCAGTCAGTCTCCCCGAGAAGATACTCCTCATCTTGGACTGCAGGAAATCATCCGAGGTGCTGCTGTTAAAGATCCCTGGGTAGCGCTGAAGTCTGTAGTGATTAGATGGAGGAATCTCTCTGCCCTCAGAGAGGAGAAACACTGTCTGGTGACCTTGGTCATGCAAGGCTGAGGCCAGAGTCTTGAAAATATAAAGATGGCTTTCAAACATAATTGGCGGCACAACAACAATTTTGGCAGCCCTCGCTATCCCGACAGCACTCCACAGGAGAATGAAGGCTGGAGCGTACGGCTTCATAGCTGAAAGGAGAAATAAGAGCATTACACCACAGACAACAGGACTACATTTTGCAGTTTAAGCACACCACCCTTTTGTTAGCATGGTTATGAGCACTTCCACTACGAGGTCTTGTCTGAGGCTTCAAGTCGTCCTCCTTCAAGCAGCAGCTCTCTACTCTGATTTTAGCATAGCATTTTCTGGGGTTTTGTTTTCACATAAGCTAACAGGATAGAAGAGAGAGAGGGCTTTTTTCCTCCTAAAAGGACACGTAAATTCATGCCATGTTCTTCTTTAGTATCGAGTGCTGATCGGTCACATGGGTGTGGAAAGCCAAAAATCTGGCAGGAAGATGCTACCACTGAATAAGAACCAACTTTGAGCTTCCAGAAACGACACCCTGCTTACCAGAACAAGCGTAATAAGAGGAGTTAGTACTGCACACATGAACATTGCAACTTCCACTTAAGCACTTTAACAGGTACTTGATTCTGAATCTACTTAAATCAGCACTTAAACACCCACTTGAACACCAGCTCTACATATGCTGAAAACCCCACTGCCATCCTAACTGCACAGTTCCTGACAGCAGCACACTGCTGGGGAAAGGAAAAATACTTTTTTACATGTGATTTGGGGATTTAAAATGCTGTATGCAGCAGAAGAAAGCAAAGTGCCTTAGAAGCACAGTGAGGACATGTCAGAAACTCCTCAGTCACCATCACCCTCCTAGGACAGAGAAATGAGTCCAAGCCAAACCAAACAATCTGCTCTTTGCTCGTGCCAAACCAATTTACGTGGACGCCTGAGTCTGTTGCAGTGTCCTTTATAAATAAGAACAACAGATAACACTGCTACTCAGTCCTTGTTATCTCCCTACAGTATAGTCATATAACCCTCCTACAACAGATTGCTCAGGACTCTTTTTTAGTTAATGTTACATGGGTTACCAGCTCACAAATAGAGCATTTCATATTTTATATAGCTATTTATAAATTCCTACATTCCTATACACTTACTGTGTAGTAAGTTCAAGGGGGTTTTTGAGGCATATTACTCTGTATCAAGTTTTCTGAAGGATGCCCCTTTCACGTAGTTGTAGGCAGCAATTAGTTGTCCCCTGAGCTTCTTTTTCTCCAGGCTGAACACTCCCAGCTCCCTCAGTCACTCCTCGCAGGACTTATTCTCCAGATCCTTCACCAGCTTCACTGCCCTTGCTGGGATGTGCTCCAGCATGTCCATATTTTTCCTGAGGTGAGAGGCCCAGAACTGGACACAGCACTTGAGATGTGGTCTCAAAGTGCCAAGTACAGAGGGAGAATCACTGCCCTGGCCCATGCTCAGTTATCTCGAACAGGACCCTGCTAGAGGATAACACTCCTTAGCTAAGAGAGGTGTTAGAAAAAAGTAAGTAAATAATGGTTTGCCAACAAAACATCCAAGAAAAATGATTAGTCAAACTCGGAAAAATCCCATTATTGATTCCCTCTCCCCATGCTAGAAGCATTCCCACGGTATTGAGTTACTGCTCCTGTCAACAAGGGCAATATTACAAAACCATGAATGGAGGTGCAGGACTGGGAAGCTCAGTTATCTTTCCATCAGCAGCAGAAATCAAAGGTTACAGGAGCCTAAGGGCTCGTCATGATCCAATACGTTGCCACAGGCCAGCTCTACTTCCACCTCCTGATCCGAGGCCTAGAGCACAGCACAGAAGGTACAATCCTCAGCCCTAAGGCATATTTTCCATGGCTGGGGTGACATGCATGCCACCAAAAGCCATGGGAACTACAGCTATCCTTCCCTAGGATGTTGACAGTGTTTCCCCACTGCTTCCTCTCCCCACACTTATCTGGCAGCCAAGTTTTAAACGAGAATCACATTGGACATTTTACTCCTTGCGAAGGTATTACAAATACTAACGTGAAACTCGGGCAGTATAAGCAAAACCGTTTACCAAACATTATTTTTTATCCTCTTGCAGTGTATTAGTGTCAACAGATGACACAACCCACTTCCCTGGCAGTCTGTACCTTGTGGTATCTTCAGAACTGGTAAAACAATAATCACTTCTCAAAAACCTATTATGCAACTCCCCTTTTCAACATAAGCACCTTCCACAGAAGCTGGAAAATATATGTGCAGGACCTGCCAAGCCATAGAGATATTAAACACATGATGCTATTAGAGAAATGCCAATTAAGTGACATTTTTACTGGGAAAAATTGCATTGACCTTCTATTGAACTTCTGGCAGGAACCTGCAGCCTCATCATTTCATGCCCTGGCCAGACAGAAGCAGAGAGCTCAGGTTTGAATTTAGAAGCAACAAGGGCAATAGGTAAGGGCATTCTGTAAGCCGATTGATCATGAGCATAATTCCCATTTGGCAGACTAGGACTGGGGAATAGGTGGGTGCTGGGTGCCATCAGCACAGCATCAACACACAACCAGCCAAGCTCAGCTCCAGACTCTCCCAGACACTCCCCAACTCCAACTGCCCTAAGAAATGAGCTCTCCCAGCACCGCAGGTATTTCCACCAGGACAGACTTGCCTATTGTGGTGGGAATTTCTGATTCAGCTCATCTCCAAAAGCAGCAAGCAGCACCCAGGCGCAGGAGGCTTTACAAGGGTCAAGAAAACACCAAGGTGGTGCTCAGCTGGAAGCCAGCTAATTACAACTAGAGCTCCGGGATTCTTCCTGCTAACTCCCAGTCACACTCCACGAGTGAACTCCCAGAACAAATCACTTGCCAAAATAAACAAAAAGGATCAACGTCCAATGCAACTGCCTTTTGTTTCTGCACACCAGGAGCATGAAAAATAATTGTCAAGTGTCCTGACAGAAAAGAGGAAAGAAAAGCCCAGAGACAAAGAAATGCATCATTCTCCAGGACAGTTAACAATATAAAACCATTCTGTACCTCTATCTTAAGTCCTTCTTCTTAGGATCTGCCTCCATTAAGTAAGACTCTTTTGGCATCTGAGCTGGCATGCAACATCCTTTTATCGCAGAGGGCAGAAAGGAAAACTCAAATTTGCTAAAATTTAAAAAAAACCCCAAAACATAACATAAGATCCAAGCAAACAACGCCCACAAAACGATCACTGAATGGAAGCTATTCCCTTGAGCCAAAAAGCCTTAAAAACGAGGATATGGAGAAGAACCAGGTGCAGAGCGGCTTTATAGTAGTGAAACCAACTGCTGATTGTAAAGAGCTCTCCTATTGGAGCACGGGAAGAAAAAGTTAAAGACATACCAAGAAGTTAAACATTAAACCTACTCCAACAGCTACTCATAAAGTTAATGACCTATAGTGGGGGTTTTCAAATGAAAGAGAAAGTGTGAGTTTTAAAGGGTTACAGAAAACCAAGCACACTTCTGACAATCAGACTGCTGGAGAGATGCTTTCAGCTGACCAAAACACTCCTAAATTGTGGTTTTATTTTTTTTTAAGGAAGTATTTTTCCATTCACCCAGGACCAAGCAGGACCTACAACACAAAGTGTGACTACACAGAAAATAATGACTTTCAGAAGAAAAAAAATAGGAGGGAGGATCCTTCCCCCTCTTCTTCACAAAGCTCTGATACTTGAAGGTTGGACAATGTGGAAATAAACTGAATGACATCGAAATAAGTGTAGTGCTAGTTGGCTTTTAGAATAATAATTAGAACATTAAGACTTAATGTAATTTATATAAACATCAATCTTAAATTATTTTAGATAAATTCCAATTAATAATTTGCGTAACAGTCAATTACAGTCCTGGAACACGTACCCAAGATTACAGTTAGATTTGCTGCCAATCTTTAATAATCTGCTAATCACCGCTAATAGAACTTTTTGGCATGCTTGAGGGTTTTTTCTTCTTTACACCACTGGCTGCCTACCTGCTATTTCTGAAACTCAGAAATAGCTATTTTAAAGCCAGCGATATCATTGTCCATGTTTTCCTCCATCGTAGAGAGATCTAGAGCAGAAGAGCCTCTCAATCATCTCCATCCAGCACAACCCGAATGCAAACTGCTCCCATGTTTATCACTACTCAGAAGATGAAACAGTTCTTAGGCACTTATACGTAAGGATATAAAAAGTCCTTTTTATTCACTAACCAAGAACACTCCCGACTTCTAAAGCAGCAAAGGAAGTTTTACAGAGCTTGAGTTCAGCGATGCAGTTTGCTCTTTTAAGTTCTTCCCTTCCTTTCAGCCTTTCTTTAGATTTGCCAAGGTTTGTTGAGTTTACCTGGACAGTTTGAGCAGTACCTCGACCGGGAAAGGTGCCCTTCATCCCAAACAGCAGCGCTCTTCTAACAGCAAAGGAGCAATCTCTGAGCTGCTGATCACTCTCATCTTACCCAAAGGGCTCAAATTACTCATTACAATCTCACAGAGACAGAACAGGTTAAAGGAACAGGCTGCCATCTCTGCAAGCCCAAACCTGGGAGCTAATTAGTAATGAAATTGCCACGCCCAAATGGAAAACTAATGTGTGCATCACAAGAAGAGTATTGTTTTTTAAAAAGGGGAAATGTGAGATTTTCATGCATTTCAGCAAACTGTGTGTACTACAAATTGCCACAGCTGTGGTACTAAAATGCAGATTTATTCCTTCATCTTGTTCTCAGTATTGTTCCCCTCCCTTTACTACAGCTCACTACACAAAACTCAGTATTCTAGAAGGAAGAACGCAAACTCTGCTCTTGGAGCTGTAAACTCTCCAAAACTTCATATTAGTGGCTGAACCGATGGGACCAAAAAGGCAGAAGCACCCTTCTTTTTTTATTTTTTAAAGAAAGATGTATTTAATCAGCAACTAAGCTTATATTGAAAGTTGCAAATCTGATGCAGTTTCCACATAGGTAGAGCGACCTTGACCAGTTTTCACTTACCTACAGCAACCACCCACACCAGGCTTGAGAGCCAGTTGCTTTCCTCCCACTAAGGCAAATTTGACCTCAGTTATCCCACCTGTTCGTGCCTCCACCTGAGGTCAAAAACTGGAACCGTGAATAGAGCAGCGTCACCTCAGGAGCCAATCCCACCCTACCATGTCCAACTGCAGCGCTCACCACAGATGAACATAGACAGTGTGTTTACTTCTCTTAAGATCAGAGGTACTGTAGCTGCAGGAAGAGACACGTGGTTGAAAGCACAGCAAGAGAAATGATGAGGGAAGTTGAAGAACAACTGGTCACAGAGAGCACTACAAACTGCCTCTGGGAAAAACAAAAAAAACCACCATAAGCAGCTGCTGACTATGGTTTGCTACTGCTCTTAATAGAAAGGAAGCATTAAAACAGGGAAAGAAATGACTACTGATCTCAGATTTTTACCTGACATTACCCAATTCACTACCACTCCAGCCCTGCCCTGCTTACTCAAAACTCCATTGACACGAACTTACTTCATGTGCAATTCTGTTTGCTTTAGCTGCTATTAAAAACAGTTTTACAGGTAAAACATGGTACCCAGCCTCCAGAGGCTTGTGAACACCTCAGTTATACAAATACAGAGCCAAGCCCTACAACCCAGGTTACATGACCAAAGGCCCTGTGAGCAAAGCCTTTTATCAAGCCCAAGATAGCCAGGAATGACTCACAGAAGGCACTTGCAGTTAAGCATAATGCTGGAAAGACAAAATATTTCAAGACAAACAAAAGGTTTCACTAATGCTGAGTACAGGATGATTCTATGCTAAAAATACATGTACTTAACCCAAATCTTAGCTGTGTCAGCCACATACAAGCAGCTGACATTAAAGACAAAGTATATATACGTACACGCAAACGTGAATGAAGTGCATTGGCTCAAAACTGTGGAGGAGTGAAGAGAGGAAAAAAAAAAACCTCTTTCCTTCTACACATTCTTCGAGACATCTCTCATTTTTCACATTCCCCCAAAACATTTTAAGATTTAATAGCAGTCCACATCAGCATTTTTTTGCCAAGCACCCAGAAATGCTACCTATGTGAGGAAATGCTACCTATGTGAGGAAATGCACTGACCAAATTATGTCTGACAGCAAATCTCAGAAAATTTTATCATGGAGACAGGAAGGTTTTAATTAGTGGCGTAACAGATGACAGTAAGGAAGACTGCAATCTCCAAGCTAAAAGTGCAACTTGCCTCCTAACCCCTTTAAGCTGGGAATTGTAAAACATGTTCTTAACCCATAATACTGTTTGCTGTGCTGTACATCTTCCACAGGCAATCCAAAACACTATTCCCTAATCCTTTAGGAGCATTACAGTAAATCAAGCCCACAAGCTGACTTCAGGCAGCAAACTGCAGTTTAAGATTAGAAAGCAGCTGGTACTAAGCGACCCATGTGCTGAAAAGCAGGCAAAAACCCCATCAGAAATGCGGGAACATGCAGAGCCTCGGAGCAACAAACCAGGAAATTATCTGGGAAGAGACTCTGGTAACAGGTATTGTACAACCTTTGGATTTACGTCCTTAAGTTTCCCCTATCACACATCCTGTTACTAATTGCTGAGGCAGAGTGGGTGCTGTGATTGCTGTGTTGCAATGTTGTAGATGAGTAGTGTGATTTGGCTTTCAACCACAGGCTCCTTTTTCAACTAAACGAATAAATTGAGAAATTAGTAAGACACGTGTATCAACAAGAGCAGGCTTTTGCATTTACTTTGTACAGTCTCCCAAACAACATCTTCTATCCGATGACTGAAGCATTTCAACGAGTACAAGAACATTTCATGCACAGACAAAAGAGGAAGATTTATAGGCATTACAATGTCACTGCAATCCTCTGTCAGACTTACTGTGTCAGCTATGCAAACAGCAAAGCAGCTATTAAGAGGGAGTCAAAAGGATATGCAATTTATGAAACCACTTTCAGTAACAACTTACTGTGTGTGCAACAGGTGTGAACACTGAAGGGTTTTACCTAAGCTTTTGTACTCAGTCATGGTAGAAGAAGGATTTTAGAAATCCTCATTCCACAGGTAGGCAGAAGAGGCACTTGCTCAAAACACAAGTTTTCCAGTTCACGTGCAAAATATTCTCAACAGGCATGCTAGCAGACAAATCTTTCAGGAGTTACATGGGAACACAACTCTCATGCAAGGCATTCTGTCCTAGTAAAATGACTTTACAGCAAGTGACCAAAGTATAACACTCCAGGTAACGCTTCGCCCCGGCTTTCAGAAAGAAGTGCTCTGTGAGTCTTCATGGTTATTGAAAACTGCCCCAAACTTCTGAAAAGACTGATCATATCTAAAAAGATTAAATATTTACAGATATTATCTTTATGAAGTGATTATATTCTAAAACTACTCTGGATTTCCAAATCTATTAGTAGTAATACTTTGATCTTTTAATCAAGTCCCTTATAAACCCAAGCAAGGCCTGAATGCTTTGGGGTCATAATGCTGCAGTACTGACTGTATCAGCCAAGATCTGATTTACCTGACAGTAAAGGATTCAAGTCTAATTCAATATTTTCGTAACGTGACCTAAGTTACAACAGGGCAAAGGCACCTTCCACTCCATGTGACCTACATTCCTTAACACTCTATGCACTAAAACTGAGCAAACAATATGCAGTAAAAAATATAAACTTTATTGAAGGTCAGTATTGTATGAGTATCCATTTTCCAAGTTCAGCCCAAGTGACTGCATGGAAGTGAGTTTAATCAAGATTTTAAAACCTGTGAAACATTAACCTCTGTAGACCTACAGGTAGGGCAGTCAAAACAAATCAAAAGACATTCTTAAGGCATTTTAATAACCCAAATAAAGGCAAATAGAGCAAGAACAGCCAGTCCTTTTTCTCCTGTTTTGCACTGGGCATCTCAAACGGGGCATTTCAAGATCCCTATAATTTTTGACACTTTACATAGTGAGGATTAGCAAAGCCAATCGCTTAAACATTGCTCCAAAACCTGCTTGCCTTCTGCCGAGGGCAACCTGACTCTGTATGGCAGCGGCTCGGATTTCTCTGCATTGGCGCTCTCCATTACGCAGCTCTGTTCCTTGCTGCCCATGGTTATCCCACCCCCAGCACCTTGGAAAGACAACTGCTGACTGCACACAGTGAAGAGCCATCTGTCTGCAAGAGAGACACACATATTCCTGGTGGAGAGATTTGTCTGCTCCATCCAACACAACGTGAGAACCTTTCCTGACAAATTACGCACCTTCCTTCACAGCTCCTGGGAACTCACACAAGACACGGTATTTTGGCAACAACATTCAAGTCCCTTGATGAAGTCCTCTCAGCTCCTGGAGACCTTTCATCCAAGTACCCAGACCTGAAACTGTAAGTTTCTTGACCTGCTGCAGCCATTTTGCACCAGAAAGAACCAGAAATGCTGCTGTGATATCCAGGGCTGGGGGTAGTTAACAGAGAGAAGCCAACAGGTTACTCCACCTTTCCTGGGGACACCAGTGCTGGTGAAGATGTTATCTAGCGGCCCTGCTCCTGCTGTGTGACCACACTGCCCTGAAGAGCCCAGGAACAGAATAACTCACCACAGGACTAAGTGCTGAAAATGAAAGGAATCTTTCTACCTGCAGAGAGCATGAGGCACAAGTGCCTCAAAAGCTGCTGGAGACAAAGATGCCTCCACTGAAGGGTCAAAGCTGCCCATGAAGTTTTTGCTCTCACACTGGCATCAAAAGACAGGCTGAAATCGTGGCTGAATGAAGTGCTAAAAAGAAAGAAAAAAGGAGAAGAAAAAACCTGACTCTGATTTTCAACACTTTAATTAGTGACTGGATCTCCTTTGATAAAATGACCCTCTGAAGAAGGGGCTGGAAGAAATTGCAGTGCACTTTATTGTGAGCCTAATTTGTTGGTGCCTGTAGTTATATGCTACCATCACCCAAGCATGAATTTTCCCTCATGAACAAGCCTCAGGACCCGAAACAACATTCATTTTAAACTTAAACCCACTTTACTGGGATTTTCTTTTAACTTGAGTAATTATTGGGGGGATGCTTTGCTTTTCACTCCAGCTGGCTTCAGCTTGGTACAAGCTCTCCCTGGTCACGCCATCACATGACACCCAGAAGCACTCAATGAATTTCTTTGTTCTGTTTCTGACTTCATCCTATAGCAAATAAGCACATTTTAACAAGCCACACAAACACAATCACAAAGGAAACTATCACAGGTTTATTTCTGCAGTGGGAAATACAACTTGGAATAAAGTAAAATATTTGGTTTCATCATGCTGTGCTCTTATTCAGCTCAATTAAAATAACTGCAGCAACACCACACGCCAGAAACATTCAGCTTATTCAGTCTGTTAATTAATAGCCGCTGTTCTGAAATTTACAGGTTGGTTTCCCTCTAATTCAATTGTTGTCTGTTGCTTTCAGATTTGTGTTTTGGAGTGCCTGCTTTGAAGTATCTCCTAGTAAAATTTGGGCCTAGACTAAGGCTAAAAGTAGCATAACAGCTTTCCTGTGTAGTTTAATCCTGAGATTCTGATTTTAAGAGCAAGACCACATCACTTACCAGAGCTACAGGGGACAGAAATCAACTTGGGAGTCTTCTAAAAGGTGTAAAATACACTCCAGTAAGGGTTGGGGCTTTTTTTTTTTTCCTGGTAGCTGTATAAAAATTTTTGAATAAATATAAGCCTCCTGCAAATTTCTAGCACCAGTAGTTGACTAAGACCAGAGCATAATTCCAGAAAGGAATGGTCTAAAGACAGAGTTTGTAGATTTTCAAAGACAGGCCGAGACTTAAGTACAATCTATTAATTCACAAAAATTAGGGAAAAGAGAAAATAAATCCAAAGGTTACAGGGGATCAAGATGAAGATGGTTCCCATCTCCAAGACTACGATTTCCAGAACGATCTGGGTGTAAAAGCAAAATAAATGAACAAGAAACCATCCAGACACACCCCAAGTGGTTCTACACAGGCACATGTCTGTTCCTACCCATCAAAATGGATAGGAATGAATGATAACGAATATTTCCCAGGTATTCCTCCACTTCTGGAAAGCAATTAAAACGTTTGAGCATGAACACTGTATAGCAATAAATACATGATGGGGGGTTATAACAAAAATAACTTTAGAGCCTATAGCTGTAGTTCAGTTATTTCATTAGTAAGCAGTTTAAGACAAGACTGATTATCTAACAGAAGTATAGTCTGAGATAAAATGATCTGGAGTACTCCAATCTTCAAGTGTACTTTGATGAAAACAAAGCTAATTGATAAACAAGCAAAACAACTACCAAAGTGTCACAAAGCACAGTAATGAATGATTTATCATTATGAGTGGTAAAGAAATACGACAGCTTTACTCCTATGTTTTACACACTCAGATCTGTTTTTCAAGATTCTCCACTTGAAAAAAAAAATTCAGATAACGATCAACTGTCCTTGGGCAAGTTTCCACACAAGTCCTCACAAGATTTATACCAACAGCTCCCATTTACTTTTAGCCCCACAGTTCTTGGATGCTCCAAGCACTAGACTGGCCTATTCAGACATGTTACTGAAATACACACGGAATTTTCCACTTTGCTCTGCTGGGAATCAAAATGTGTGCAGACAAAACTTCACACAAGCATTTTAAGTTTGATTACTTATGATAAAGTTTTGTGCCGAGGGACCAAACACCATACACATCACCACCCCTCAAAGCTCATTTTCAGGAAATAATTCTCCTCCAAGGACCAGCAAGGCTTCATCAGGGGTGTAATTCTCCAACAAAGCTTTCCTGGCATTTATAGTGCATTGATGTACTATGAGGTTTTAACTCCACTGCAGTGACTTTGGATAATGCCAAACCCAGCTCTCCAGTGGCAGCAACCTTCTAGTTGAGAACACTCCTGAGAAGGATACTGCTACAAGGCCCACCTCAGCACACCACACTATTAAAAAGAAGTAAAAAATAAAACATTAAATAAACATTTAGCTCCTTGTAAACCACACCTACGCTCTCTAACCCCAACTATCTCATTTTAATAATCCCTAGTACTTACAGTTCTGAAGTAGATACTACATAAAGTACTGTCACAGCTGCCCCATGGCAGTGGGCTCTGCAGCCACTTCCCATCTCACTTCACAAGCAAGCTGTGCATCTCGTGTTGAAAGCAGTATCCTGGGTAAATTCCTGTTCCTCACCTAGATTTCATCCAGAGAGAGATGATCCTTTCATCCCATTTGCAGAGGAAGCCAGAAAACACCTCACTTTGCCCCAAGTTTGAGTATTTTTCAGTTGAAACGTTAATTTGGGAAGACAACAACGATGTCCTGAAAATAAGGCTAAGAGCAAGTAAGAACACAGGAGTACTGGCCGTGTGTTTTCTTGAGTCCTTTTTGTTTCTCTTTTTTGTTTGCTTTGTGCTAGGGATTTTTGTGATTTTTTTGGTTTTTTAAGCTAATACTTAATTTTTGTTGAAAGTTTTTGCAATACTTTTTGAAACGTGTATTTCATGAATTGTTGTTTTTGGCATTAAAGCACCTTATTCATTTGACTTAAGTCAAATAACTTTCAAATTGGATGGGGGCTGCAGGAAAAAAACCCCAACAAAATCAAATACAACATATGTAACTGCATTTTAATCTAAAATCCTGGATATCTAAATTTAATGTTTGAAGGTTTTGTTACACCTATGCACTCCGTCTTCACGTATAACAAATAAATTAAATAACTTTTTCCAGACCCGTGGTGAAAATAATTTCTCTAATGGAATATAGTCTTAAATTAAGAAACTTGGAAGGTCCTCCAGCTTCTACATTGACACTGTTACCTCCCTCTAAATACACTGAGACACAGCTTTAATATTTTAATTTTTTTAAAGCATGTTGTTTCTGCAGGGCATCAAGGCTCATTTCCAGCTCAGCTCAGAATCAGAAGCTGACTCAAGACTTCCCATTAACTCTCCCTTTAGTTACTGAGTAAGAAGGGAAAACAGTCTTAAGTTGCTTATTTTTTGTGAAGCTGAACCATCCATTCATAGGAGGAAAGAACAGCATGGAGCAAAGAAGAAAGCTACGCTTGTTTCCCTATACAAATAAAATTATGGGCATGACAACTGCGCCGCTTAAGAGAAATGGTCATAACAAACCAGCTTATAACCACAGTTTTGGCTACAAACCATTTAAATACTTAGTTCTTAACAAGGAATATCAGGACCTCACACCCTGAGCATTTTAACATACATACATCCAAGTGTCACAAAAGATCAAAAATAATTCATCAAAGGGTTCAAGAAACCCTATGTCACAAGTCTTGGAAATTGCCTCCAAGCATAGCTGTCCTGGGGGAAGGACAGAGAATTCTATTAAAGGCTTCTAGTGTATTTTACTTCCTGGAAAACAAGGAGAAGAGCCCTCTACAGCACCTATTCACAAACACTTGTCAGAATGTCCGTTTTCAGCCCAAAGATACTTTCTAAAACAACAAGAAGAGGTCAATCCATGCTGAAATTTTTCTGAGGACTAGAAATACCAATAAAGGAAGTGAATGGTGTCAAATGCTTCTCATGTATCAGCATTTCTCAAACATAGTTCTGTTCTCTTCACAAATATGACTTTGTAATTATCAAACAGAACTAAAAATATTTGTTGAAAGTCTAGATCTGGAGAAAAAAAGGTATTCCATTTGCTAAGCATCTCATGAATTTGATCTCACCACAAACAACCCAATAGGCTTTAATATTGCAGTGGGATTTCTCTTGTAAGTAAAAGACGCGGCACTTAACCAATAAAGAATAAACCAAGGTAAATCCCTACGCTATTCTGAAGGGAGCAAGCTGGTTAAAACAGCGATGTGGACGAAAAGCACTTTAAATACCCCAAAGCGGAAAAAACCCAAAAAAAAGTAGGCATGGACAATAAACACTCGGCAGTTTAAGTCAGAGCTAATGCATCTCATGCTCGCAAAAGCCAATTAGAAAATAACCAAATCAGGACAGACGTCGTTACACTTACAAATATAATTACTGCAGAACACTTTTCAAGTAGTAGGAAGGGTACTGCAGCAAATCATACCCTCTGTGCCCTCACAACAGGTACAGAGCAGGCCATACACAAAGCTATGCCAGCAAGGCACAACAGCGAGCTGCCATTCACCAAGCTGATATTGCCACCAATTCAATCCACCAAAACCAATCCACTGCTTCATGACCACTTACTCAGCAAGTCACTTCCCTCCAATGCACTCACACGGGCAAGGAGAGGACTCAGAGCTCAGGTGACATCACCCTGCACAGGAGAAGGATCATTTCAGACATCCTCTCCTCCAGCCCTGGTTAATCCCCTGTGTTACTCCACTCAAATCCTGCTTTAGAACAACCCAACTGTTTAGAAGCACCCTAAGAAAAAAAAAAAAAAATCTAGTGTTTACAAACCACTGACACGATTCTCACCTCAGAGTCTCAATATTTAACAGACACATCACAAGACAAACATTTTCTTTTCTCATGTTCTATAAAGAGCTTCTCTTAACAGGAAACATGTAGAAAAACCAAAATTAAATCACAAGCATTTTGTGCTAAATACTCGTTTCCTTGTATTTCAACTGAAATATTTTCACAATAGCATGAAAACTGTCTCGGAGCACAAGACTCCAGCACAAACTGGTTGGTCTTTTGGAAGAGAAAAGCCACTGCAGTATCCAGTGTTCGGCCTGGATCAATGACTGAAACAATGGAACAAAAACAAGGAAACGTGAAGCAAAGGTTAATTGCACACTATGTAGTGTCGGTGCTTTAAAACTAGCTCAGCTAAAATATCTAAGTGACCTTGCGTGATAATTGCTTGGAAAAGTAGGCAGGCAGCTTCAGATTGCAAATTTTAACTGAGAAAATGTTGGTAATAAAAGTCTGGAAATAAGTGGTATCATGTAAATTACTTCATAAATTAAGTCACTTGGTCATAACATTTTAAAAAAAACAAAAAACCCAAAAATATTCATTTCAAGGTGTTTGTTTTGGGGGAGGAGACCTTCAAGGATGCCTACTACCGGAGTTACTCCCTGCCGTCCATCCCCAGGGAACTCTGATGAGCATGCAAAACGGGCTGCGCAATTCCCAATGATTCCCCGCTGTTCCACGGCCAGGGCTCAGACGAGGAGGTGGAAAACAAGAGACAAGATGCCGCTTGATCTCCGCTTAAACACCGCAACTTGAGCGATGCGTCGCCTGAAAAGTTCACGCTTGACCGTTTTCCTCCTTTTTGAGCCCAAGCGGGAGGCGCAGCAGCAATTACGCAACGCTGTTCCTTCAGAGGCGGCTGAGATGGAAACTCGGGGAATATCCAGGGAGGGCACTGCATCCCAGGCACTATGGGAGCCATCCCACCACTATGATGTCCCTCACACCACGTCCCCAAGCTGGCAGCCGGGTGCCAACGCGACACGGGGGGCTCTGCGCCCACACACCGCGGTGCTACCCCCGCTGCCGGCAACAGCCCCTCACGGCGACACCAAGTAGCCAATGGGGACCCGCCGAAACAAGTCAGAATTCGGTGTCCGAAAAGCGGCGGGTTCCCGCGTCCCCCCCGCTCCCGCCCTCAGCGCCCCGCGCGCGCCAAAGCACCGGGCGCGCGCCTCCCCTCAGGGCTGCGGAGCCGCCGCTGAGGGACCCCGCGGGCGGGTGGGTGCCCCCTCAAGCCTTCCTGCCCCCTCTTCCCTGGCGGCGCTCAAACTTCCTCAAGGAAGGCACCTGCCGGGCTTCCCCGCACTCACCGCTGCGGCGCCGGACGACGACCACGCCAGAGC
>VZRV01009509.1:361561-384442 GCA_013398115.1 Falcunculus frontatus
TGATGAGTGTCCGCCTGCCGCGCCACACAGGTACCGTGCGCGCCGCCCCCGGGCCCCTCTTCTCTCCCCGCCCGAGCGCCCCTCACGAAAAGGGCGGGAAGAGACGTGTCCTTCTGGCGCCCCTCAGGACATGGCNACCCCCACTTCCATGGCTCTTCCCCTCAGCCCTCCGGCTCTCACCCCCACTTCCATGGCTCTTCCCCTCAGCCCTCCGGCTCTCACCCCCACTTCCATGGCTCTTCCCCTCAGCCCTCCGGCTCTCACCCCCACTTCCATGGCTCTTCCCCTCAGCCCTCCGGCTCTCACCCCCACTTCCATGGCTCTTCCCCTCAGCCCTCCGGCTCTCACCCCCACTTCCATGGCTCTTCCCCTCAGCCCTCCGGCTCTCACCCCCACTTCCATGGCTCTTCCCCTCAGCCCTCCGGCTCTCACCCCCACTTCCATGGCTCTTCCCCTCAGCCCTCCGGCTCTCACCCCCACTTCCATGGCTCTTCCCCTCAGCCCCTCAACTCTCACCCCCCCTTCAATGGCTCTTCGTCCTCTCGTTCCACTAGACCCTCCGCCGCGGGAGCCCAGGGTCTTTCCCTTGCGTTACGGGAGGGAAGAGGGAGAGGTTAGACTGGAACAAGCAGCGCGACGGAACGAGAGCCCCCCTCCATCTCCCCACCCGGACCCTCTGCCCCGCGCCGCAGCCAGGACCGCCTGGCCCCCCTCGGTACCGCCGAGGCCCCTCACCGCTCTCCCTTCAGGGCCGCTCCTCCGCGTCGCTGCCTCTGGTAAGGAGCCGACGACCGCAGCTCCGCTCGGGGCTCTTGTCCTTCAGCCGGGTCCGCCCGGCCCGGGCTGCGGCGCTGCTGCGGCGCCGGGAGCGCCGGGCCCGCCGGTGCCTCCGCCCGGGCTCTGCTGCACCTGCTGCGGGGCTGGGCTGCCCTGCGAGCAGAGGAGGCTCCCTCGCTCCGTCCTCCTTCAACTTCGCATCACTCCGGGCTGCCCCCGCTCCGCCCCACCGCATGCACCGGCGCTGCCGCTCGCCCCCGGGTCCGGGGAAAGGCTCGGCTGCCCTCCCGCCCCATGCACTGCCCCGCTGCCGGGACGGCGGGCAGCTCCCGGCACAGGGCAGGTCCCCTGTGCCCGCCTCTGGCGGGAGGGACCGGGGCCGCCTCCGCCAATCAGCCCCAGCGCGGCTGCTTTTCGGTTCCAGCCCTGTGCCATGGGCAGGGACACCTTCCCCTGCACCAGGTTGTTCCAAGCCACGTCCAAGTGCTTGGCTAGTTAAGTGCCGACTAAACAACGTAGTTATCCCGCTCTCTCGCACCTGGCAGACTTTAAATACAAACGCTAAATCTCCAATTGGTTTTGTGTGTGTGTGTGGTTTGGGTGGATGTGGATTTGGGGTTTTTTCCTGTTGCTCACTTACTATCTACTAATGATATATCAAAACATAATAAAAGTGTAATTTCATAGCGGACAGACAGTAAAGTTCTTCCAAAGAACAAGATTTGCCCGTCACCTCTCACACACTCTAAAATCCAAACTTTCCGTGTTTCTTTTAACTTACAAGTTTGCTGGAGTTTTTGCAGTGAGCTTTAAAGGACAAGAATTGTCAGATTATCTTTCTGATTTGACAAATCAAGTTACTCCTTTAATAAAAGTGAAAGTTTAAGTTTCATCAGACAAAACAAAAAAGTTAATGAAATTGGAATGATAGGTTAATGAAATGGCATGATAAGAAAAATGAACATAAGCTTTAAATTGATCTCCATTCTAGTCAATAGGGCTTGCAAAAGAAAATGAAACTTTACTTTCATTGAAATAAATCCAATTTATTTGGGACATACAATTTTTCTTTATTTTCATTATAGAGCTTTTTAAGAGCTCTTCTGTTTCTCACATATAGAACAAATCATTAAAGTTTCTCAAACCTCATGCCCCTTTTGATGTCCAGTTAACATTAAATCATGTGTTAAACTTTCATGGGTGGTACTGAAATCCTACGAGCTAATAGTGGGCCTTGGCTTAAGGTAAACACTGAGCTCTAAAAATGAAGTTCTGAAGTTAAATGTCCCAAAATCAACTATATTCACACTGTTGTGTTGAAAGGTTTAGTTACTTGTAGGCAAAATAAACTTCGATTTATATTAGGTAAGAATTGAATAAATTCAGTTCCTCTGCATATCCAAATGATGTTCTTATGCCAGTGGCAACCGATTTAGTAAATCCAAAACCAGCAGAACCATTCCTAAGGCATAACCATGGGTGTAAGTCTAGATTTGAAGCAAGCGTAGATTTTGTTCAGACCTCCCTGAGCTGTGCTGGGATCACCTGCAGGTTTATCAGTATTGCTTTGGTTTCTTGGGTAGCAGCTTTAATAAAGCTGTTCTTGCTGTGAAAGTGGCAATCAGCGCAGCTACCTGGGGAATTCTATTACAATTATTTACCAGACCTTGGTAAAAAATTAAAGGTTTCCTCATGGAATGTTGTACTGAAAATGTTTCACAGTGGTGGTAGTACTTTGAATTTAATTAGTGTGCTATTTAATACTAACCCAAGAATGAATGTTACTTCTAAAAGCTTTTGTATTATTCCCCACACATTCTACCTTTCCTGTCACCATGTCAGATGTGCTTGATTTTGTCATTGTTCTGCCTTCCCAGTTTCCTGTCTTGAGCAGATGAGACTAGGTCAGACACAACGTTTTATTGAAAATTAATGTGTTCAAGAGTTAATGATTTTCTCGTAAAATCCAACATTTATTGTGATGGTATCTTTCCTTAGTGCAAATACTTCAAATTGAGGTATATGTGCATCATGTTGTCCTGTCTTTGCCTGTTGTGGTTACATGCTATTGCAAAATTAATTTTATTTCCTACTCCAGATATGCATATAATTTTGTATTTAACAATTTTGTATTTCTTTCAAAGTAAATGTAAGGCATTCATTATTAGCTAAGCTATTACTATAATTCTAAGGTGTATAAGGTATACAGCCAAATACTGAAATTGGGATTTTTTTGTTCTCCAGTAAATTCCAGACCCTAACAAAGAAATTCTGTGTTGCAAAAAGTTTGGAGTCTTGCAATTTGAAATTGTGATAAGGAAATCAGATTCAAATAAAATAATAAAAGTTCACAAAATGCTGTAAATATGAAGCATTCTTAATTTTTGTTAGTTTTACAGCGCTAATAAACACTCCAGAAGTGGTTTTGAAGAACCTTCTATTGTCCTCCAAAGGGACACCTTCATATTATTTTTCAAGAGAGGAATTCAATTAGTTTGCTTTTACGTTGGACTGTGATGTCATCAAAATTATTTTTACTGGCTGAGGAACATGAAACACCTCTTGATGTGACACATTTCTCTGAGGTTGTAGAGTGCCTTCATCCAACAGAATGAAGTTAGAACTTCATTCTTTTGGACGAAGGCAGCTGTTCCCTGTCGTGTTTTCTTCCTGGGAGAGTTTTTATCATGCTCATAAGAATCAAGAAATATTACACTGTTAATTCCAGATTTGTGATTCTGCAAATTTAATTAATTGAACTGGACAATGTGTGTAAGTTATATTGAAGATTATGTCCCTTGTGCTTTTCTACTGATTTGCACAGGTCTGCTGACCAAAGAGGAAGGAATTTCTCCAGTAGATTTCTGGATCCTGATGATTCACATTCAGTTCAGCAAGTGGTTTTTCCTTTGCCTCAACTGTTTTGGCTATACATGCACATACCTCAAGAGTTTTTACAGAGCAAAGTACAAACATCACCTTCCTTGTAACTCAGATTCCAAGACAGTGTTAGCTGCTTTTGCTTCCTAATTGATATGCAGTCATAAGCAGCCAAACTAATTTATTTAAATAGGGTTTGTAGTTCTTTAGCCTTTCCAGCATGCCAGAAGGAATTAATCCTCTGAATTGTATAGTACTGCATTTAACTGCAGTGTTACCAGACAACCAGCACTTCTAGATCTGCATGCCACATCTTTGGAACTTGCTCACAGATCCCCATAAAAACAAGAAAAATGTCCAAACGAGTCTGCCTTTGCTGTAGGCAACTGTTGGCCTTATCATCTCACAGAAGTGACACTAACACACGAGTTAATTCTACTTGTATGGGTGAGTCCCATAACTGTGCATTACAGCTATAAATGGTGATTCCCAACAGAGAACTACAGAGTGATCACCCTATGCTTTGTGGCTCGTGTAAGTGTGAAATGGTAATTTCTAGTTAACTGATGTATATTTAGGTGGCAGCAGCCAGTTTTTCTCCTAGATGAGAAATCCGTGATGTGCCTGCAGTTGTTCTTTCAGTGCAGCCTGTGTGATTACAAAACATAATGTTCTATTTCCTGGGGCAAAAATGTTCACAAAGGAAGAAGGACTCTTTTATGGACAAATTTAGGTGAGACCTCATCTCTTATCATTCCTTGTCTGGCAGTACTGTAACTTTCTGCGGAGGTTTGTTGACCACAGGGTCAGAACACTTCAATGTAGAAAAATGTTAAAACCATAAATCCTGCTTCACTGTGCCTTGTTGTAAGGGATGTTCTGTGGTTAGAGAAGGCATGGGGAGGAGCACTTAAAGCGTTTGAGGGGATCAAGCAGCTCTCTTATGAGGACAGACTAAGGAAGGTGGAACTCTTCCGTCTGGAAAGGGAATAGCTGAGAGAGGATTTGGTCAAGATCTGCAAAACCATGAAGGGGTTAGAGATGACAGCTACACAGCTGCTATTCACTAGAAGCCAGTGATTCAGGAACAGGTGACAGTAACTGCAGCGAGCACCAAAGCAGGTTAAAGAGATGAAAGGAAGCTCTTCATGAAAAGCAGCTGACTTTGATTTCCTTTATTACCCCAGAAAGTTAAAAAGGCAGGCTGGTTGAGTAAGGGAGTAAGCAGCTTTGTGAGTAAGAGTGCTATAAATCAGCTCTGAAGGTAGGCTTTGACCCTGTCACTGTGTAAATACAATAACTGTTTTTCTCGGGTGAGTAATAAGGGAGTTGATTGTCTGAAGGGGTTATGCTGTCTGTCAAAGGTATTTTCTTTTCCCACTGTTAGAAACTGCAGAGTGGCCTAAAGAATTTTGTTAACCCTTAGGGTATTTCTGGTGTTGAGAACTCTAACCTAGAGAGCAGAGAAACTTATTAAGTTTCTCCTTTTTTGTTAACTTTTTACGGCTTTACACAGAATTCTGTATGTGAAAATGTAGTCAGAAAAGTATAAGTTTCTTCTTGGGTGATTTTCCTGTTACTGAGTGGAGGTCATGTGTTTTTACAAAAGTTGGGTCTGGAAACTTAGGTTATGTTTATCTCTGAGCATTTTAAAGTTCTAGGATGATGTTGAAACACAAGTAGGCAGGAAGTGGTAGGTATGGTGTAGGTACTTGTTAGTTGAGTAGACTTGTGTTTCGGTTATCTATTTTGGTGACTTTTCGTTGATTTGGTTTTTTTCTATACTTAATGGTCTTTCAGCAAAGTAGGTCCAAAACCCGTGCAACTCTGTCATTCCTATCGTGTGTTTTAATGTTGTTGTTCTTCAATTACTCAGTCACTTCTTGAATTGTGTGGTAACACATTCCTCAGTGTGTTTTTGAAAAGGAATATAGAAATAGCAAGATGAATGTTCCTGTTCACGCATTCATAGAAATTGTTTTAAATTCAATTTCTTAAGATTAGTCATTAAGTTTGTAAAAAACCCTGCATGTGAAAACATTGGTTTTTTAGCTCCAATTTAAAATGTTTGCACATGTAGTTTGCTCTTTTATAGGTTTTTAGTATCTTAGGCAAATAATGCCATGTACAGCTATGCTCATCCCTCTTCCAAGAGAACAGCGGTGGCTTCATCTCTTTAAACTTGAGGAAAACAGTCTAAAACAGATATTTGTGGTAGTCTTTTTTCAGTTTAAAGTATCAAATGGTATTCAAAGTCTGTTACCTGGTGGAGGTTGCTAATTTAACTAGTTCATTAGACAGGAAGAAGTAACTACAAAAGGCTACTACAATAGTTTTATTTTAGAAAGCAAAAAAAAATCTAAAATACCAAAGCTTGGTATTAGTACTAATTTTATACCTAACTCTTGCAAGAGGCTTTTTCAGACACCACTGACATTATGTACATATTTTAACAAGTACTGAGTTCAAAATCTGGCTGCGGAGGGAGGGAACCAATCCAACAAGATGCTTGATCGTGTTCAGGTTTTGCACTTCCTTCTAAGTGGCTTCAGGAAGTACTGCTTAGTTTTGCATTTACAGTTCTAACTTAAATTATCCATGGCAGTAAGCTATGGGGTTGTTTTCCTGTGTAAGCAGAAAAGGTTAGTTGGTGTGTCGTAAGTAAGATAATTAATACTGCCCGGATACTCTACTAAAGCATGTTGCTGTTTGACTGAAAGGAAAAAAAGAGCTATAAAACAAATGTATTGCTCCAGCATATCGTATTGTCTTTGGATCTTGCACCATTTCTCATTGATTAAAGAGTTCTTGCCACACCTATTGAGAAAACACCAAATGCCAAAGCTCTGTATATCTTGTTTGGTCTCCTTAGCCCATCTGAGAAGCAACAGTAACGAACAGAGCGAGTGTGTAGCAGCTCAAAAGGGTTTTAAGGAAATAGTTAAATGAACTGAGATCTAGTTGGTAATTCCATACTGACACAAGTGATAGGGGTGTGGTATGTTGTGTGCATGTTTAGTTTTCTGCTTTATAAATTATTATAAGAGTCTTCATAGCCTTGGCTGTAGAGTGGTAAAAGCTTGACAAAACAGTCATTATGAGTCTCCTTTAAATGAAATTCTGTGTTTCCTATGTGTCCCATGCAGCTTGTTCCTTTTCTCTTTTTCCTTCTTTTCTTTTTTTTTTTTCTCTGCCTGTTGCCAAGCCCTATTGGGCTTGGTGTGTTGAAGTCTTTATAGTCAGAGATGACACTAAGCCAGTAGTCTGAAAACATTTGTCAAATAGTGTTAAGAGTCTGGCAGAAAGAAATCATATCCTTCCTTCATTAGATGTCTTGTCTCCTCAGGTGGTGCTAGGCTGTACTTGGTAAACTAATCATGACTATAACCTGTTCTACCGTCTCCATTTGTCAGAAAACTACTCTGATTTTAAAATGGACATGATGGATCTATAAAAGACATTGTAGGACTGAGTTCCTGCAATAGTTAATAGTCCTGGCCCAGGAGGTCCTTTTCAGTCCTGAGTTGCTGATCAGATATTCATAAGAAAGTGAGAGATGAAAAACTGGAACAGGGCTCTCCAGCCTTCTTTTAGGGATGGTTGCAAGGGGTACGGGAGAGAGATCCTGAGTTCAAGCTCCAGTGCCAGGTGCTTAATAAAAATACACCTATATACAGAGCTGGAAGGGGTAGGGGACAGTGACTTCTAGCAGCTGGTAGGAAGCAAAGTAACCCAACAGCATTGTGAATCCAGTCTTCTACGGAAATCAAGTATGGCTGCTGCTGTGAGTCCAGAGACAGGAGAGAATATGGCATTCCAAGTGCCACAAGCATATCTCAGCTGTGCAGTGCTTTGGGAAGCCAGGAACTTCTAGTACTGAACTTATTGCGCAGCTGTGGGCCCTCACCAGCAGTGTGGGCTCATCCTGTTGTAACTCTGCTGTTGTGTGTGATGGGGAAGCGTGCCAAAGTCACTCTATGTATCTACCGCATGCCAAGAAGTTGTTTCCCAATGTTTGGGTAGCCCTCACCACATCCTCATGCCACATTTTCCAAACAAGTTCCTCACTTCTATGTCTGTGCGTTTTACTTTGTAAGCATTATGGTGTACTCTGAGAACGTCATACTGAGATCACTGCCATCCACTGCTTCCAATATCAGAGGACCTCTTTGTGCTTTAGATGGAGCAGCAGGCTTCCCAGGAAGTTGTTCCATTTTTTTCTTCAGTCTTTACAGTAGTAGACTTTCATCTTTATGCATTCCTGTCTGCCTTATGAACGATTTTCCCTTTCCTGTGCTTTTAAGCAGCCCTAGTAATAAAAGCATTCTGTCACGCTATCTTTTGAATGCTGCAGAAGCCTTTCTTCCTTAGGTGTCACTTCTTCTGCTCGGATCTAAGAAACTCATCCATACTCTGCAATTCCACCCTCAAAGTCTATTTGAGACTGCAGCCTTTTGCAACTGAAGCTGTGTCTTGGTTTTATAGCTACACCTTTTAGAATACCTGCTGGGGTCATTTTACATTGTCCCTTTTGTGGCTTTACCGTTTCCTACTGGTTTATCTGTTTTTAAAGACTGTGTCCAGTACAGCTTCTTACAATGTCAGATTTTTCCTTGTTGTTTTTTCAACTATTTCATGCTGTCTTTATGCTTAAGGCAACCAGAAAGCTTGGGGGCCTGAAAGTGTAGAATGAATCACTAAGGGCAGGCAATCTGCTCTGGAAGAGAGAACAAATTGAAAGTCATTTTCTCTCCAAACTGCTCTCATTAATTTAGTTTTCAGTGTAGCCTTTCTTCTTCCCTTTTATTTAGAAGATGAGCTAAATATCCAGAGAAGGATGGGAAAGACACTTCTAAGGATGTCAGGAACCCGTTTCCATTTCTCTCAAAACTAGGGAAAAGAACAGCCTTAACAAATTAGAGCTCCAGCAAGCTAAAAAGAAATTCTTAATTATAAGTGTAGGTATTTGAAATCTATTGGTGTGCCATGTCATACCCCTGATGCCATACTTGTTTCTTTCAAGTCAAAGGTCTCAAATGAGTCATTATATGTATATTTGTCCACGTTCTTAAAGAGTTTCTTATGTACTAACTTTTAAACTTTTCATGCATTTAACAATTTTGATGTAATTCTGAATAATGTAAAGTATTAAATAGAACAAGGGAAATATTTTTAAACAAGCAGCAAGTTTGTACAGACTATCAGCAACATGATTTATACAAACTCTAGGAAGTTGGTTTTAAACAATTGCAGGAAAAAACAACTAGTATTTTGTATTATTGAAAATCTGTTCTCTCCTTTTCAAATAAGCATTTTGTCTGCTTTTATTTTCTAGGAATCTTTTCCCCTCTTGGAGGGGAAATTTGCCTTGTACTAATCCTATCTTTATTTTCTTTGCATAGTCTTTTCATTAATACATTCTCAAAGCGTTGTGTGGATATGGAACTAACTAGCTTGTATTCTGTATCTATGGATATCTCTGGAACCCCATCTGTGCTTATGAACCACAACATAAACCAAAATTGGATGGGAATAACATAATTGCAGACAGATGTGTTGGCCCCGACTTGTGACGTTGGGGAGAGCAGATGCTGTTTCTCAGTACAGAAATCGTCCATGTATCTGTAGCCCGGTGTTGATATCATCACACAATGATGTGTTTAGTGTGTTTGTCTCCTTGTATCAATGATCATCTTCTGGAAGATCTTGTCCTTTACTCAGCCCTCAGCGATTTAATGGAAGCTATTATCTGTTGCTGAGTACATTCATATGAAAGCCCTTCTGGGAACATTGAATAATACATTGAATCTTTTGCTAAGGGAACCTGGGTCTTACTTCATATCGAGAGTGGGTTAAATAAATGCAAGAGCATGAAAATGTTTGGAGCATTGACCTGTTACACTTCAATTTGTCCCATTATCCTATTACTTGAGTTGTAGTGACTGAACTGCAGCTGGTCGAAGTGTATGTTTAGGGGAGAAAAAATCTGCCATTTCATGATTAACCTCTCCTCCTACACTGTAGTGTTACCAGCGGTTTTGGAAGGTTGGTTCTTTTGTTGATAAGGCATAGCAAAGCTTGATCAGTTGACAATAAATGTAATTTTTCCCTTTTTTTTTATGTTGCAAGTTGTTGGGGTTTTTTTTGATATTTTTCTGTATGTGATTATTAACTGAGACTTAGTAACTGATTATTGAGATCTTTGATTTTGTATGCTGTGAATGGAGAAGTGTACTAAATTCCATTATAGAATGGTCATATGTAGATTTGAATATTGGGAGCCTTAATCTTCCTTCTGTAGAAGAGGGGTCTGCTGCTTACTGTTGCTCTTGTAGAAGTTTTGGAACACAGTTTTGGAGATTGTATCTGGAGTAACTGTAGCCAGTAACAGACATCTTTGAGCATGGGAATCCTAAAATAACACAGGTTGGAACGTACGTCTGGAGGTCTAATCCCATCCCTGCCCAGGACTGATCATGGTAGTTTTTGGTGCTTAGGGCCTGACCACTTCAGTCTGCAGTGTTTTAGTATCAGGATTCCACAGCCTATTTGGGCAACCTTTTTCAGTGTTTCACGATAATGGTTTTTTCAAGTGTTTGGTCAGCTCTTCTGGTCTTGGCCTTTGTGTCTGTTGCCCTTCATAGTATCCCTGAGCATTTTCCAAAAGAGCCTTGCTCTTCCCTTACTTAATCTCACTGGATGGCTGAAGACAGCTGTGAGTTCTCTCCTCAGTGCTCTTTTGAGATCTAGGACACTAGAGAAGCTATTCACCCGCATTCTTTCCATCTTGGCCGGAGTGTGGATTTTGGGTGAGAGTATGGAAATATCTCTCCAGACCTACTGAAATGCTGGCTTGTTTAGTAACTCTGGTGCTGTGGGGTTTGTGTGGATCAGAAACAGTGATTCCCAGAAAGAAAGTGTTCCTGACTCAGATTAGATGTTGAAATCTGCTGAGGCTGGAGGGAAGAGAGAGTTGGTTCCTCCCTTGGATTTTGTATCTGTGAAATAGAGGAGAACACACTTGGGAAAGAGCTCACTGCAGAGAAGGCAGTTTGAGGGACAGAGTAAAGCAAAAAAAAGACAGGATTGGTGAAAATGAAGGCATTGGCAGTAGCAAAACCAAGAGTTAAGTATAGGTGGTGCAGATGCAAAGAGCAAGCTGGAATTACGGTGTGGTGGGCAAGGGATTGCAGAAATTACTGCAAGCGTCTTCATTGGCTTGGGCTTTCTCTTTTCAACTCCACAGCAATGTGTTTGTGGACAAGTTGAGAGTGAAAAAATTAAAACAATTATTGCAGGAGAGGGATCATGGATACCATGGAGTTTGGTTTTTCTAGAGTGGAGAGGGGAAGATTATTGGTTGAAGGGGGAGGAGTCGTTCTGCTTTTTCAGCCACTGCTTTGAATAATGAAATATTTATTCCCTGGAAGAAGAACAGCTGAAACAATAGAGCTGTGTTTATAGAAAAATGGTCACTTGTCCAGACTCTGATTTCTGGTTCATCAATACCTCTTTGTGAGAGGTACTTCCCTCAAATATGCCTTTGTTTCCAATGGAATGCGACCAGGGGCGTATAGTGCAAGGAGTCTCAGTTGGGCTGGCTTAAACAAACAATAAAACAGTGCAAAGACTGAAATTAAAATGTATATGTTTATTCTGTGCCATGTTCTATTCATTACCTGATTAGAGCATGAGGCAAAACAACGCATCTTGAAGCTTCCAGCTGGCTGAGCTCTGTATCTGTACAGCAGTGTTACATGTGTTTTAAAACATGATTAAAAGGCAATTTCCAAGCTTTTCTTACTGTTTGTTTAACGAGGTTCTGAATGGTGGAAAGAATCAGGAAATCTCTCAATTCATGCCTGTTCATAAGGACAAACACAATTTTTTTTTTTCCCCCCTCTTTTCCCAGACCACTGAGCCCAGTGATCCAGTGTTATGCTTGGAGGGACTATGACAGGTGGTAAGTGAGATGGCTTTAGGTCACTTTGAGTGTAATTCATCTCTGTTCTCAAAATGACATCTGCTTGCCCAGAGGGTGCTCTAGTCTATTTTCTTCTCTCCATGCCTTGGTATCCTTTGCTGGAAGCAATTGAGAGCTCAGAATATTTATTACAACGTCATTGTTCGTCATGTCCCTGTTGTGATGACAGGGTGTGTTAAGGCTCCCGTTCTCTGCCAGAGAATGACAGCATAGCCTAGAATGCAAGTTTAATAGCATAAGGGTATGTTTTTAGTTTGATTTGTTGTGCTTTTTTCTCTCCATTCTGGTGTGTTGACCTTGCCCAGTGCTTTGACTTGAGTTGTTTGGTTCTCTTGAAAGCACCATCTAGTGGTACAAGCTCATCAAGAAATTAAGGGATAGGTTCTGTTCCTGCTTCAGTGTTGCTTTCTGGGGCAAATCTGTCTTTTGTTTTAACCTTGCTAAAAATAAGGTTCAAGAGCATTTCTCCAGATCCCCCTCCAGCCTAGTTCACATTTGGAAAACAATTGGCTGCGTCCCACCTCTGTGGTGCTCGTTTTTGGAGCTTAAGACAATTGGGTTGATCTCTAAGAAGTGATCAATGATAAGTATGAAAGATGATTGCTGTTTTAGAGAAACAGGTGGTACTGCATCATGGTCTGCTCTAGATGCAGAAATGAGTCTGCGGGAGGGGTAGGTGGAGGAGAGCTGCTGTTCTGCCAACTGTTGGTGGTTTTTTCCCAAGTGCATATTTTGGATACAGCCAAGTAGTAAGATGTAAGGATATGGCACTCTCTGCAGCAGAAAAGCCCACACAAGAAGAGTGGCTTTCAAGGAACAATGAGTGCAGAGTTAAGCAGGATGTGAAATAAGGACAAGGATGGCAGCTGCAGAGAGACAGAGGCAGCTTCTGCCACCTATTGCAGAAGCAAGCGAGTGCCATGGGATACAGGGATGGAAGTGACCAGGAGCCAGAAAGTAAGGAACTGTAGGAGTGATAAATCATGGAGAATATGAATGTGAAGTCAGTGAATTAAGAGCAGCTGAATACAACAGTGCTCGTGGGTGAAGAGTCCATTGAGAAGTCAGGACAAGTCATCAAAGAGTTTGTGAAAAGACTTGCATGTTTTGGTGACAGGCAGTAGTTGCTGTATTGTGTCCATATGACAGCCTGGGTTCAACAGGATATGCATCCTCGTGCCAATTTATTTGTTCTGGTCACTGAACAAAACACAAATAGATGCAGCACAGTGAAATGAGCAATATTTCATTTTGGCTACTTATTGGTGTTCTCGTAGCAAAACAGAAGAGCTGTTCATGAACAGCTCAATTTCATTACCATTGACAACCACAGTGATGGGCAGATGGTGTCACACCTTGCTGTCTTTCCTGGATTGAACACTTTCTGCAACTGATAATAGGAAAATCTCTCTTGGAAAATGTCTCTCTCCCTCCCAGATTAACACTACCTGCCCTTTTTGTTGTCACCATATTATAGAGCACCAGAGATGTCTTCCAATTTCCTTAAAAATATCAAGGAAAGTGTTTGCTGATGCCTAGTAAAAATGCAAATATGTAAGGGTGGCATCTTGACAGATCCATCATAAAAGACTTGTCCTATAATGTGGTATAACCTGCTTGTTTGAGCATTTGGAGAGCAAAATCTGAGTTTGAGCATCTTTAAAGAGAAAGAGATTTGAAATCCTATCTTTTTTGACCCTTGAAAATGACACAATTGCTGAGATTAAAATAATGCCTTTAATGTTTTTGATTCTAGAAATGTTTTCAGCCTAACCTCATTCAGTTTTCAACTGACTGATATGAGGTTTGTGGTAAAATCAAGAATCAGAAATGAGAGAAAAAAGTTGCTTATCAGTGTTATGCTTCCCTATGAAGCTCTTGGTTACAACTGAGCCAAGATGCTTTTTAAACAGACTACTTAGCTTCAAAGATACACCTAATAAGCAAGAAAGGCCAACTGTTTTGACTACAGAGGGAATGACTATAGACTGATAATGAAGGTGAAACCTACGTATTTTTTTGTGTGCACACAATGCATAGCAGTACCACCATTCAATGCATGGCATTAGCAACATAAGTCACATCCCATTTTATTCCGTATTGTGACAATATATGTCCAGAAGGAAACACAGAATGAAAAAATCTACAGGCTGAAACAAGGAGGAGAGTGGGCAAATTGTGGAAATGCTTCATACCTAGAACATTGCTGAGGTAAGTGAAATTTAAGTATGTGAACCTCGCCAAAATAAAAGTTACCAACTCCTCTTCCGAAATTGCAACATCCTAGTAGATGAAGTGTTTTGTAAATAGTGACACATCCAGAATGAATCCCATCCTATCTCCGAACTTTTAGCATTCATTTCTATTTGCATTAAGGAAAGGGTCATGTAGTGTTGCAATATCAAATTATGTGTGAGAAAAGGAATTGATACCAACTGTATGAGATGAGAAGCTACAGGTAATGCTTGGAACTTCCTGTTGTAGACAGGTTATGTTTACCTGGTCAAGTCTGAGAACATTTGGGGTCTGGAGCAATGCAGGTTAGCCCTGAAACCAAGGAACTCCACTGGTATTGTACTGGTATTCTGCCCTTGGTACACCATGCACATGCACACCCCAAACAAAAAATAAAACCCCCAAATATTAAAAATAGGGAAATAAACCCCAAACCAACCCACATGCCAACAAACCCAAACACCACCATCACCACCAAAAAAAAAAAAAATCAACCAAACCAAAAAACCCACAACCAACCGATGAAGAAAAAAAAAAGGCACACCACCAAAAATACTAGGAAAAAGCCCTTGCTTTGTAAGGCAGAATCATTTGTTCTAGCTAACACTTCATATACTTGCTGATTCTGACCAGGTTAAAGACCAAATAAAAGGAAGTAATTTATTTAAGGCCTTTTATGCCAGCAAGGTGGAATAATCACTGCTGCTGTCTTTGGTCGTGTCTCTTTGAAAGTCAGTCAATTAATTTTGATTTCTTATTTAGTCTGAGTTGATTTTCATCTCTGTGGTGGAGTTTTCAGTACCTCACTGGCACTTGTGCCATAGTGTCGTAGTTGATGAGTAAGTGGATTTCCCAACCATAGTTGTATTAGTGTTTTGGTTCTTTTTGCTTGCCCTTTCTTGTACTGTGCTGTGTAATGGCTGTCAAATTATTTTCTTTGTTTTCCATAGTGCTGCTGATCTTCTTTTGGAAGGGAAGATGTGACATATTCCCCTGAGTTCCAGGCCACTCTAATGCAGCTGGGCTAACAGAAGTGTTGACTGTCCACTGATCTGACTACATGAGCTGATAGCTTTTAAAAGAGCAGACTTATTGGTAAAGGTCTTGCCAAAAGTGATTTTAGTGGTGGTTGTGTTCAGACTGACATAAAAAGTGCATGTATTGATATTTTAAAGGGTAGTCATGCAATTTATTTATGCATTTCCATTCAAGAATGGGTGAACTTCCAGAAGTACCTTGGAGATATCTGCCACGTAATGCACTGAAAACACTTGCATGCCAAGCAAGAAAGCAGCGTTTGTGCCATAAGAAGTTAATTGGTAAGTAAGGTATCATTTTCTGAGTTGTAAGCTCCTGAAGCAGTTTCAGCTTCTGTACCCAAAAGCCTTGTCAGATAGATGATATCTTGCATGTGTATCATTGTATGCAAAGGGTTTCATTTTCCAGCTTCCAGAACATCTACGTATGGGAGCCTGTAGTTTTATTGTAATGATGATGGCACATGAATACTCCTTTTACATACAGGGCAGAACTCATGTGTGGCCTCATTATAAAGTTTCACATTAGGCAAGAAACTTTTGCATGCTCAGTCATCTTATTCTGGTATTTTTTAGTCTCTGTGAGTTCACAGAGGTGACCTTTTACCGAGCGTTCTGTGACTGCGTGCCCAAGGGTTTACCTAACAAGACTACCTGTCCCTATGAGCCTGGCCTCTCTTAGATCACCACAGCAATAGAATTACTATCTAAATTTATTGTGAGAATCTTTGATTGGCACAGCCTTTGGGACATGTATCTGCATGTCTTGCTCCAAAGAGCCTATTAGCTTTCTGAGGCGCTGCCTTGCAAGTGCATGGCAATTAAGGAGAACACGAAAGTTAATGTGGAAATTTTATTACCCTCAAGGAAAGCATCTGGGCCAGGATAAGCTGGTTTTGTTTTTGGGGAATGCACTTTGCTCCTTGCAGTAATTTCAGGAACAGAACTCTAAAATGGATTTCTTAATGCAAGAGTTTCAAGCATGTAATTCTCCAGCTAAGTTGTAGGTCCATGGTCATTGCCGTTAGTATGAGATGCTCATGCCTGTTTTCAGATGTACAAAAACTTTGCAAGCTGTGGTTTTTTTCACCTTCTTTCTCAGAGTCTCTCCAGTCAGAGTTGTTGATAATATCTTGGTGTAAATGAGAAAAATATCTTCATCTGTTCTTGTTCATTGTAAGGGAAATGCTGTGAAACGTGTGAAGCACTATCCATGGGGTTTCCCCCTTGCTTTGCAGTTTCTCTTTTTATTGCAGTCAAGATATTTCTGGGCCACTTAATTTTTACTTGGTCCTCTTATTATTCTTCTTCCAGCTCAACCCATCTTGCTATTGGTTCCATTTTAACTTTGATTCATCTGTCAGTTATAAATTATAAATATATTGTATGTGTAAGTATCAGTATCTGTATATATTTTAGGAGATAATCTGGACCAAAGTGTTCAATCTTTCTCTCCCCTTCATCCTGAAACATTGTGGTGAGTGAAATTAAGATGAGAATTTAAACATAGAACCATAAAATGGATAGTGACTTTTTTTTGTGAGATACTGCAAGGACTTCAGTGAGGATTAAATGTGGGCTTAACTCTGGTTAGGCACAGAGGCAAACTTCCTGCTATAATCCATTGTTTTAAATACCTCTTAGACTCTGCAGGGGAAGGGAAGGGTTGATATGTGATACTGTGTAAGGAATACTACAGTAACAAGCTCATGTGAGCCATGCCGAGCATTCAGATTGCCTGTACAATCAATGTTCAAGGACATCAGGCACTTGGTACCACTGACATTTCCCTGGCTTTGCAGTAACTGTCACTTAGTCTGCCAGGGAAAACTCACTGTGAATCACAAGCAGGTTCTGGACAAATATTTCAGTTTCTTTTATTTATGGTATAGGAACAAAAGCATGCTAAACACAGTTCTCTTAGTCTTCATGCTCGATGTGCTTTCTCTTAGGCAAAACTACTGGGTTGTGTCATAGCCTGGCATTTGCCTTGGCAATCAATGCCAACCTGACCACAGTGGCCAGGCTGGATTCTGCCCCAGACAGGTGTGTAGATGTCAGTGCACCGATAGGCATCTCTGCTAGATTCATAGCTCAGCTCAAGCATCATCAGATTAAAGGTCATTAGTGCTGGCCTGTGTCTGGACCACTGGATTCACAGGTACGCATTGGAGGCCATTTGTCTGTGTGCCAAAGTGTTGTGAGGACTTGGAGCAGAAGCCTTACATGCACTATTTATTCTTTGCATGAGTACTTGGAGGAGGAAAAAAGCCTAATACACACCTGCCCCCCCGTCCCCAAGTGTTACTGCAGTACAATCAGAGCTTAGGAAAGTATTAATATATTTCTGATAAATGCTAGATTACTGTGCATAATTCAAATTGCTGACTCCATGTACTTTAGTGTGCGTTGCCTTTGGTATACAAATGGTAAAATCAACAAGCTTGAAGCTTAAGTTCAAAAGGCTCCGGGTCAGAACTCAGGAAATAAAGTTCTAGTTTCTTCCTTTGCCAAATTTTTGTGACTCATTCAGATTACTTGGTCTTTTACTGTCTCAATTCACTGCCTTGGAAATTAACATAAACCCACTTATTTCTTCCCTAAACTTTTTCCAGCCATTGTTGAGGCATAAAAGATAATGACCAATTTCAGATGTTCTCCTTAGTAGGATTGGGAAGGAGTGCTATTAACTTTGTGGTGTCATTCAAGAAAGCTACTGAGGAGAAAAATGCCAAAAGTAGGGATTGTATCATCATCTGTGTATTGCATAGTAATTCTTCTCGGTGTGTGACAGGAAGCGATCCCCAGATAATCAAAGGCTAGATAAACTTTATGGAATTGACCTTTTGGAGGTCTGCTTTCAACATTAGGAGATTTATTCTAGATATGTAACTCCTTCATATTTTCACTGCTAAATGCCATTTATTTGTTTAAAATATAAGGTGACCAAAACTAGGGATCCAGGGTTTTAGAAGTTATTTTATTGGAAAACGTCTTGATGCTAAAATTTTATCTTGGACTTTCTCTGTTGAACTATAATGTTAAGGACAGATTTTTTTTAATTTAAAATCTGGATCAGGAATGTGGTCAAAGATGTTTAAAGCTAAGTCAGACAATGGTAATCTTTGGTATTAGGAAACCTTCTCTGTGTTGGCACGCTTTTAAGAAAAATTGACTTAATGCACTTCCTATACAGAGCTGTTCCTGACCTTGTAGCAGCTTTTTTCGAGGTGTTAAGCACTGGTGGGGACCACACCTTGGATACTGTGTGCAGTTGTGGGTTCCTCAGCATGGGAGAGACATGGACATACTGGAGAGCGTGCAGCCAAGGGCCAGGAAGGTGTTCAAGGAAATGCACTGTCCTGTCTGTAGGGAACAGCTGGGAGCACTGTGGTTCTTCAGGGACATCTCATCAATGGACAAATACCTGTGGGGAGGGTACAGAGGAGACAGAACTTGGCTTTCTTTGCTGCCTGGTGTGAAGACCAGAGCCACTGGGCACAAAATTAAACAGGGGGAGTTTGCTTCTGAACATCAGGAAACACTTTTTTTGCGATGAGGAGGATTGACCACTGGCAGAGGTTGGCCAGAGAGGTGTGGTATTCACTAGTCACAGCCAGATCTGAGAGCAAGCCTGGGACAGCACAAAGTACCCTCCAAAGGCATCAGAGCATAACTTCAGGAGTTGCCTTCCGACCTCAGCCTGTGATGATGTCAATGATTGATCAACTGGGACATCACAGGACCAAATCAGTTATGCTTCGAAGGTTTAAGCTCTGACTCTCTGCCACAGCTCTATTAAACAGATGCATTAGTGTAAAAAAGTGTGACCTAGCCACTGCCCATAGCTAAAATGCTACTAGCACTAGCAATGTCGGGTTAAGCTACCTCACTTCTGTGAACCTGGAAGTTGGTTACTTTGTATATTTATGGAAAACACTTTTCATTATGCTTATCAGACAAAAAATGAAATTCTTTTGGGTGAAGAGGGCTGATGTCAGGGGAATCCAAGTAATTTCTCTCTGGAGCTCTGCAAGCTTTCTTTCATTAACTTGTGAGAGTTCTAACTTGTTGCTCTTGCTGGCATGAATTGCATGCATTCTTTAGGCCTAAGAAGAATAATTGTAAGAATTTAATAATCTGATATGCAACTGAAATCTTAAGTCCCACCCATGTTATACTATTTTATATTTTTCTGCTCAATAGGGTTTTTTAGATTAGTTTGAAAAGCTTTTGTTGTATCTCTTTTGTCTCTGACTTCACTATGTTGTTAAACACTCTGCACTCCTTACTAGATACCAGGAAATAGCACTGCTCAAGGTTTTCCAAACAGCAGATGTATTTTTATGTCACTCATTAACCAGTTGTATGAGCCATTAAAAGCCCACTTGCCATTTCCGCAGCACTGCTTCTCCTAAGCAGGACTCTGAGAACCCTTGCTTTTACCTTAGCTATGGCTCTACAGAGCCATCTGTGGTGTTTATGTCTGGAAAGTGACAGGATATTAAGTAAAGACTACAACTCTAAGTATGCTTGTGAACATAGGAAATAATATGTACTAATAATGCAATATAATAGGAAATAATACATATTATTGTTCTGATCAGAAAACCCCCAGAAAGCACTATTTAGTCAGACTGTTTGTAGATAATGTAGACTATTGTTTAGTTTGCCTTAAGGGCAGTTATTGTCTAAGGAGTATGGTGGTAGTGCTGCCTTGGGTGCCTGGCTTCATGATTTTGTTGTCGTATTTCTTATGTAGTAGATTTCTCTGTTATGTGTTACAAATTTGGGAAGTCCAAGAACTGAATTTGCACATTGTTCACAGAAAGTGCTTCATACTTGCACAGATCCCAAACTGATTGTGATTTAATCTCTTCTTGGAAAGAAGAGAGGATATATAGCACTGTCATCCAGATATCATGGGGAAAAAAGGGGTTTTCTTTTCTGTTTTTTTTGACCTTAAGAAATGATTAATGAGAACTTGTTCAGCTGATCTAATAAAATTTTTCCATGGAACAGCTGTGAAGTAGCAGCCCTGAAGAAGATTTAGGAATGAATGTAAATACAGATGAGATATTTAGCAGCTTCCTCAAAATTTGTTCAGTTGGAAAAGCACACATAGTGAGAGGATGAGCAATTAAAACAGAGAGATTAAGTACTTGAAATTCTTAGTTTCTTCTTGTTTCTGAGCTTGCCAGGGATATTCCAGTGTAAGCTGAAGTAAATGATGGTGGTGAGAGTCAAGCAACTTAAGCCACTGGCTGATTTGGTAGTGATGACTTGTTAGCTACACTATGAGGAGTTGTGTGTATGAAAATGTTTTGTGACAGAAAAACTGGGAACAGAGTGTTCTGAGTCCATTTTTATCTTTTTTCCTTATTACAATGAATTCCCCTTCTTTCAGGATGTTTAGTAGCTGCCTACCTGGTTTTAGTTTAGCCCACACAAGAACACAAGCACATTTGGTCTAGACAAAGATGAAGAGCTGGTTTTAGTGGCAAATCATCAGAGGGAAAGGTGTTAAATCACCTGGAAGATTTTGGTTTCTTTAGGCCTGTGCTGTGTAATTTTCACAGCTCTGTGTCTCTGGCCTTGCATTAACTATTGTTGTTAATTTTGCAGTAGGGAGAAGCATCTGAGAACGTTGACATCAAGGTTTTTTCTCTCTCTCTATAGATAAAAGCCAATGCCAGTACTGTAGTTTCAAACACACAGGATCCACTAAAGGCATACATGTTCAGTAAAGATCATTTGTGTAACAGAATGACTGTTAAACTGTAACGTATACAATAAATATTTGTCAGATGATTTTAAAACAAAATAAGAAATATCTATTTCTCCCCAGCAAATTGGTTTCTTATGTGAGGCCTTTATGGTCAGGTTTCCTTGTAATTAAAGTATTATATATGTTCAGGGAAAATTTGGTAACTTGCCCGTATATCTCTTTTAAGAGTAACAGGCTTGGGGATGGTAAACTGGAAGTACCAACCTGGGAATAGATCTAGATGTGGTGAGGAGTTGTTCAAATGGTTAACAGAATTTTTCTTTAAAATTACTAAGATATGGCTTAGAATACAAAGGTTCTAAACTTTCTCGCCTATTCAGACAATTTGGCTGCGTAAGGACACTTAGTGTTCACAACTTCTGATATCTGCTGGTGGTCATAAAATGGAAAAGCTCCACTCCCCTCTCCAAAAAAAGAAAGAAGTCATCTCTGTTTACCTCAGCAAGGCTTCTAAAGCTCTCTCTCTAAATGTTACAGTGTTTTTAGGACACTGTTGGTTTTACTACAAACCTCTGACTAGCTCAGTTGCCCTGCCCAGGATTTAGAGCTGTTGGAAGGAAATAGTTTGAAAGGTGTAACCTGAATTTGACTATTCATAAACCGTACTTTCATGGGTGTTGCCCACTACACAGCAGAGTAAGTCCCCGGGGGATTTTCTCTTATCTCCTGCATTCCATTCTTAAACTGTACTTCAGCTTCTTGGTGCACAGATTTCCCTTTTCAGGTCTAGTTCTGGGAGTTATCTGAAATAGTGCTATCTTGATGTCTGCTTTAAAGAAGAAAATGTAGATATTGGTTATAAAAAGGTGATGTTAGGTCCATGTACACTGTTTTGGTATTCCCCGAAGTTAGTGGCACAGAGCTTTCCTGTGATCCTGCTTTGCTTTGAAATTAAGGAAATAGAGATTGTCTTAGATTTGAGTGTAGTTAAGTGGAAAAGTTTAATGTGCTCTTGGCTTGAACTGTTTTGCTGTTAGGCCTGTAACTACCAATGATAATTTTTAGTTGTTGTTCTTTGATGTGGTCCTAAAAAGATTTTAAAAAACAATGATTGCTCTGATGAGCAGGGCAGCCACATGTAGTAGAATAAGCTCCACTTAAACATGGGATTCTTCTGAATAATGTACCTCCACTTTGCATCTTTTTCCCATGCAAACAAAAAGTACTGTTTATGCAATAGAAGCAATTTCCTAGTCTCCTCTTGCTGTTGGAAAGTATGCATCTGTCCCCTCCGCGGAAGCCCCACAGTGGCCAGGGGGGTGCTAATGGGTTGCTGAGAGTCCCAAGCTGTCGGAAAGCACCCTCTTTAGGCATTGTTTGGTGGGAAAGAGAGCGCAGAATTAAATCAGGAATTAAGCAGGAATGACAACCAACTTCTACCTTTCCCTGGCCATGGAAGGCTATCAGATTTGTGTTTACCTCCAGTGAGTAGGGTCTGGTTTTAAAACGTTGGTGACCCCTCCTGGGACCACAAGCTGCTTTTAAAACTGCCACGTGTCAGAATATTGTGGCATGAAGCTTGGCTTTCCCTGTCACTATCTGAGTGTTATCTTGCTTATCAGAGACAAGGCAAGGCTGATTCCAGAGGTACAACCGTGCAGAAGATGAGGCTGAAAAAAAAAGCCAGCTTCATTTCTTATGCGTGAGCAAATGGGACTTGTAATGCACTCCGTTATCTGTGTGGAGCAGCAAGTGATACCCGGACCTCCAGGGCACGGAAACTGCAGCCTGGGGAGTTCCTGCATCCGCCTGAGCTCCCGGCACCGACCGAGGGCACGCTGCTAGCCCCGGGCAAGGGTTGTGCCGAGGGCCTGCCTCTGAGCTGCCCTGGGAGTTCCACATCCGGGGAGAAATGGGGATGAGACTCCAGGGATGTTTGGGTGCACTGCTGCTGAACCCCTGCTATTGGCAGATCAAAACCACTCCCTTCTTAAAAGGGAGTTTTCTTCCTGCAGTTTTCTTACACAAGGGAAGCTATATTTTTAGCTTAATTGTAGTCAAATTTTATCATCATGGGGGAAAAAAATCATGACCACAGGGCACAAAGTTCTGGGTTTTAGTGATGCAATGCTTCAGGCAGGTGAGCGCTACAGCTATAGTAAGGCATTTTATCTGAATGATGAACTGCACAGATTTAATTGTAAACTTTCTCTATTTTTGGGGGGGGGGGGGGGGGGGGG
>VZRV01009509.1:384455-444377 GCA_013398115.1 Falcunculus frontatus
GGGGGAGGGTGAGGTGTAAGGGTAAGAAAAAGAGCAAAATAATCCTAAAGGTGACTCATTGTGACCCTGTGCTGGCCAAGTTTGGGATGTTTGCATCCCCAGTTATGTTAGTGCATAGAGATTGAGTAGAGCTGTTATTACACCTGAGATGTAAGATCATGTTAATGAGTAACTTATTGTACACTTTATGGTTATTATCAGTTAAAAGCCAAAGTACAACTCCTGATTTTCTATATGGCAGCTCTGAGCCTCTGATCTGATACCAGACTTGTAATTCTATTGGTCAGCTTAATCACTTCTCTGTATTCATCCAAACAGGTTTCTGATTTGCAAAGTGATTGTACAAAAGTATTAATTTCTTTATTTCTGCAATCACAGCTATCCAACACGTTCAGTTTCAGAATTCAGTTCATGGTGACAGAAGTAATTCTTTCATTTACAAGTATTACTTGTGTTGGTAGAAGAGGAGGCAGATGTTAGCTCTTGTACGGAAAGAGTAGCCTGGTGAACATCAGATTTAGGTGATTGCATCACAGGATGTAGGCCTTTGTGTGGTGTACTGTATTCTATCACTGGTTAGTTACGGGAAATGGAGAAGAGGTTTATGTGGAATATATTAAATATCATGTGGGAGAAATTGCTGTCTGATCCCAGATGGAAATATTAAAAGATGCCTTATTTTCCCTCCATTGTGAGTTGGTCAGCTTCTGAGCTGTTGACCTTAATTTAAAGTCCAGAACTTTTTCTTACTATTTCAGAGTTACTATGAAACCAGTGTAAGTCAAGTTAATGGGAAATTATAGGCACAGCTGCACTCTGCTTCCAAGCACCAGCGGTAGTATGCAGGATAGTGAAAAAATGATGCATTTGGATTCTGAAGCCCTAGTTGTTTCCAAAGGGTCCACACTGAAACAACAAATACATCCCTTCTGAAAGCTCAGTCAGGCATGCACCCGGGAACTGCTGTCACAGCAAGAAGAGCCTAATTTGAACAGCCTGAGTAGCACAATTGCTCACAGCACTGCAGCAGCCTCTAGGTCACTCCTCAAGGTCTCACAGCACCATTTGGTGTAGTTGGGCTTTTTCTTCCAGGGAATTATGATGTGTATGCAAGGTCTTCTGTATTGTCTTTATTAATATTATTTGGAGAACTTATTAGTTTTCAGAAAAACTGTTTACATAGAGAATAGAATTCTTCCTTCTTCCCCAGGGAGTGTGTATCAGTGCTTCCAGTGCAGAGACAGGATGGCTGTGGGAATGGGAAAGAAGGAACAACAGTTTTAAATGGAAAATAGGGTAGTTTTAGATGGGATATAAGGAAGAACTTTATTATGAAGGTGATGAGACAAGTTGCCTAGAGAAGCTGTCAATGTCCCACCCCTGGAAGTGTTCAAGGCCCGGTGGGATGGGGCTTGGGGCAGCTTGGTCTAGTGGAAGATGTGCCTGTGCCTGTCAGGGGATTGGAATGACATCATCTTTAAAGGTCCCTTCCAACCCAAACCATTCTGTGATTCCAAGGACCTCAAGTTATTCTATCCAGCCTGTGTGCTGCCCTTCTGCAATTGGATTTTCTCTATTTTAATTGCAAACTTTGCCATGATGTCCAGTGTGAGGTACTTGGGATAGGTCAAGGTCGTGATTAATACAAAATTTATATCTATCAGCAGCAATCACTGACATAATTGCTTTTAATTATTTCTGCAATTACGTGGTATTAAGGACTTACGAAGTTGCAAGGCAACAATTAAATGGAAGTTGTTTTCCCTGTAATTAAATAGCCAGTATTACACTATGAAGTAGAATTTGAACCCTAAAATAGAAGCATTTCTTCTTGACTGTGTTTTTGTATCTTAGCAAAGCAGTGTCTGGGTTCTGGGAGTGTCTGAAAATGCAGATGAGAGCAAATTATAAATAACTAATTAGTTTTAGAGAAGCAAAGGTATGATGTATGTCTTCAGTTTTAAACACAAAATGTGATTTGAGAAATAAGCATACTTGATGTTTAGAAGACTTGAAGGTTTGAGGCAGTATGATCAAGATGTTGGTATACAAAATACTTGATCAATGTAAACTTAAAGTTCTTAATTTTTTTACTACCTTTTTGGTTTTTTTTCTGCAGCATGTTTCATTAGCTTGTATCTTATTCATGTCATCATTGTAGTAGTAGCAGATACAGTTCATATCTGCTAAAAATATGCTTTCGTTGCAGAGCTAATACTGCTGTACCCTTCTGTGGAAATGTTGTTTCCATAACTCTCAATCCTTATGGGAATGCCCAACTGGAAGTTTTATGGCCTGTGAAACTGAGAAAAAGTGGCATCTTCTCAGGTTTTCTTGCCGTTAAACACGTAACATCCTGATGTGCGTGTAACAAGTGATGTCCTGTATTATGTACATTGTTTTCTGACACTGGAAGAAGTAAATAAAGGAGGCCCAAAGAACTTGCTGCACTGTTAGTGCTCCACAGCAAGTGAGCACTAGCTACATTTCTAAAATCCAATCTGTTCTAGACTAACTCAGATGGAATGGAGGCTGCTGAATAACAGGAGTTAGCATTGTAGTTAAAAATAACAGCTTGTCATTTTTACTACTTTTCCCTCTTGGATAGGAAAATGAGTGTCATTCCAAAGGGGGCTATGTCTGTAATGTTCTATACACAAGTACTTCTCTGTCTGTATATATGTAATGTTATAGATAATAATACATAGTATAGAACATGGTATGTAGGTTCTAAAAGGGAACTAAGAAGGGAATGAAGGTGGAAAGCTTCTATTTCTGTAAGTAAAAGCATAATCCTCTGGGCATCACACATTTAAAAACAGACAACCATAGATAAAATTACGCAATATTTATTTCTTGAATTGATGAATTGCTTGAGCTGTAATGGAAGCTCACTTGTGTTCTTCTGACTCATTCAATCCAAGCTAATTCACTGTCTCTTACTAATTGAGCAGAGGCCATGTCAACTGTTAAAATTGTGCACATGTCTTCTGGCAACAATACCATAAGCATGTATTGAATCCAGCTCTGGTGTGCTCAGCATCAGCCCAGAATTCCTAGCCAGAGTCTCAGCTTGTTGCTGAGATAGATGCCCCTGTGTAATGGGGAGTTGAATGTTCTCAGCTGTAACCAGAGTTTATGATGATTTGCCAATGCTATTTTTAACTGTGTGCTTAAAAATGGTCAGTGGCCAGAACCCAAGAATTGTTCTTCAGGGTTCATGGTCAGTAAAGAGGAAATTTGGATCCCAAGAAGAAACTTGTGTAGTGAATGGCCCTGGAAAAGAAAACCTGCAGATACAAGTGGGAAAGGAAAGCTGCATGTTTTTCCCCATAGAAGTTGGAATTACTTAGGGGTACCTGAGGTGGGCTTTGTGGTGTGTGGCTTTTCTGGCACACATGCTGTCTGTTAAGTCTTGTCTGATTGGAGAAATAGATTTCTAATCAATCATATTTCAGTAGATTGTCTTCCCCCTTTATTCATATTGTAACTTTGACCAGCACAGTCCAAAAATAGCTTATTAGCTGAAGAACTGTTATGTATAGAATGTTGTACTTAGTCCCTGTAACTTGCAGAATCTGTTTTTTACGGCACTGCTTATGAATACATTTCAAATTACTCATACAAAATCACTTGGTCTTTTCTCCCTGTTGTATTTATCACAACCATGTGATTATGAAAGAAGAGTTTCATGAAGCGTGGCATGTCAGCAGTACTACTTTATTAGGAGTAAAAATGTGTCAAGCTCTGAATAATGTGAATTAAATAGGAGATGAATTCTGCGAGAAGCTGGTCCATCCTGATAGTCACTGATGCAGCTCTCTTACGGTCTAATCATTTTGACTGATGCTTGTGATTGAAGCACTAAGTATAGGCTGGGATTTTGGTTTCTGCTCCTTAGATGATGATGGGAACATCTGAGTAACAGGAGGTTCTGGTAGAACAGGATGATATTTCTTCATTCCTCCCCCTGCCACCCCCCAAATACTCTTCCCCAAGAAGGGCTGCTCAAAATCCCTGTCAAGCATGGAGGTAGAGGGTGAGGCTATGGAAATGGTACTGTTGACTAACCCTGGAGTATGTTCCTGCATATCCTGCTGGGTGTCCTTGGAGTGGGCCTTCTTGTTTCCTTTGGGAGTAAATACTCATTGGAGTCAGTGTTGCTCCATGAATCACAGCTGGTTTGTAGCTGTGGGACCTGATGTAGGAAGAGCTGAGCATTCCTTTTTTACTACTTCATGAAAAGCACCTTCTGCTAAGCAGTTTTTTTATCTCAGAGAAGGTGGTGCCTCTCTCTACCACAGTTATATGTTGAAGCAGAGAAATAATCACAGAAAAAAATTTGTTTGCAGTTGTGTGAGTATGTTTCAACAGTTTTTTCTGAAGACTCTAGGGGAGAAAAAAGAATTAATAAGCAACTTCACTTATATTAGGAAATATCATAAAACCTATTAATGGCAGAGTCAGCCTAAATACTCCTGTTTTTTTTTACTGTGTCTTGCACTGTTCTTATCCAGGGCCCTAAACCATGAATATAATTGGTTTCTTTAGTTTTAACGCCTTCCAGCTTTAATTCAGGTGGGGAAAAAAAAGGCAAAAGGCTCTGAGTTTTCTTGACGCTCCAAAGCTGCAAGGGGAAAAATAAATCTGTAATCTTATTTTGGTTAAATCTACCCCATGTCAGGAGTTTCAGCAAGGCAAAGGTGCTCCATGTAGTTGATTTCAGTGTAACTTTTGAGACTTGTGTGTGATGAGTGTTGAGGCTTCTCTGTCTGGCAGGGTTAATTCCTCTCTCCAGAAGTTCAAGATTTAAAACCCATGCTAAGTGCAAGTAGCCTAGAACAAAGTGCCTTGGTTCTTTCTGTGCTGGATTTTTTTTTTGTCTGACAACAAAGGAATGCATTCATTTTACAGAATGCATTCCTCTCACAGTTCTGGAAAAGCTCCTTTTTTATTCATGAAGGAAGATCAGTAAGGCCTGGTTAATCCAAGAATTTCTTATTTCTAATTTATCTCCTAAAAGGGATGACTCTTGCCTTATCAAATAGGACGATTTGTAGGGAAAATGTGCGTGGCTTGCAGAAGGGAAAACTAATGGGAGATGCAAAGTGGGTATGTGTTTAGAGGCATTTTAACTATCAGAGCAGGTTGTATTTTTCAGTTGTATTTTCTTGGGGTTTTTTTATCACTGACACAATACCATTTGCATTTTAATTTTCTTAAATGATGATGGGTGAAGAGACGAAAATTATACAGCAGAGGCAATTTGTGTGCTTTACCACTGTCAATGGGGAGAGCTGGTTCTAAACCTCTTCTCTAGAAATGTGATCCTGAGGTTCCACAAAGTGGCATCCTTCTAAGGAGTGAGACACACTGATTCCTCTGAGGAAAAAAGGAAGAGGTGTATGTAGGAGATGCCATGGCCTCCAAGCTGCTTGGCACACTGCTGTTTCCCGAGCTGTGACTCTGATGGATGCACACATTGCCTTTGGGTTTGTCCCTGATGTAATTTATGTAGCAACTGACTTGGCCTTTTTTTACCAAGTTGCTTCTTACCTTGTCCATTACCCTTAAAAAATTAAAAAGCCTATTAGGTAGTTTAAATAATTCAATTAGAAGAAACTAAAGGGCCAGAATTCTTTCTCATACTAAAATAAAACACCAAACTAAAGCAAATTTTGGCTCCCCAGCATTTCATCCTGCCAAGGTTCTAGTGCACAGTGATAAAATTTTCCGTTCTCAATTATTAAAATGCAGTTAAGCAGCAATTCACAAGCATTGCAGAACACCATCTACTGCTAGTAACTTGTTTATAAGAGAATGCGTTAAGGCTTCAAGGTTAATGGGAATGTAGCCAATAAATGCTGATTTATTTGATTGTATTTTTTTAAGGCAGCACTGAAGCAGTTTTCTTATTGACATTGCTAGTGCAGCTGCCCCTGTTTTGATTTGGAGTTATTGTTCAGTGTAGCTGAGAGAGTGAACTGAGACACTGACGGTGTGGGAGCGTGCTCAGAGACAGAGATATCAAGTGAGCTATTTGAGCTGCTTATCAATTGTTAATTGTCTACCGATCCTTAAACCAGATACCTGAACTGAAAAGACCACTTTCAGCAGCAGACGCAAATTATATGGATGCTGTAGGTGCGCAGGCCCTACAACATAAGTGGGGTGCTAAATTTTTTATTACCCATTGCAGCTTTCATATCTGGGCAGTTCTAGTGTGGGCCTCCAAACCCAATATTGCTCTGAATTCATTTGTAATGAGACGGTAACACCTGAACTGAAGCTGGATTAACAGCTGCATTGACCAGTTGTCCATAAATATATTTATTTGGATTGCCCTTGTTGAATGCACTTCCTCTAGAATAGCCCTGGAGTTGGAGATCTCTCGTAGGACTTTTCCATAAACTGGAAGTTTTAGGTGCATTTTCAGCTATGTTGCTATTAATACTTCAAAACAACACGATGCAAGTGTTGTTCATGGTTACTAGTAATGTGCTTGAGGTTTTTTGGTGAAGGAGTTATTTGAATTAAACATGATACAGATGATGTATTTAATATTCAGACTCCTCAGAACATCACCTTTGCTTTCAGTGCCATGGGATAATGTGCTTGTGTTGGGAGTCTCTCGTGCCAAGTTGGAGCAGTCCTTGATTTATGTCCCTGCCTGCTTTCCACAGTTATTGAGTGTGCCAGAGGAGAGAAGCACTGCTGGAAACAAGTTACATGATTTTCTGGTTTTTGTGGGACAGGATTGATTGTTTCCCCAAAATGAGCCTGTGTGACTTTTTATATTAAATAAAAAATGTATGTATTTGGCAACTTGTACATCAGATGTTTTTTGACAGAGCTGTGACAGTTTGGGAGAAGAATGGGAATGAAGAGAACAGCAGTTTGAAGAGATGGATCAGGCTATCATCTTTCAAGCCACTTGACTAATCAGAATCAGTCTCAGACAGCAATGACTGGGCCCCTTTCTACCCTTGCATGTAATTCTCTTGCTGCAAAGGATGCTGGCCATTCCTAAGGTAAAGACATCAAATTAAACCACCCTCTCTCTTTTTTCCTCTTCCATTCTCACAAATGTTGCCTTAATCTAAGTAAAAAAACTGGCCCTGGCACTCACCTGTCCTGCAGTAGTCTGTTGTATGAGCCCCTGGTTTGGTGTTGATGCTGCTCTTTGCATTACACGGAAAACCTGAGAGTGGAATGTTAGATCTGTGATCCTTCTGCAGCTTTTTGTCAAGCTGCAGCACAAGCTGCTCTTCCCTGGTGACCTGACTGAAGAGCTGCCTTTCCTTGTGGTGCATTAAAAGTCTATATGAATAAATAAGCAAGGACTATTCCCTGAATAACAAGTTTATGGACAAAACAGCAATGTGACTGAAATTGGACTTTTTTTTTGTTGGTTGGGGTTTTTTTGGTGTGAGTTTTTGTGTTGGGTAGCTAGTTGGTTTTTTGGCATGTGTGGTTTGGAGTTCTTTGAGGGTTTGTTTGGGGGTCTTTTTGGGAAGTCCTGGATGAAACACTTGCAGTGCATCTCCCACAACCCTCGTGGCCTGCATTTTTTGAGCTTTAGTTATAGGTGAACTCATGACTTTGGAAGTTAGCAGCGCTAACTACAGCTTTGTTTTCATAACATTTTCAGTATTCAGTACCATTCTCTATCCCACGAAGTATTGTGAATTCTATTACCTGCTTTTGTTACATAGTTCTGTGTTTAACTGAAATCCAAAATGGTCTTTTCTAATGTGTGATATTTTTCAGTGCCTGAGATTACAAATGCCAGCCTCATCTGTCTTCCACATTGCCTTTTCCATTCTTACATAATGAATTCACCTATTTTCTTATTAGTTTTGGATCCAGTATATCCACAAGTTCCTTTTTGGAGACAAAACTCAAAAGGATAATTAGGAACTTTATTTCTGTCCATATATTTGAAGACAGAACATTTAGCTAGTAAGAGGTAGCTGCATTTCTGCTTCAGTTTGCATGTTGTCCTACAGAATCAGCTGTATTTTAGCTTGGCTGAATACATTTTTGAATCCTTTGAGTATAACCCAAAACTCAGCCAAGATTTCCTCCTGGCTGTGGTGTCATTCATCTGATGATGCTGAGGAGAGATTGCAACACCAGCACAAGCTGCAACTGTCCTGTTCCTGGTTGGATGGGATTTTGTCCACTCAGAAAATTTCCCTGTGGGGTACCCAGTAGCATCTTGGTTTGCTTTACCACCCAGTACACCTTGGCCACAACTTTTGGTGCTTGACATCCCAAACAAGGTTTTTTTAATCAGCTGTTTCTGGTTGTGCATCTTTTCCTGGTTTATCACTGTAATGCCTGTGTTTAGTCAGTACATGCCTTTGCAGCTCTTCTCTTTTTCAGTGATGACTGGAGAGCTTTTGCTGCTTTATAGAATATGTAAAATCTGCTAAGCCCTTCTTGTCTGGCTCATTGCTATTTACATCTTCAGTTGGAAGTGGGACCTTCCATAGCAAACCTTTTTATCTGTACTGCAAGCAAGATGGACTGGGTATAGGATTCACTATATTTGGTTTTCTTGGGTTTCAGTGAAAAGTAGCAGTCAACACCTAATGTGTCCCTTCTTTAGTGTCAGATTTCCAAACTTACTCTGTGCAGACTGCACTGTTCCCTCTGATGTTTTTTCTTTATCTCTGTTAATTAGAATATTGAGTTTCTTGCCTCGCTGTAATAGGCAAATATTTCCCACAAATTCAGATTTTAAAGTAAGTAGAAATCTTTCACAAGCCTCAAACTGATGTCCCTGTGATTTGCAGTAGTTTCCTAAGAGCCCCTTAAAATATGGCTGTTGCTTGTTCTTATCAACAAAAGCTGGGAAACTGGCACTTATCCCTCTTCAAAAGAAACAATCTGCTAATTGCCTTCCCTTCTCCTTTGATCTTTGTGACCAGTTTTTCTTAGCATTGCGGGACTTCTCTGGATTCCAAAATGAAAGGCGGTGTCTTATAATCAGTCTTAATGCTCTGCATAATTCTTGTTCCCCAAAGAAGCCAGTTCGTTGCTCAGCTGAGCAAATGTGTTTAAGAACACGATCTGGGTCATCTAAACAATAAAGCAGCTGGAAGTCAGCCTCTAGTTTTCCTTCAAAAGCAAAATTTAGGAAGTTGAAACAGACTTCAGTCTGTGAATTTGGGTATGAGAGCTTTTGTAGCTCATTTAATAGTGTATCCTGTTGTGGTTGTAACCTCAGTAGCGAGGATATGGGCTGTCCATGGGTTCCACTCAGATGCTGTCGACCTCCTTGCTTTGGCAGTACAGATGAAGTCACCAAGTTGCTGACCGATGTGTTTCCTATCACTCATCTGAGCTGAAGAGACACTGAATCAACAGAATCATGATCTCAGGGCTACCTTGCTGCAAAAAGCTGCATCTTCCAAAATGACAGCTTTGTCCTTCAGTGTTCATCTAAGTGCTTTTGGAAAGTGGTAGCTGGGCATTAAAAAAGCACAGATCCAAGCCCTCCATGGAAGGGGAAAAATAGATTTAACATAAAATGATACAGCATTTTCTTCGTTTATTATTTTCTTTTTCTTTCCCGACTTAACTTTCTTTTTTATTGATATGGCCGAGTTCTTGTTTGCTTATGCTCTGCCTGGTGTGCTCTACATAAATTTAAAGCTATGTATGAGACAGTCCCTTCCCTATGGCAACTGCAGCAATCCACAATCCAGTTCAGATGTCATTCATCACTGCAAATAAAAGCATGACAGCTTACATCTCAAAAGCTGATCCTCTTAAATCCTTTTCTGGTCTGAGCCCATCCGTTGAATTTTACCTACAGCTGTTTTCCAGATGAGTTTGATTGAAAGCCTTGTCCTTCATAACCTACTGCAAATCCTAAATTACAAATGCAAACTTAAATATAGAAGAAAAAGGCAGAAACAAACAAGGTCTTTCATGAAAGCGCTTTGTTACAGGTGAAAGGAAGTTCTGGGGTTCAAGTTTTTCAACACAATGCGAGGTAACACTGCTGTGTGATGTTTGTTTAGGAACATGTAGTGCAAGTTGGACAGGTAAACATGTGTTTTGGACAATACCTGAGTGACAGGCAATTAATGTGCATAACACAGTGCAGTGGAAGTGGATGCAACTTCCTTTGTGAATGACGATCATCTGTCTCTTAGCAGGCTGTGGTGAGTAAGCACAGTAGCAGGTTCTGCTAAGCGGGTACTGCTGAGGGAGAAGTAGCAATGACATTCTTGTGTTCTTATGTCAGATGTGTGCTTCATGTATGAAATAAATGCCAGATGTCATAAGAAACACTTCAGTTTGTCTCAAATGGGGTTTGCCAGTGTGACATTAGTTATAAATGTGAAAAGGAGCTCTGCAGAGATGGGAAGTGGGGAATGCAGCGCTGTAGATCAGTGAGGTGTGTGCCTAACCCTGAAGGTGGATGAACTTCTTGTGCTGTTCCCCTACACCAAGCATTTGCTTGTTAGTTGTGAAAAACAGGGCAACTCATCTCCAGAAAGAGTTGTCTTCTTATAGCTCCTTTCCTTGCAACCCTTTAATGCACTAAAAATTGTGTAATACATAGGATGCTGTCATTAAAACAGACTTGTATGTTGATAGTATTCATCTAAACAATTTGTCCCATTGTAGTGGAGTTACTGCATCCCCTCTGGTGTGAGCACTAGCACAGTTTTGTGGCATTGGGTAGCTTTCTTTTCCCTATGACAGTATGCATTTGTTTGCTCGTATTTTCCTAATGGGATTCAGTCTGTAAATCAGGCTTGAATCAGTGGAATTGCAGCAAGGAGGAGAGAAGTGTTATTTGCTTTAGGCATCAGTCACACAAGTTATGCGTTATTGCTTTAGTACATCCCTCTTTCTTGTGTGTATATTTGAGGCGGAGAAAATTGTGAACTAAAATTAAATTATTGCTTTACACTTACATTGTATGATGTTGCTATGACTGAAGCCCTGTTTCTATCGTAAAATGAGCCAATGGAACACATGAGATGCTGGTATCTATTGCTGCTGTCCTGCTCTCTTATGGTAACACATCTTTTAAATTTCCCAGCCAGTAACTACACTTACTTTAATGGGCAAAGGTTAAATTTAGGTTGTATCTGAGTTCAAGTACTAGGTAGTGGAGATTTTTTTTTTTGGTTCTTGAAGAGCTATGAGATTACATTGACGTTCCCCCCCTTATTTTGTTACACTGCCTTGAGACATTTCTTTTGATACATATCCACATATTCCTGTGCATCCTCTAAGTAATTTTACAGAATTCTGAGCCGTTGTCACAAGGACCAGTGTTTCTTTATGTGGCTTTATGGTTGGATTTCTTAATTTTTTTTTTTTCTGTAGTGAGGCACAATAAGATATTGGCTCTAGTAATTAGGCTACCAAACTTCCATGGTTGTGTCTTGCATTTTGTCTAGCTTGCTTACAAAATATATTTGGCACAGCAGGTGAAGGTGCACAGCTGATGTTTTTTTTCCAGCTATGAGTGCAGACAAAAAGCAAGTTTGAACTTGCAGCCAGTAGGCTTGGTGCTGCTGTGTTATGGAGCTTTTGATACCTAGGCATATGAAATAAGAAGAATCAAGATCGTGGTAACTTGCTAGTTCTGTTTGCAGAGTAATTTTCAAGAAAGGCTGTGCTTTTTTTGATTTCTGTAGTGCAAGTCAGTGGCTTAGAAATGGAGTAACTCCAACTGATGATATAATCTTGGGGTGAATTAGTTCACCTCTCCTGGCTGGTTCCTTTGCTCTTACTAGGGTTAACTTTTCATTAAAATTATCAACATTTGGCTCAAGATCAAATTGTAATCTAGAGTAGGTTTCCAGTGCTCTTTTGCACTGGGTAGTGCAATAGACACATGTATCGTGTAAAATTTGATTTCTGGTGTTTTCTTAATGCCAATATTGGTGCATTTTAAAGTCATTCAGAAAGAAGTTATGAAAGTGCTTATATTCTGATGAAGTTTTTTTTTCAAATTCACACTAACAGAGTCACGCTTTTAGAGAAAAAGAACCTGGTGACAAGATAGATCAGGTATCGTTAAAAATGCACAAGCAGGAGGAATGCAAGAAATTATCTGTTAAATAACATCAGGTAAAATGGGCAAGTATTGGGGTGGTGGCTTTTTAGGGAATGAGGAGTGTGCATTTATTTTGTTCTGAAGGAGCAATGAAAAATGAAGTGTTTCAGGGTATTTTAGAGATCTTGATGAGTTTTGTGAATTTGGTCTGAAATTGAGCATGCCATGTCTGGTTATTGGCACCTGTGTTGTAATACCCACTGCAAACATGTTATAAATACTGGGTCTCCTCTCTACCCTGCCATTCTGACCTGTCACTGGGCAGTGTTCTCTGGTGCTTGGCAGGGTTATTTCCCAAAATAACTTCTGCAACTTGCATTTCTTCCCTTGTACTTTAATGTGTCAGTGAGATTTGTATTTTTAGGGATGTTCACCAAAGCAATGCCAGCTCCTATCTCTAACATCAGCACTGAGGAATGCACTTCTAGGTGCTGCTCTCAGTAGAACAGGAAATGTGAGTCTTTAATGAGGAGAGGCAAAGCCTTCCAGCTCCATGTCAGGTGGTTCTTCGTTCAGTTTGGGCTTGTGCCAGGATCACTTAGGTGAATGCCGTAACTTAAGCTCCTTTTCAGTTCAATATCAGTCACACATTAAATGTTTTGACTGTCTTTTTGCCTCCCCTCTGCTTTGCTGTTGAAAACTGGTCTGTTGTGTGTTCTGTCTGCTGCTGGTTTCTACTGTTCAGCACAAGTTTGTTTTCAAAAATTGTTTCATTAAATTGTTTTCTTAAGCTATGTTTAAGTAAACTCTCTAATCCTTTATCAAAGATGGTGTAAGTGTTTTTTGTAGCAAGAAAAATGCTGTAAGTGTATGAAAAATCTACATCTTTTTGTCTTGAATAATGTTATCATAAATATACATAGATTGCAAGTATTAATTACAGAAGAAAGTGATAGTGCCATCTATTGTTATAACTGCTTTGCATCCTAAAATTCTGTCTTAGACCAGGTTACAGTATTTTCCCTCTTGAGCTTGAACTGAAATTTGCCATGTATTTTTGGAATTGTAATGATATGATTTTGGCTATGATATATAGGCCACTTGAAAAGGGAGATCAGGAAAAATAGCTTACTTTGCCAATGTGCAAACCTAAAATGTTAAGAATCAGAAAAGCTTTACTACTGCTGTTCTGAAAAGCATGATCTTGGCATTTGATAGTGGAGTAGTTTGTTGAAAAAATATATGTATCTATGTCAAACTCAACAGATTCTTACCCTGTAGATAGATATAAAAGTACCCAAGCAGAGACTTGGAGAGCGTGGAAGCTAAATTCTGCCAAGACTGGGTGCCATATTCACCATGCTTAGGACTGCAGTAACTAAGAAATCCTTTTCTGCAATTGGATCCCCTAATAGGCAGAGGTGATTGTGGCACTGATTGTTTCAGGAACAGAGATCCCCCAGAATCAGTTTCTGCCTGTAAATGAAGACTCTGCTGTGCCTTATGCATACAAGGGAGCAAAATGAGCTTCACTGCTCTATTATTCATCTTTGGCTTTGTAAAACATTCTTTTAACTACTTTGTGGCAGTAATACATGTTTGCTCTCAGGTATATATACCTCTTCTCTCTCATTAGTATACTGAGGCAAGGTATTCCAAGAAAATGAGGGAGTTGATGGGGGGGAAAAAAAAGAGAGGGTAGGAGAACTTGAAGGAGATGTGATATTTCCCTGTTATTATCAGTGCTGTTCCTTTTCTTACTGAAAAATTGGCACAATTATCATCAGGAAACTAGTGCCAAAAGCTTTCTCTTCCAAATGGAGAAACAAGAAGGCAATTATGGAGTGAGTCTGTCACGGGGATTTGTCATTGCTTCTGAGAGAGGCTTATATTTCACAAGGTTTAACTAAAGAAAATTTTCTTTATAGGGTGTGTTCCAGCATATAATGAGTGACACTTGATTGTTCTTCTTGCTGTCCTGCCTGCAGCTGCTGGTACTGTTCCCTACAGGTCTGTATCTTGTGGTGTTCCGAATCCCAACTAATCCAATAACAAGTCAAGGTCTTAAATACACAAGGTTTAAGGTTTGTCTGTATTAACTACCTGGGGACTTTCTGTTCCAAAGTTGGTATACTGAACAGAAAGTCATCTGCCTTAAAATTATGAGGAACCTCCAAACACTTGCCATCTAAGCACAGTAATTGTATCCCACTGTGGTTTCACCAGACAAAACTAGTAGGAATAATAGACTCAGAATGTTAGAAATTCCATGTATGAATGAAGTGCTGTATTTTTAACTGTGTCTGAAGTTTACCACTGAAATACTGCATGGATGGATTTTTTTTCTTCTGAGATTTGTTTGCGTCAATGTATAAGATATGTTTGAACCACAAAAGTAGTTGATGTCTTGTAAGAGATTTTATAGTATTTGGGAGGTTATGCTGTACCATTCCTCCTGATGCATGAATGACAAGTGGGGACAGGAAGAATGGAAAATTAGAGTAAGAATTATGTCCAGTAGACTCAGACGCTAAGAATTAAGGAATGTTACCCAGTTGGCCACATCCACAACTTAGGTGTGCACTTTGCATGGAAAACTGAGTTTCCAGCTATACTTATCTGGTGAGATATTACAGTGTAGGAAAATGACCTCTTGAGTTACTCTGATTCCCTTCAAATTAAAGACTGTTTTATTAAAAACAAACCAAAAAATGGTGCAATGCCTTGGCGAATGTAGGCGATGCCACAAGCCATTCCCAAGAACGTGAGGATGAAATTTTTAAGTCAGAATAGTGGAGTAATGGATGAAGGTGCAAGGCACATCTCCACCAACTACACAGGAATGAGAGTAACTCTGAGACAACAAATACCACTTGCATCAACCTGACCTTCAAGAGTATTTGGGACACAAATTATTCCGATACTACATGGCTACCTGGGATTTATTAGCAAATTAATCTGTTGCTGACAGTGTTAGCTTTATGCAATAATCACCTGGAAATGATAATTACAATATTAACACAATTCTTTTTTCTTTTAGCTACCCAAAGAATTGGAATTGTTCCTCTGAGCGGTATGTGGCTCTTTTGTGTCCCTGTGCTACCACCCTCCATGGTATTCTGTTACACTATTGTATCCAGTTGAACTTGCTGGAATGCATTATGCAAATCTGTGACCGTTCCTTGTGTATCAGCAAGAGAGATCTCGGAAACGCAAGAGCTGCTGCTGAGCTACCGATGGAAGTCAGAGCACTCGAGCACTGCCACAGTCCACCCTTGGAGAGCAGGGTGTGGAGAACGTGGGGCCTGGGCTGCTGACCTACCCTTAGCAATGCAGAACAATGCAGGTCTGCTGGTTCTAATGGTCTGAAGAGCAGCTGCCAGTGACCAAAAGAGGGAAAGCTCTCCAAGCCTGGGAATGTTTAAGAGAATATTGCAGTGGGCACGCAGGGATGGGGAAAATGAACCAGTGCTTGGCATTTATAGATGGCCAGATCACAGTTCGTCTCTTTGTAATGCTGCACCAAAGCTGATGTGCCTGATTTTACATGTGTGAGTGTCATGGCTAGGGATGTGGTAGCTGGATGTTTTTGTAAGCCACAGATTCATTTGGTATTAGGTGAACACAGCTCCTGATTGAGCCATGAGCTTATTTGAGCTATGATATGTCCCTTATCACAGGATATCACGCTTACCACACTTCAATTGCTGCTGTGTGTGCCAGATATTCCAGTCATGTCTGAATACTGTGGCTAGGAGAAGTCAAACCCTGTGGTTGCTGTTGCTGCAGCACATGAGTGTTTAGACTTGATTGTAATCAAACCCTGTTGTAGAGTTACAGTTGCTGCCCTCATTGATGTCATAGTGAGAGAATTCGCAAAGGAGCGAGTTTTGCGTCACGTACCTCTACACAGACCTGTGCCTATCATGTGCGGTGTGAAATCACATCCCGGTACGGAGGTGTGTATGGATTCCCAGCCTGGAATGGGGGTGAGACTTGAAGATAGCCCTTCCTGTTCCCATGCAGTGATCCAAGTTCTCAGTACTCTATTGTACAGTCCTGCCAGCTGGCAGATTGGAGCTGTAGCATTTGTCGTTGATAACACATCAGCTTTGCATCACAGGGATTTGCGGTGATTTCTTAGCTACTGTGTATACTGGAAAGATGATGAAAAGCTCCTAAATGCAGGAGTATGTTGTATAAACAATGAGTTGTGTATATGTTTGTTAAGCCTTCTGTGTCATTTGCTTAATTTTTAGTTATCATGGGACACTAGTTAAGCCCTAAGAAGCACTAATTTAAAAAACCCCAAAGCTTGTTAGCTAGTTGAACTATTTAAGATAAATAGTAGCTATGGGTTATATGAATATGCCCTGCTCCAGCCATAAGCCATTCGCAGGGAGAGTGTAGTTCATGATGAGCATTTTTTATTGCTCACCTTGAAATCCTTCTTGTGTCTTGCAGCACGTCTTGTTTGCAGAGATTTTTTTGCGAAATAAAAAGTATGGTGCCAGAATTGATGATTATGAAACGCCAGGAGTTTGTGTGTCATAAATGTGTGCGTCAAAACCATCGTGGAGGTGAAAAACACATTGGAAAGGGATAAACACTTAAAGATCAGTTGGCAAGGCTGAAGCTAAATCGTATTCATGTGCTTATGCCAAGCAAAAATGTGGGGCAGTTTTCAATATCCTGTAATTGTTTTGTCAGTCTGAGCCTTCAGAGCTGTCTCGGGTCATAAGCAAGGTGCTGCGTTCAGCAGAGATTTGTTGCAAGTTCTTTTCTTCCCAGCTCATTAACTGTGATCAGCAATTGCGAGAAGTAGGTGATTCACACCCGCCGTGATGCTTAGCCAAAACTAGCGTGAGCAGGGGAGTCGAACGGTGGTGATACACTTGATGCCCTCTGTGGATCAGACACTGTCATTTGCAGCAGTAGTCGGGTCTGCTGCACCAGGAGGGTGCCTGGGCTTGTGACAAAACGCTGCTGGAATCGCTCTTGCTTTAGGGGTGTTCATCTGCGCGGGTCACTGAGCAGCCGCAGTCCCAAGGAGACCCTGCCCGCTCGGAACGGGGGCGGCACTTTTTGTTGTGTTACCGAGTGTTCATCGGTTAGCATAAGCGCTCTGGAGTATGCAAATCCTACTGGGGCGTAAATGAAGTGCTTGGGAGCAATCATTGATCTTCTGTTTGTGTGTTATCTATTTCTACCCGTGCTGGAGAAAGCTTGTTGCGTAAAGGACGGAACTCTGACGTTTGCATTGCACCGCTGTCCTCTTTCTGCAGAAGGCATTTCCTTGAGCGCAGAGCAGCGCTTGCGCTTAATGTGAAATGACAGGAATGGCCCGTGCTGGGTTCACGGTATAAACAGCTCCGAGGTCCCACGGCACGTTCGGTTCTGCGGAGCTCGCAGGGTTGCCACAGAACACGAGCAGTCACGTGTGGTTCTAGTTTTGGAAGTTGGTTAGTGCTCTCAATAACATAATTATCAAACTAAACGCCTTTGGGGAAAGGTGTTGAAATTATTCTTGCTGGGAAGTGGGTTTATATTTCTGTAGAAAGCCCCAGCCTTTGAATTTAGGCTCCCGTGACCTATTTGAGTCTGTAACCAGCACACTGTGGATGTAGAGAAATTATTTTCATTGCTCTTTCTGCTTCCGTGCTATGTATGATTCTATCCCTAGGAAAATGAAGTGGGTCCTGAATATTTTGGAACTCTGGCCAGGATCTCCAATAACCGTCAGGCTGACCGCATTTGTATTTCCAGACATGTGCGTGCGTGTACACACACACAGATTTCTACTGAAATGCTTGTTTTTGTTCTGCAGTTTATGGCAGTAGGCTGCTGATGATGCTGACTCTCAGAAGCCTGAAGAATGTCTTAGCAACACACATTCCCTCCCAGACAGTGGGAGTGGGCTTCTAGAGGAATGTATGTGGACCTCCCCTGCCGCCTTACCCTCCAAAGAATACACAATGTCTGTATTGGAGACAACTTGCATAATCAGGCAGTTCTGCTTCTATGAGGGGAGTGGTTTTCTCTTCAACAATTGATAGTTTCCTTTAAGACCATGAACACGTAACCTCTTTGATATCTTGACGGACTCACGGATCCATGAGTCACAAGTGTTTGACAGTGTTCTTTAATGTAATTTAAAATGCCCTCTACTAGCTTTACTTGCCAGAAACAGCTGCCTATTGTAGTAAGTAGACTGAAGGCATTTGTTTTAACCTAGAAATAAAAAAGGGGGAAAGAAAGAGAGGAAGAAGGAAAGAAGTATTGACTGTAGTTTTAGGAGGGAAGCTCAATGCTAGTCAGTAGTAACCATTTGTGAAAGGTTTCCTCTGCTTACTAAAACAAACGTTAAATATGGTGGAGGTTGAGCTAATTGTTTAGTTCCACCATACAAAAAAAAAAAAGAGTGGGTGTCCTGGAAAACAACTCTCTGCCAGTGTCCAGGGTGGAACAAATGAACTCAAAAAAATGTGTGTAGGCCACATGGTCATCTGAGGATTTGTTTTGATTTTTTTAGTCCTTCTATGTTGCTTTGTTGTCTGCATAATGTGATAAATTGTTCTTCTGTCAGCAGGACGGAATATTCTGAACCACTGATTTAATGAAGATTTTTATTAGATTCCATTTGCTTCTCAAAGATTACCAAATTGAGAAATTAAAGTGATAAGCACAGCAAGGGAGCTGAAATGGGTAAATGAGGCGGGGAAAGGGGAAGAGATAAATATTCCAGTCTATTTCTCTGGGAAAGTCTTAATCTCAGCAGTCTGTGCATATCCAGTCCTGCAACAAGTGGAAAGGACATCTGCCTCTGCATACTTCACTGTGGTGAGGTAGAGCAGTTTGTTTCTGCAGCTGCACAGTTCCTGCACTGCTGGGAATAACCTTTGCTGTCACCTTGGCTGGGTGACATGGAGCTGGTGATGTCTGTCCTCTGCTTTTTATGAACTCACTTACCAGGTTTAATTACTTATGTCCCTTGACTGAGGTTGCATGAAGTAGGGCCAGGAAGAAGAAGAAATACTTGATGTTCCTCATCTGTTTAGGGACCCTGAATAGTGACACCAAGGACCCAGCAGTGTCACACTAAACTTGTGGCTTCTGTTGTGTTACTTCTGTTCTGATACTCTCCTGCATTTTTAAACAAGGGCTAAGGCTTAACTAGCAGTGACTTGTTCTGGGTTCAGACACAGCTGCTCTTAAACTAAGTACAATGGGAACAAATACAATATGAAAATCAACTATTTGTTCTGATCTTTAGCATCTTGTATCACTTAGCTCACCAGTCAGTAAGGTCATCAGCTGGTTTTGCTGCTTCATGAAAAAAGCCATGCAACTTGTATAGCAAGCCCTATATTAAAATGCATGTTAAGAAAATAAGTCCAAGTGTGCTGACACAAGCGCAAACAGTGGGTTGCAGTAAAACACCACAGTTTATAATTTGACGTGCTGTCTCTCCTGGTTGGGAAGTCTGTTTTACTGCAAACACTTGTGAAAATGTCAAGCAATACCTTTAGATTTAAGTAGGGAGTGGCTGAATCAAACCTAGTTATAATCCATGATCATCCACATAAGAATTAAAATAATCATGTAATAGCATTGGTGCTCTCAATCTTTCAATTTCTTTTTTTACTGACTGCAACCTGCAATGTTATGAGTGGCTCCTGAAAGATGTCAAGGTGTATCAGCCTTTGTCCACAGGGGCTCTGTGTGGCAAACCCTCTACGTTCCAGTTCCCAGCTCATCCAGATCCAAGTGTTGTTTCTTCCATCATCTTGCATGTCTGGAGAGCTGTTCATTTATTTGTTTTGCCCAGCACAGAATAAATTATGAGTCAGATTAGAACACAAGGTCAGGATGCTCTCAGGGTGTGCATCCAGCATCTGGCATCTGCAAGCCCTCCTGAATTCCCTTATCTAAGTGGTGTCATAGAAGAGGAATGACTTGCCTCAAATGTTGTTAACTCCCCAAAACAAATTACCATGTGTTTAATGTTATGTATGTATTGACTAAGAGACCTTCCAGTGCACATTGAACCTGGATGTTTTTTCCTTTTGGAAGAAAGCTGCTGGAAGTGCCAGAAATGTGTACGTGGGCCATGGGCGTGCTCAGGTGATGCAGACTGAGATGCACACCAACAAGTCATGGCTGAGGTATCAGAAGATCTTGGGTGTTTGCAGATGTCAGAGCAGAAGACTGTGTGTCATAAAGCAACCTGAGTGAATGGGGACAACTGTCTCCACCCAAGAATAAAGGTTGATTTATGTACGTGTGGGAGAAGGGTAGAAGGACCCAGTACAGCAACTTGATCAACATGAGTGTTATGAAACTGGTAATAAACCATCCTAAAAGCGTTATTATGTAGGAGGAAAGGCTCTGGCCTGCAGCTATATGCCAGGAAAGAGTCATTCCTGAACCTACCACTGGTGAAGGCAGATTAGATCCTGAACTGCTAACGAAAAATCATGAAAACACATGGAAGCTATTTTCATGTAGTGTTTTCCTTTTCATATATTTAACTGCTTATTTTAACTACCTTTTCCTGTATTTCCAGAAAGAAAAATGTATGACTATCATATTAATTTCTAGTAACATTTTTTAATATACGTCAGTTTACGCAGTGTTGAAGAATAGACTTGAACAGAAACCTCAAACACCTGTGGGTTAGGTTTAGTTACATCTCTGCCTTCTATCCAAGAGTATGTGCATGTTGTCTTAAGTGCACAGACATTCCTTAGACGTGGCTTTTGCAGCTGCTGATTTAGCAGCTTTACTGCTTTCTACCCTTACTGATTTGCCAGGGAAGAAACAAATATAAAAATCTTTTTTTGTGTTCCTTTAATATGTAAATGTGCAATTTCTGAGATTATCTGGGACAATGGGTATAGTTATACCATTCTAGACATGGCATATATTCTGGATTAAAAGGAATGTTTATATTCTTGCAAATACTAGGCTTTTCCTTACCATAATTTTTGTGCAGCCTTTTGAATAATACAAGTTTTGATTGGTTAGTTTATCGGAACTGTTTAAATGCTTGACGTGGAGTAGTGTAAGCCAGTGTTTCAGAGCACTTTGTTGTCTTCAATGGCATTAAAATCCATATGTGAAATACAAGTCCTCATCTGTAATTAATGGAAAATCACTTTTAAGTGTCCTAGGTCACTATTATTTTTTACAGCGTTCTTGTACAATCCCATTACTCAGGTTACTCATGAAGATCTGGATTTAGCTGCCCTGCCCTGATTTCAGTTTTCAGTTCTGACATGGGATGGGCTCCTTTTACAGCTCCCTGCGAACAGTCAGGTATGTATGAGTTTTGCTGAGTAGGCTTGTGTGGTACAAAGTATATATTCTGGTATTTACTGCATCACAAATGTCAATATCACAAATATTCTACGCCCCCATGCTATGGGAAAGAATGGTTCTTTGTGAGAACTGGCTCTGTATTACCATCTATTTCTTGGAATGTTTTAGGTATTCTGTAATTCAGAAGTAATTAAGCAAGTCAAAATATTTCAGGGTAACAAAAGACTTCTAGTAAACTAAAGTTTTGTTCGTAGAAGTAGCAGGGATAATTAACTTCAAAGGAATATAGAGTGAGATTCTGGCTCCTTTGTAGGCTGATTAGGTAAGAGAGGTGTGTCCTTGAGGTTAACTATGAGTGGAAATTAAGCTCTCTTGAGAGTACATGTGAAAAATGGATCAGAATTCTTTGTCAGAATTGCTTTTGGGTAGCAACTACATTTGTTGGACAGCTAGAAGAGGTTCCCCAGTATTTTTTTGGGGCAAGTAACTCCCAATGATCTGTTTTTACAGAAAAATGCAACACCCGAGCAGTGTGGGCCAGCCAGTTTGACAAACTTGTTGGTGATGGAACATGGCGTTCACACACTGCAGCATTTACAGAGCCTAATCTTTCAACCTATCAGTGCTATCATCTGAATAACTGTGGTTTTGCAGGCCTCAGTCAACACTTGGTGTATTTGTTTTGTGTACACTTGTGTATTTACAATTTCATTTGAATATACATCGGTGCTCTTGTCAATACAGTTGCTTCAGAAAAACACAGCTCAGCTAATTTTCCTGATCGATCTTGAAGTTAACCAGGTAGCAGAGAAAAGGGAAAGAAATCTTGAATGAATGATGTGAAAACAATCCTGGCTTTTGTTTCTGGAATTGTTTTTGTGTGGTGGTGGTGGTGTTCTTTAGGGGGATCTATGGATAGGGAGGGAAGAACTGCCAATACAGCTGAACTGGACTAAGAATCTTGGTGAAGGATTGTAGTGAGGATGCAGTGCAGAATTAAGTCATTATGGACATTTTCATTAAGGCATTTGCCATTTTAAACTATACTGAACTGTCTTGTAGCAATTGTTCTTATGACTAGAATCTTCAAGTGTAACAGCGGAGGATATATGAGTAATTGAGTAGAAAAGGAAACAAGGTTTGGAAATAGTTTCTGTTATTTGAATAATATTTTGCCACTTTCAGGCCTCCATTAAATAGTTTGTATCCCTTGAAAGTAAAAACCTGTGAGAATCTGATAGTTACCCACTTAAAAATATAAAATCAAGCTCTTTATGCTAACATGTTTTGACATCCAGTAAACAACATTTCATTTACATCTCTTAAGCAGGGCCTGCGTTTTTTAGAATAATCAGAAGGCAAGGTTATAATTTGTGTTGCAGTGACGCCCACAAATCTCCCCTGGACCCTGGTGTGCAGGCTCTTGTACATGAGGGACATGGTCCCTGCCTTCAGGTACCTCCCAGCTAATTACCAATGATGCACTGGAGGTGGGAAGGTGAGATGGAGGATAAGGGTAATTGACAGTGTCATCAATCTGAGTTACCCTGGTGCCAAGCCTGCAATTATCAGCAGTGTTGGCAAACACAGGCCCAGCAAGGTCTGTCCCACCACCCACCAAGCAGGGCCCTATGCCAAGTCTGCCAGCTGACCAAGGAAGAGTTCATTGTTCCTCCAAGATTCCTATTTCTCAAGTTGATGGCAGGGAAGAGATTCCATATTGTTAGTCCCAGGGAGATAGTGCTGTACTGCTGAACAGGAGCTCTGATGGCAGCTCAGAACTGGCACTCAGAGGTGGGCAGTGGCACTCCTGCCATGCAGCTGTGGGTGAGGCAGGTCTGTCAGTGGGGAAGGAAGAGTACTTTGAGATTAGAACTTCAGACTCCAGAGAATTAGAGTAGAAAATTCTACTTTAAATTAGCACTGTTTAGCAATGTCCATATACATAAAGCCTTGCTTTCTCACATTTAGTTTTTTCTCCCCATCTTGTTGGATATATGACCTTTTTAAATCAGCAGACTTAAGTTAATGGAGCTGCATTTATGATTATTCAGTTCTACTTATTTCTGCTGAGTTAGTTATGGGGAAGAGGTCTGCAACAAAGCCAAGGAAGTTGAAAGGAAGGCTGTTGCAGTGTGCCCATAGTACTGTTCTAGTTCTTGTGCTTTAGTGACAGAAAAGGAATTTGTCATCTGCTGATAACCAGTAAGTGCAGTTATCTGATGATATCTTTGAGGCACTTCCCATATTCTGCTTTACAGTCTTCTTTGGGAGAACAAATTTCCCTACTGCACACATTACCCCTGTCTTTGCTGCATGTGCTCTTGAGTAGTCCTGCTGAAATTAATTCAGAAGAACTTCCTTTTTAATGTGTTTTTTCTCCCTCAGAAGAAGTAACATAGCATCACAATCTGTATTCAGTGGTTTCCACAGGCACCCTGACTCTCAGATATAGTTGTGCTTTCAGGCTGATACAAGCAGAGGCTGCTTTGTGCTGTCATTGCTAAAAATGAAGTTGCATGGCAGGACCAGAAAGCACCTTTCACTGTTGAAGCTTAATTAACTCTTCTGTATTAGAGACAACTGCTAGTCTGGGACATGCCTGTGGCAGTCACTGCCACCATATTCTTACAGCTGGGCACTGATTTAAATGCAAGTGTGAGCAGCTGTTTGGGTGAATGCAGAGAGAGGTGGTGTCTTAGGTATTTAGAGAATCCAAGCTGCAGGTGCCAATGCCATTCAGCAGCAGGAAACCTACAGACCCTGAAGGTAAGGCAACTACAGCTCGTGGAGGACCTCTAGAGAGCAAAAGTAGTCCACTGTCATTCCTTACTGTCCTGCGTTTGTGAGCACACACAGTGCTGGGCCAGGATGTACAGCAGTATCCCTGTAAGAAATCCATAGGTGCTCAAAGGTTTTGTATTTACATAAGAGTTGAGTATTCTTGCATAAACCTGATTTTTACAGTTCATGCATTCACAGAGACTTTCAGTTTATTTTCTAATTATTGAAGTGTCTCAGCATATAGATATTAATTTTCCTTTATATAGTGATTATCCGGGAGTTTGGATTCTAGATGACATGCATTGGTATTTGAAATCCATCTTCATATATGACTAAAATTTACCATGTCATCAGTCAGTATTTGAGGATTTTGGTGAAATTGCACCTTACATTGGCCGTTATCACCTAAATGCAGCTGTCATTTGATGACATGCCTGTCTTTGTTGTTGCAGCCTTGGGGCTTAGAAAGGATTCACCTGCGCAGAATGCCCAGGAGTAGGAGCTGCTGTGTTGCATAGAGGATTAGGAATGTTGATATTGATGAGCTTTTTAAAAAAATTGTTTGTGCTAATACTTTGACTTAGAGATAAACAGATTGAATAGTAAAATGCTTAAAATTATAAGGACTTTACAAAAGGCTTTGATATGGTAAGTTAATTTGAGTTTCTCAAATAGGTTAACATTGCTTGAATCACCTGTTACTGAGACATGTGAGAACCATCACTTACCATCCTATAAAATTATGGCCTTCAAATCCAGAATAAAATTCACCGAAAGCCCTTATTAGGAAAAATCTATTTTCTTTAACAACACCTACTTGAAATGCCAGATGAGTATCTGTGTGCTGAGAACTGCCAAAAGTGTATATCCAACTGTACCTTGGATATAGTGAGGTTATGAACAGGACCACAAAATTTTAGGGTTTTTTTTGTCATGATTGTAAATTTGGAATTAGCCTGTTTAGTTGACTTTAGTCAAATTAATCCAAATATTGAGAGGGCACGTGTTGAAAAAGGGCTTCTAGAAACAAATGGGGAAACTAAAAGCTGTTTTATTCACTCGTACCAAGATAATAAATTTATTGGGAAAAGTTGGCTTTCCCGTAACAAGTAAATCCTTGGGAAAATGTCCTAATAAAGAACTGTAGATTTGATTGACACTTAGTAGGATATTTTGTGAGGCACCCTCATATCTTTTGACACCTTGCAAACATTACTTGAATCATGTATTGGAAAGGCTGCAGCTATTTTTATGTCTATGGTAACATTTTGGAACTGTCTCTGGAGCCATATGTAATTGTTTCAAAGAGAAAAGAGACAAATTAGTGCATCTTGGAAGGAAAACCTCTGTTTCAGGGATTACTTCATATTTGAATGGTTTATATTCAGCCTGTCCTATTATTTATGTATTTCAATAGGTCTTCCACCTGAAGATGTCACTGTCCTACAGTTATTGAGCCAAACCCTACTGGAATAGATGATTAAAGCCTGAAAATTATTCTTGTCAGAATAAGTACCTAATACTCTTGTAGGAGTACATTGCAATGAAAGAAATCTATTATTTTTGAGTCTTCTTTGATTGCACTTCTTATATGCTTTTCGTGATTATTTAATTTGCTGTAGAAGATTGGTGTTCAGCTCTAGAAAGCAGAATTGAGGATATTTTGCATTTAGTAAATATTTATGATAATCTGAAATAATGTAAAAGCTAAAGAAGAGAAGGAGAAGAAGCAAATACGGGAGGCTGCTATCACGTATTTTGTGAAAGCAGTCAGGTTCTAGCAGATAATCAGCTGCCAAGTACCTTGTCCCTTTGCTAGGACATACCACGTTAAAGTTGAGCAGCTGTATTGATGGGGAAATGGGAGAGCAAAGACAATCCAGATTTCCCTCATTCAATATTTATTTCAAAGGAAATTTATTGAAAACTCATAATTAAATATTTTTATTTGCAGTGCAGGGTACAAATAATGTCATTTCCATTCCTGGGCAGCCAGTCCTGTAAAAGATGAAAAAATCTGGGTAATTTGTGTGTAGACATCACATCTACTCAGGTTCACAGAAAAGGCAAAGATAGGATCATCGTGGGCAAGTCCTTAGTCAGTCCTGCTAAACTGAAGGAGAAGTTCTGTTCTTGGATTCTGTGAGCAGGCTCTTTGGTTTGCTGAAGAGACTTAGTAAAGACTTGGTGTCAATATATGAAGCAGCTCGCTCTGACCAAGTATAGAATCTAGTTTTCATGTCATAAGGACATCAAATGGTGAAGTGAGCACAAGCATTTTCACGTTATTGGGATGAAAACTGAAAATTACAGGTGCGGTTACGGGTGTGAAAGTTGATATAAGAGCACGGAGAGACTCCCACCCTCCCCGTCAAAACTCACAGTGCTATTTTTTTCTTCTGGAGATGAGAAATGAGCAGAGATGGGTGTTTTCCCTTTCTGCCCTGGCTTTTCAGCTCGTGCCCGTAGATCTGATCTGGGTGCACCTGCAGGGAGGGCCCACAAGGCGGCACTCAGGCAACACGGAGAGAAGCAAAACATCATTACCTTCGTCTGTTACTGTATCGGAGAATTATAGTGCTTTTTAAGTGGAAAAGGAATGTTACTTAAGAACTGCAGGTTTTAAATTTTATTTATTCACCAAAACACAATTTCTTCGTGTAAAATAATTTTTAGTAGATATATCTACTCAGGTAATGATAAACTTTATAAGATACTCCTACCACTATTCCCTTTAGTAGCTGAGGGATTAAGAAAAATGCTAAACTCTGTGGAAGACCCTCAGAATACTTTCATTAGAAGGTTATTATTTTTGTACCTGTACCTGAACTGGCTGGCTGCTTTGTCCTCTGATGAAACTTTGTTGAAGTTTAACACATGCATGTCTTGAATAATTTCAAATTTCCTAATTTTCAGCATAAACATATCAAGGATCAGTTTATAACCATTTCTTCTTGTGTCTGCATGGTTTTACACACTCTGCATGTAATGAAGTGGTGAGAAGGGTGTCTTGTCTCTTCTCAGCTTCACTCTGGAAATAAATACCTACTGCAGCCCATTTCAAGTTCCCCTTCTTTTAGCTTCCCATTACAGGAAAAAGGCATGGCCAGTTCCTGGTTTGCTGCTGGACAAGTTGGCAGAACCACAGTCAGTATATGACTGACCTCAGAACAGCCCTGTCAGGTACAAGAAATGAATTGAAGGTGGCAGCTGTGTAACAGGAATCAAAATTGCAGGGCTGAAAGTGAGGGAAAATAGACATCTGCTCATCAAATACAAGCTGCTTCCAAAATCTGTTGGAGGAAAAGATAGCATCCCATTCCTCAAGTGCTTCAAGTACGCAGCATTTTGGAGCCTTATGGCTTAGCTGGAATTTCCCAAGGTAACACCAGATATCTTGTGCTGGTTTCCCAAGATGTAGTTGGCTTTAAATCCTGAACAGCACACAGCCACATGATCATCCCTGTTAGGAGGAAGAGGTATTTGATTTTTCTCCCTGGTATTTTACTACCAAATCTCATAAATGCATGTGATAGGATGGTGAGATTGAGCAAACTTAGCTGCTGGTTTAAGATATTGTTTCTGCTTAGCACATCTTTACTGCTCTGGTCTCTGAGACCAGGCTCTACTGGTACTTCAACATTTGTGCAATAACTCTGGATTTACACATATAAAATACTCAGCAAGGGTGTCCAGAATGTGTGTGTGGAGTTGATGGAATAAAAACACAAATACGCAAGTTAGCCAGTATCAATCTGCTTCGATATAAACCCTGATTCATGCACATGAAAGAAAATGGGTCTTCATTTCTTTCCCCCCTTCAGTTCAAAGGCTGTTGGAATTCAACATCTTTTACTCCTCTTCAATTTACATTAAGTAACTGAAATGAGAGAAAGTGAATACAATTCATCCTTAAAGTGAAGAAAACTCGGGAACAATGCCAATGAAGTTGAGTCATATAAAGCTCATGAGTTGGCTAAATATTTTATTGCTTTATTCTCTTCTCTTTAATCAGTGTTCACATACCTGATAATACAGAAAGCACTCAAAAGTGGGTAATGTTTCCAGGCGATGCTTTGGGAGAAGAAAGTATATTTAGGAAAGGAGGGGGGAAAAAGGGGACCTGGCAGCTGCTTCCTTATTTTATTTAATGAGCTTGATTGCTTTCCCTGTTTGTGATAATTAGATCCACATGAGGTTGTACCTGGTATTGAACTGTTACAGTTTGAAAGAGAAAAAAATCCCAGTTCAAGATGGCAAGCCAAAGAAGTGTAGAGTATTTGTAGTAACTGAATCCTTGATAGTGTTTTGTTTGACCTCATGAAATCCTTTGGAATCTCAGCAGTTTATCAGGGTGTATGGATTCAGCCCTGTTGGGCTGAACAGTGTTGAGGTAGGAATTGTTTCTGAAACTTGAGAAAGATGGCTCACTTCTGGCTCCACATCGAGGAGGAATGTTCACCTATTCCTAAAAGAAAGAGAGCCTTTATGGGCTATCTCTGGCTTCTGAAAAAACTGATAGCTTTACGGTCTAGGCAAAAATCAGTGCGGTTTCCCACATAAATGAACCTGCCTTTGTCTCTATCTCAGGTGTGGAAAGCTCAGAATTGTTACCAGGAAAGACTGTGGTTGTTACTTAAGGCTGTAACTTACCCAGCACCCAAAAACAGGACAGGTTTTTCCCACAGTAAGACATCTGTGGCCATGCAGATGAAATAGGATTATTAATATGTGTGCCAAAATCCTGCAGGAGCATAACAGGAGCTCTGAAAATGAATGATTAATATTAATTCCTAATTATTGGGATTCAGTTTTTAGGATGTAGAGATCTTCTGCCGTAGGAAAACCTCGTAAATATCATCGCATTATGACACTTAATTTATTCCACTGCTGTAGAGTGGCCTTAATTTACCAGCCCCTTTGATCCTAGCACACAGGATCTGCTTCTGAAAATTATTATTTCTTACACAGTGAATTTGTTTTCTCTCTGCTCCCCAGCTGGGCTGGGCGCAGTTCCATCCCCTTTGTTTTTCTGGACTGGGAGTTGGTTTCTAAATGCCAGTGGCACATCCTAGAGCCTTTAATCTTCCCCTGCAACCTCAGTGCCTACCAAAGAGTCCATCAGTCTGCAGACAGCATCACTTGCATCGTCAGATGTGTCTGGCACAAGTCAGAGTGCACCAGGAAAGCTCATCAAGAATTTCTGTCTTGTCAAAGCTGAGGGATGAGGTTAGTCTCTGTTAGTCAGCAAATATTCTGGGAAAATCCATCTTCCCGGAGCATCCCCAAGCCTTAATTAGAGAAAGGATTCATTCTCAAACAAGTCAAGATGCTGTCAAGTTCAAGAAAAGTCAAATTAATATCTTATTTTTGTTTCTCAACTCCTGCTTTCAGTCTGTATCACTGGTGCTCATGAGTTCTGTAATGCCTCATGTGAAACTTGACATTCTTAGTTAAAACCTACAAATACTGATTTTTACTTAGAGAAGAAACCTGTGTAAAATAGAATGTCCTTAATCATTGGCTGGGATGGAAAGGGTAAGTGGTTCACCTGGGAAGCTTTATTTGCACCAAAGCCCCAGGACAGGACAGGAGACAGAATTAGCCAAACTTCTTGCTGGAGAAAAATAGATGATGACTTGCTAAAACAAAAATGCAACAATTATCAGCATGCTGTCCTGGGAAACCTGCTTTTGTGGCTTTCTCAGCACTCTGTGTATAAAAAAAATAATTAGGAAATGGGGGTTTTATGGTAGAAGTTGTTCAAAATTGGCCTGGAATACTGTTTTTTAATTTTTGATGTTCAGAGTAACCTTCTTGGCAAAGCATTCCTCACGCAATAGGAATCTGTATGGAGTAGGTCACATGTAAAAGTATATAGGGGATGTACGAGTCATCCCCAAGACACGTTTGGTTTATGAACAGGAGTAAATTGAAAACACTGATTGCAACATCTGGATACAATGCTTTTAGATGACTCTTTGCAGGAAGGCACAAGCAAGAATTGCTTATATTGCAATTTTAGGCCTGTTTGCAGGCAGGAAGGAGTTTGCCAAGAGTTGAAGCCTCACGAACATTCCTGTCGCTGTTTGCAGCGTGGAGGTAAAAGAGCAGCCAGCAGAACCGGACGCCTCATTGTCAGTCCCAGCTCAGTTCATCTATTCACCAGCCTGTTAAGTGCTCACAGAGTTTGCTGGCAAACTTCTTTTTTAATAGGAATGTTCTTGGTCTACAGCAGAGCCACTTGAAATTGTTCCTGATGGTGTTACTGTGATGTGTGAAATCAAGGAGGGCTTTTCAAGTGCTCAGCATGAGGAAAGCTGGCACAATGGTCCCAGGCTCAAACACAAAGTGTTTGCACAAAGGGTGTGTGCAGGCAGGGCCCCAGCATGAGGACTGTGCTGTCCTTGAAGCGTATCTGACTCCTGGAGAAGTCAGCCTATGGAATTCAAGCACTGCTCCTTGCCCAGTCATTTGCTATATCCGGCTGAAGTGGGAAAAGTTCTTCACAGTCACGATAATGTAACTTCTTTAATTAGAGGGGCAGATTGAAAAGAGCATGAAATGTGCACAGCATGAAATAATGGCCGAGGCAAATCTGATAGTTTTATATAGTCTTTTATGAAGGAGTTTGAAGTATGGGAATTTGGAATGGTTCTTTTCTGTAATGGTTTCGGACTTTGTATGATGATGACCATGTGCTGCTCCAGTGTGAACATGATCCAAAGCAGTTCATATACATTAAACCCATGAAGATAGGCTGTCTTAAAAGAATTTATCGTCTTTTATTGTTGTATCTGCCTGCAAGATCTGCTCCAACAGATGTGTAGTGAGAACTGAAAGGCACAGTGGTGGAGGTGAGAGAAAATTTCATAACTGCATTGGCAGGTATTGGGGCAGGAAAGTAAGGGAAAATGAGACTTTGCAGTCACATATTAAAGAGTTTAGCTTAAGTTCTCAGAGTATATTCTATTTTATGTAAAATTATAGAGTTTTGTCAGCTTTCTCCAGTATGGCTTGATTGGGACTGAAATGAATTTTCTCAGGTAGTTCATCCAGATCCCCTACTGCCTTTTAACTCTTCTGTGCAGTCCTACCCTTAAGCTGTAGACATTAGGCAGCTTCGGAAAAAATACTGTCTTGCCTATATTAGATTTTTCCCCCCTGCCCCAGAAAATGCAGCATCTTTATGAAGGTAGTGCTTTTAAGTGCCTGAGAAGATGTTTGTCTGTGAACACTGTGTGCATGAGAGTCAAAGGTAGGGGCTTTCAGTGTGGGGAAAGTGAGGATTTTTGTGTTTGTGCTCTCTCAGTGTTCAAGGTTGCGCATGTATAATACTGATGCCAGTGCCTTCGGCATCTGACTGTTCACTGTCTGCATTTGGTCCTGAGGGAAGTCTGGATTACATGGACCTCTGCTAGTCTTTTAAGCTGTCTAGTGAAGCCAGTTAATCATTTTCTGAACAGAAACCAAATCAGAAATTTCAAGCTGCAGAGTTAATTGGAACAACAGAAAAGTCAGAGTCTTGTAATTACTGCTTAGAATGAGGACCTTTTCTGAGCTGAGGTGGTTTCTTTCCTCAGAGGCTCTTTACAAGTTGCCTTTTCCACAGCATCATATTCCATGAGTATTTTGTTCACCCTGTCAAAACTGCACCTTTGACTCAGCTTTTAAAAATTGCCATTTCTGCACAAATGCCTTTGAAAGGGCTGAAGTTCCTTGTGTTCTTTGTGTCACTGCCACTCAGATCTTACTTAATCATGGATATTTATTGGTGACTGGGAATTTTGTAGAGGGTCAGGAGGAACTGCTTGTTTCTCTTGAGTTTAAAAGCAAAGCACAACAACAACAGCCCTTCAAATGACTTGGAATAGTGAACTATGTGGCATCTCAATAGAGAAACACAGCTTGTAGGGAATAATTAGCCTTCAATTTTTCCTTTCTCTTCCATCACCTTTATTATCATGTCTTGATCTGTCTGTGTACTTAACCTCATCTTCTGCTGCCAAGGGATTTTGATCCTGAAATGGATCTCTCTAGAAAGAAGGATGGGTTTCCAATGAAATCCTGAGAGAAAGAAGATGAGAAGAAGATTCCATCTTTCAAGAACATTTATGTGTCAGCCTTAACATTTCAAGCTTAGCAAATTTATTTGCTGTAGTGTTAATAAATCTGACAAGATATGCCTCAAACATATCTTAAGGATGGAGGAAAAGGAGTGAGAAAGCCTAAGAGAAAATATTTCAGGGTGAAGTCTTCTGGCAGCTAATTCTAGGTGGGTGCATGCAAGATTTTCTGCTGTTTGCCAGCAGGGAAACAATTCTCTTTAAGAACTTTCTACCTGGCAGCTGCAGTAAAACACCTGGTCATCATTTCAGTAACCGCCTCCTGGTAGACATAAGCTCCTCTACCCAGTTTGGTGTGCTCAGTGTATCCCTGTCACACATACCACACCAGAATGTAGAATGTACACAGGGTGTTTAATTTGATGTGGTTTTGAAAGAATTAATTAAACCTTTCATTTGTTGTTACGCAAACAGTAATTAATTTCAAATTAGCATGCCAGAAAACTGAAATGTGTGGGGAGAACTGGGTGGTTTGTTTCCATTTATCTCTACTTCCATCCAGATATGTCTAGCATCATTCCACTTGAGCATGTATGTAGAGAGCAGTTAGAAATTGGGCAGTCTTTTATTTCAAGTTGAATGGCCCTCTACAATAGCAGTGAATCAACTCTATTTTCCACTGTAATGGCTTCTGAGGGTTAGAGCAAAACAAACTTGAAAACCACAAGAATTGAAGGTTGTTGGGTGGAATTCAGTGATGATATGTGATCCATAAGGGCCGATATTGCCAATATCCCTTTCCCAAATGTGCATCTTCTGTGCTTTGTAGAGTAGGATACTTACAACATATGTTGGGAAGTTATTTTCAAAGTTCTTGCTTGTGTCTTTTGAAAATTTTGTTTGTTTTTGTGTTCTTCAGCTCTTTATCTTTTCCTCAGTCTGGGAGCACTGCAAGTCTTCAATTTGCATTTCAGCACTGCAGAGCAAGGAGGGCAGGAGGCTATACCTACCCCAAGAAAGAGGGAAAAAAAATCAAAAAAAGACAAGCGTACTTGCTGTCTTTTGAACTTTTTTTATATATCAGGGGTCTGATTAAAAAAAAAAAAAAATCCACTGAAGCAAACAGGACTGACTCTACTAATCTTACTGGGTTTCAAACTAGACTTTAGTCTCTGCTCTTGTGTTAACCAGTAGGAAAAAAAAATCTGTGGTTTTTGAATGTGCTGCCAGCAGATGTCTCACACATTTCCTTACAAAAGCAGATTAATGATTTAGCTCACTTTGATCACACGGCTTTGAGAAACCGAAAGTTCATGAAATGGCTTTCATTATGTTATGGACAAATCTTCAGTAGCTTCAGCATCAATTATTTTTAGACCTTTCCTGAGACAGGGTTTACACAGTAATCAAACCAGAACAAAATTTCAGGGGTTCTTTTGGTGTTTTCATGCTCAATATGAAACTTAACGTACCTAAAAATGTCTAACTCCTCACATTAAAATTAATTTATATTTCAGGCTTTCTCATTTTTTATTTATGCTTCTGCCCTTCATGTTGCTCATGCAAAGGGACTCGAAAATGGCCTGGAAATCACGATTTATTACAAGTGTAAAGAATTTGGCAGAGTACCACCGATGCAAATGAGGTTGGCTGTGTTCTTCCATAATAACTGCTCGCATTAATTATTCCTTCTGGTAGCAAAGGAACACTCTGAATTACACTGTATTTTACACAGCTTGGCATTATAGAGAGATTGCTACTAAAAGCCTCAGAGAGACGGTTGTGCTGTGCCACATCCCATTTCAGAGCCATTTTCAGAGGTTCAGTGCTTTGCTGTGTGTCTGAAGTCTGTGCAGGCTGAGAGCTGCCATGGAGCCATGGAGCTGGAGAAGGGTTAATAATAACATTCATGCTCCCTGAAAAGTTCTTAGCAGCCTGCTTAGTCTGATTGCGGAGCTGGAACGCAGCAGGAACAGTAGACCAGGAAAGTGGAAGTGTTGTCTGTTCACTTGAGATACGAGAGTGATTTTATAAAATTGAGAGCTACCTCCATTTTCTATGGAAACAAGAGAGATCTGTCCCCAGAAAGAGAAAAGGTGCCCAGGTGCTTTTGTAGTTGCAGGAGAGTGGCTGCTGTTGTTCTGCATTCAGACCCAATGAGAGCTCTTGAATACCTGGAAAACCAACCTGCGTAACATAACCCACCTGTCCTTATTCACAGGAATGCTGGTGCCACAATAACAATGATGACTCTGAATATATTCCATTTGCTTGGTATTCTGTGTAAAGGGAGGAAATCCATCCCCAGAAGGCTGAGGTGTAGCTTTTTAGATAGGCAGGGGCCTGCTTTTGAAGGCATTTCACAACTGGCTAATCTTTTAGTTGTCTGATTTTGTACACGAGAAATTGAGTCCAGTGTTTCTCAGAATTCATGGTCTGGATCAGGGACAGAAGTAAAGGAAATGAGAAGGTAAATAAAATCAGGTGTAACAAATATAAATATGCAACTCCCCTGTTTTGCTTGTATTTTATATGCCCTTCTGTCCATCTTCTGCCGTGTTTATTTACATTGTAGATTTGGTATGGTGAGCTCGATAAGTAATAGCAATTTAACCTGAAGCAGGTGTTTAGGAGGTGAATGGACTATAGGCCATCATTTTCTGCTAAGCACACTTGCACTTATAGAGGAAGAACAGGCTGGATCAAGATCACAAGAGCCAAAAGAAGTAGTAACGAAAATAGTAATGATTGGGACAGTGGATCCCATATTCCTTAAGGGCAACAGAGAGCAGCCTAAACTAATTTTTGTTTGTTCAATCTTTACCTCTCAGACCTCTGCGAAAATCCTGGCAGCTCGTCTCATCCTTGTCTTATAAGGCTAATTTCACATGTGCCACCAATGTAATAAACCAGGTGGGGATTACACTTTTTAGGGCCCAGGACTTTGACCTTGAGCTTTAAAATCTTAGCATTCGGTAAATATGGGATTCTGGATGGATGTGTGCTGAGCTGCCTTAAAATGTGAACTTTTGTGGGAGTAGCACCACCAGCAGTTTGGAAATTAATTGTCCTTGGGTTTATGGGATAGCTGGATTGAAATGTTATACAGAGACAGAGGAATAATAGGCAACTCTGAGCTGTAGCTTTATTCTCAGCAATATTGTATGCAAATGAGAACAGTAGCTTCAAAACTCATTCAAGTCTATTTTCCAAATACTGTCAAGGTCATTTTCCCTAATTCTGTAATTTTATGTTATTTGTTTAATGAGCAGGTTACACAGAGCTGGATCTCCTGTATGAACACAAGCAGAGCACTCCAGTTGTTTCCCTCGTGGCCGATGTTGTTATGGGCTGAGCTATGGACTCACTGCTGCAGCCCAAAACCAAACCAAAGGCAGTATGGAGTGCATTGGTGACCTAACACAGCCCCTGGAATCGTATTGTGCCTTCATGAGGGTTATGCACCTGTATTTTGTGGTTTGACCTCTGAGCCATTCCTAAGGTACCCTGGAGCTGCTCTCCCCGTGGCCATGCTGTTTTTCATGCAAGGAGAGCAATGCCTGTGGAGCACACACAGAATGCTTTGTGGCTGGTGTGTCCAGTGTGATTCCCAAGCAGTTTCCCCCAGGAGAAGGACTTTGTAGTTAATTCAGTCGGAGGCTGACATGTAGAAAGTCAAATATTTGCCTCATATTCCTACCACTGCTTACCACTCTTCTTGTAGTTGCATGTTTTATTTGGGCTTCAGTGACACATAAACATTTGGCCTCAAGTAACTTGATCCATTGAAATTTGTTGGAATGCTTGCTGACTTTGGAAAAATGTGCTGAAATCTCCCAAGCTGAGAGAGACTCTTACGGCAACAAGCAGGATATAGTGGCAGAATGACCCACAGGCATGAATGTTTCAGTCATGTCTTCAGGAGCTCCGCTTCCCTGAGGAAGTGTTTGACAGTTTGTGGCTGACTGGAATATTTTAGAAGTGATCAGAAAGCCAGATTTATGGACAGTATTTGGCCATGTCAATGAGTGCGTGACATGAGTATGACGTGGCACACTGCTTTTTCCTTGACCATGTGGCTGTGTTGCTCAGAGACTTGCTGTTCTCAGACGACCCAGATTTCCCTGAGAAGGGGGCATCACACCAGTTTGATGCTCCCTGGCTTCAGATTCCTCTTCCAGTGAACTGACGCTCTGATTTCAACTGTTGTTTGAGTCAACCTTTTAGGCAGGGCGCTGAAAAACGAGATAATTGCCATCAGTTATAAAACCAGGTAATTTGGTGTTGGATCTGGCCTTGTAAAATGCCATTTCAAAGTAATGCCCCTGTAAACCAAGCAAGGGTTTTTGTTAGAACTGCTGGAGTGAGTTGAGGGGAGGCTGCGAGGGCTGGAGATTGTCCTCTGTGAGGGAAGGCTGAGTGAGTTGGGGTGGTTCAGCCTGGGGAAGGGAAGGGTCCAGAGAGTCCTGAGAGCTCCTTCCAGTGCCTAAAGTGTTGCAACTGGAAGTGCTGTCCCTGCTTGTCCAACCTCCCTGGCCTTGCTCCATGCCAGCAGCAGCGCACAGCTCCTCCTGGCTCTGAAGGCAGGCAGACAAATCCAGGCAAGCTCACAAGAGATGCAGCAGACAGTCTACGTTGTAAATCAAAAGAAATTCAACAGTTCTGTCATACAGGATCTTACTCCAGCTAATGATACTTCATTATGCTCTGGAAAAGAGATGGGGCTCTGATAGGTCTAATTAGAAGAAAAGGCAATGTAATTTCTGTGTCCCTCTTTCACTGTATTTCTGCACAGATGTTTTCAGGGTGGTTTCCAGGTAACTCCTGAAATCATAATAGAATTGTTGGAGACTGATTACGTGCACTCATTCGTTATCCATTGTTTAAGTAGCACCGGGGGCTTATACTGCCCTGCACTACACAAATATGATTAGAAGATATATGGTGGGAAGTCATATCCCTCACAAAACATAAATAAGCTGAAAATTTGTCCTTCCTCTGCATATAGATCTCGTCTTTATCTTTCACATCTTTCCAGAGGTAGAGTTTCATTATAAAAATGTAGTTCTTGTTGAAGTATGGTGTCTGAGGCCAATTCAGTAAAGTAAACTTTCTCGGTATTATGGATTCTTGCACTTCCAGCTCCAATTCAACATCCCCTGTCTGCCTTGATTTGAAAATCCATAATGGAAATTATTTTACCAAGCGAAATGGAAAGGAAAGAATCGGAATAATATAACACTGTAGTGTTAACATTCATAATAAAAGGCACTGAAGTGTTCTGACAAGATCTTTAAAGGCACAAATACCGTTAGGTTGGGAAGGCCATTAATATAGCAGAGAGTCATAAGCATCTTTTCTGGCTTCTGTTTCTTCTGTAGGCTTTCCATTATCTGAGCATACTTTCAAATCTATATTGGAGTTTTAAAAACACCCAACACTTCAGTTTTGGTATTACAAATGTTTTCCTTTCTCAATCTTCTCTGAATATTTTGTTACTTCAATGACAATTCCTGTAGAGCCTCTCACTCAGAAAGTCCTATCAAAATATATTAAAAAAAAATTTTAATAGCGATTTACTCCTAGGAACTTCTTCCTGCCCATGGAACTGGATGAGCTTTAAGGTCCCTTCCAGCTCAAATAATTTGTGACTTGCAGGCTTTGTTTTTCAGCTCTTGGTGCAATCGATGTGTCTGTGGTGGGCAGTCAGGAAACTGTGTGCTTGTCTTGTCCAGCTGCCTTTAATTAGGATATCTCCTGATTAAATCCTACACTGAGGCCTTCATTTCAGTCATGGTAGGAGATGTAGCTACTCACGTATTTTCTGTCTAGTTGCAATTGTCCTGTATTTCCCTTGTGTGTTACAATTAAAACTAACACTCTTTGGAGTGCAATAATGTGTCTGTGGGTCACTTTAGAACTGCCTGCTCGTGTTTTAAAATACCTCTGTTGGGATGAAAATTGGCATGACTGTATTCTGCTTTATTTCTATAATTAAACTCCAGATATTAGGTAGCATTTATTGACTAAATCGAATTTTATCTATTTTCAAGTGGCCCACAACAGCAACCTTAGAATTCGTGCTGAATATTAAGCAAAGAAGGCATTTTTTGTTTGTTCTCATACAGCAAGTTATGTAAAGCTGTAGCTTTTTTCTGTGCAGCTATTAGGAATATTTTATTATATTGGAAATGATGGTGAATGGTAGGTTTAATAAAATTGAGGTCTGGAAACCTCTCTTCATTCTAAATTGGCTAGGGCAATAAAAATATAAGCCTGCTTTTAAAACCGTTTAGAAATGTTAAAAGCAACTGAATTATTAGAGACAATTTTTTCTAAAAGTAGGTAAAGTTATGGCTAGCAGATTAAAAACACCTAAAATGTTTAATAATGTAAATGTTACAAATTAAGCCTCATATGTGGCATAATTTTTTTTTGAGTAGGTTTTTGAATTTATAAACATGGATGAAGGTGTGCAAGACCACAGAAGACATAACTAAAACTCCATCCCATTAAAACCTATTTTAAATGTCTTTTATAGCTACTAATAGGTATAATATTAGTTTGTAGCATATGGAAAGATTTCAAAAGTCTGCATCCACACTAAGAAAGCTGAAAATGGTTTTCTGCTGCACATGATCATAATTATCTTTTCAAAGTGGAGCAAAGAGAAATTACTTCACTGACTCTTATCAATAAATGCTAAAATAAATGTATTTTTAAAATCCCAGAGACCACTAAGCTCGGAATTCACTGAAGCCTGAAAAACAAGACTGAAAATCGATCTTCAGGAATTTCAGAAGGAAAATGAAGTTCTGCCTACTTGAACATCCTAGTTTAGTTATGTGGAATGCACATGATTAGGGATGGCCCTGTCAGATGTCCTGCCAGTGAAGAGAATTAGCAGTGAGGAGGTATCTGCCATTTATCTCACCCTTTTACACCAGAGTCAGCCCTTCATATTTTTTATTAGTTCTCATATTTCAAGCTGTGGTAAGTTTAAAATCTGGAACAAATACATTCAAAGCATTTTGTGTAACAGCTAAAGATCCACTAAGTGGAATTAACATGGAGAGTGTTGGCATTTAAGCAGGAAAGAAGGGGAGGACAGCACAGGAGGGAAATCAGAAACAAATATGCCTGCTGATCCTCCTTGGGTACATTGTGTTCTCAGAAGAATTTATTATTTGAATTTATTTGCAGAGTTTTCTAGAATCTTTCAACAGACTAAATTCAGGTAAAATAGTCTTTTTCCTTTAGAAAATAATTTGAAATTATTGACTTCTTATTTTGGTGAGAGTGTGCTGCCAGGACGCTTGCTGTCTCCTCTCTAGTGAGTGATTTTTGCCAGCATGTGCCTTTTTATACCATTCATTTGCAAGCGAAATACTTTTCGGCTTTGCTCTTGGGCTCCTAAGGTTTTTGTTAGCTATGGGATATCATGGGACAAATTCAACTGTGCTGGGTCTATCAGCAAATGTGTAGCTTTCCATTAATTGTTGAATCTACCGTGCTTTGGGTCAGCTCTTTTGCCTAATCTCTGTTTGAGGCTTTTTATGCTACCATTCCCTGGAGAGTGACAGGAATTCATACGGGATTTATTGGCATCAGCCAGCTGCTGCTGTCTGCTGCTAATGCTGTGATCTGCCAGGTACAGTAATTTATTGAATTGTTATGCTTTCTGGGTTTTGAGGGGCTGTCCATAAACATGAAAATCAAATGTTATGATTTCTTAACTGTTTGGTTATTGGACCTTTTAATAAGGGTGTGTGATGCCTTCGTGAGACAAGCAGAGCTCTCGAACAAGCGAGAGGCTGTGGAGGTCTTGGTTCACACTAAGTATAGCCAGATGTACTGGTGACTGCCAGGAGTGTGCTGACACTACATCCAGGAGTTTGCACAGATATCTTGCTAAAAATGTAAGCTATAATCTTGGATGTATTTCTCCCTATCAAACAGTATATAAACATCTGTGTCGGATAAATCACAGGCTGTTACTGACAGAGCTGTGTGAACTGAACATTCATTCTTTAAAGTGGTTTCTGAAGTGCTGCAGGACTTTTTGTGCTAAAGGTATAATATTCCACACTAAGAAGTATGGTATGCTGCATTTAAAAAATAAAAGGTGTCAGAAAACATACGTGCATGTATATATACCTACAGTGTTAATGGATGTAACAATGATGTGAGAAACTACTGAAGATAACCAAAGCCACGTAAGCTAAAAATGAGTGCTGAGATGTCTGCCCCACTTTGTAATGATGCCTTTTTACAGTCTTTTGGGCAACGCTACAAAAAAGAGAGATACTCTGTATATTTTTACGTGGTACAGCAGTGCAGTTTGCCCAGTGAGTTAATGAGCTTGTGGTGTGAATTCTGTGGTGTCTGACGTGGCACAGCTCTGGGACATCAAAGGCTTTTGTTGCACGACATGCGGAGAGAGCTAGAAAGAGATCAAGATGAAAGAATGATGAACGGATAGGTGCTCAAAGCTTGCCAAAGCAAAGAGAAATCCAGTTGGTTCCTTCTTGTGTTAAAAGAGGACCATTTAGTAAAATGGTACATTATCAACTCCTTGGCTTATTCCTCAGCAGAAGTCTCATTAAGCCAAACAAACTGCTCTTAAAAGCTCTGTGCACAGAATCAGAGGTCTCAAGATACAAGAGTTTGTATTAAATACATTAAAAATATGAAAGATTTTCTTTTATGGATTGTTACAGTGTTCAAAAGCCACCAATTAAAAATTAATAATATTGAAAAGAAAAAGATATTGGGATCAAAGTGTTCCCTGCTGGATCATGCTTTTTAATAGCCTGGGTTAATGGTAAATTCCTAAGTGGCACTAAGCAGAAGTTCCAAGTGCTGTAAGTACTGCTCTTATCTGCCCAAAATCAAATGAGATGTGACCTTTTAAACTCTAATAAAGTAAGAGTGTTCTGAGGCTCATGCTATGAGTTTGGGATCTGGGAGACCTGGATCAGTTATTTGCTCTGACTCCCTACAAACCAAGGCTGTATTTTTGTGGCCTGCAGAGACCCAAGTTTGCTCACTTGGTGCTCGGTTGCTGTGATTGCTTTAAGTCAACTCCAGGTACTGTAGGCACTCTGGTGATGCACTTCTGGGAACTGTGGCATTCCCAGCCTGGAAGTGGTTTATGTCTGGCAGGTTTGTAGCTCAGGAAGACTGAACTCTGTTCCATCTGCAGCTGAGTTTGTACACAGACACTTGGCTTCTCTGTGTGTCTTGCTCTCCACATACAGCTTTTAAGGATAATTATCCTTTCCCACTGCTGAATTTTACAGATAAGCACATTAGTTGGGAAGTACAGGGGAAAGGAAATCATAAACCTTCATTTATTAATTTGCTAAAACACATCCAAGGAGATTATGCAAAACATATATGCATTTCTGAAAGCTTAAGGGCTTTTTGATTAATTCATCTAATCTGTTTGCAAAAGAGAACTAATTTATTATTCAGTATTTTTGTGGAACATCTCTATTTAGTGATGTTACAAGCGTAAAGGATGGAGAATGCTCTGTCCATTCAAGGACACCAATTTGAAAAGAGGTTTTTAAAACACTTCTGTGGTTTTTTTCAGCTCAGTAATATTTAAGGTAAGAACCTATAAGGCACAGAAAAGCTGGTACTTATACCACAGGGGAATTTTTAACTTCTAGGCCTAATCTTGCTGATGTCAGTGGTAATGCTGCTGACTTCAGTGGGAGCAGGTATTTGTTCTAAAAGCATCTGTAGCATGCCAGCTTCGTGCCAGTTAAGGTATCCTAGTGAACTCAAAAGTCCTAGTGAACTCTACAGTTTTAGATTTACCTGTAAAAAATACTTGGATTTTGCTTTCAGGAGCTGGCCTGGAGCAGCAGGCCCTGCTCCTGAGTATCAGGGGCCATGATTTTGCTATGTTTTCCAGCAGCAAGCAATCTGATTGAAGCTGAAGCTGCTGCTAAAAAGTGGAAACACTTCAAAATGGATCCAGGACAGAAACAGCATTTGTCAATCCTGTTCTTCAGATAAGCGAAGTCATGCCTTAAAATAACATTTTACTAGGCTATACAGTGATTTTTCTTTGAAGGAAATGCTGCCAGTTCTCACTGTGCTGTCGGTCACCCACAAGTTAGTAACAGTTTTGAGTGTTAAAACTCAATTTGAGAAATTTAATTGCTCTTTTTGTACTTTCTCTTCTCCTGTCTCTTCCAGCTGTAAGTCCCAACTCTGAACCCAAAGTATTTGTTAGGGGTTCTGCTTTTGCCCTATGTTTATGATCTCATGTAAATGAGATCATGTAAATCTGTAGTTCTACACAGAGAATGAGGCAGTATAGAAGACAATACTTTTGTTGTATTCTGGTTTGCTGATGTGTGCTTTGATCTGTTTCTCTTGTCTTTCAGCTTTATCTTTCCTCTAACAAATGTCAGTTCCATTAATCTTTCCCCAACAAGTGCACTGAGAGAAGGCTTTTTCATCATGGCCTGCCTATTTCAACCAATATGATTAGGTCAGTAAGAACTCACCTACAATTTACACTAGGCACCTGGCTCATGCTGGAAGTGCTCGTTGAGAGCACTCTGAGAGCTGGAAGTGCTCTTGGGTGAGAAATACACTCCAAAGTCTATAAAGAGATGTCATTTCCACTGGTGTAGATCTCATTTTACTGTCAAGTGTTGCAGAAAATACCCGACACATTCACCCACCAAATTCAGGCTAGAGTAAACCTGCTGTTCCTACTGTAAGTTGTCACTCACTGTATGCTGCAGTTGATTCCAAGTTACCAAGATCTGAGAGGTCAGTCTGTTCAGTATTTATTGCAGAGACATAATCCTGTTCAGATAGTGCACAAGAGTTATGCCAGGGAATACCCTTCCCACAGTTAGGATGTTGTCAGTGGCTCTATCAGATAGGTAAGGCCTGCTTACCAGTCCTTGAAAATATTTTTGAGAGACAGCTGTCCAGAAAAGGTGAAGATGCTTTCCCATTTCTTTATGGATTCATGTTTTAGGTGGATTTATGGTTATAGGTTTCAGTTGAGATGAAATTTGTGAGATGATCTTGTGGTATGCGTAACGTTACTTATTTAATTAAAAAGATGACCTGCAGTCCTCACCCACCTGAGCGTTCCCTTTCATTGGTGCTTGTGTGTGGACAGAGAAGCTCCACATGTTGGAAACAAAAAGGAGTTACCTCTATAAAATCAAGGTTCAAAACTTTGCTGCCCAGTCTTTTAGGCACAAAAGCAGAAACTTTATCCTAAAGTAATTAGATCAAGGTGAATAAGAGGTGCCTTTGAAAGCATCACCCTGGATAATTCTCCAGCTTAGCTGTCTATGGAGTAGTTACTATTAAAAAAAATTATTTATCAACTGTATTGCACAGTAGTAATTGGGAAAACAACAATTTTCCAGCCCACTCTTGGGAAAAAGAAGCAAAGTTCGTAGGTGAAAATACCAGCAAGCCTTAGTTTTAGCAAGCAACATGAAATCATCATGCTTACAGTATGCTTTTTCTTTTTAACTCAAGCTGAATCATACATAATTGACTTTCTGCAGTGTATAGAAAGTGTTTTCATGTCTGTGTAACATTTTACTGAATATAATCTGAAGAAGTTTTAAAACTGAAAACATCCGAAAACTTGAGAAATAATCAGAAATATAAAAGCAGAGCTGAAAAGAACAAAGTTCGTGAGATTTTAAAAGTTTTTTCTAGGAAGTTAATACTTGTAAAGTGCTGTCAGTGTAAGTGCAGCAATCTTTTATTGCAGCCTGTAAGAAAGGCTAAGTGTGGTACTGGGGGAATGAATCCTTCAATACCATTTCAGACATGACCATGATTCTGTTTGTTTTCGTGTGCTAAAGGTAGGTCTTTGGAAATACTCATTTCAGCTGTAATGCAAGATTTTACAACTGGAATACCTATTTTTCAGCTAAGTCTGTCTCTAGCCTCATTTTCTGGCTGAAAGAAATGCTACTGCACGGTTTTCTATCCAAGAGATCCAGACACATTGCAAGGTTTCAAAATGATACAGTAACCAAAGTGAATATTCCAACAGTTCATTTCAGAAGTTTTGAAACCTATGAGGGCTTCATGCCAATGGCATAAATCATTTGCTGATATAAATTGATAAAACTCCATTAAAACTGAATGATTCATGGATATACCAAAAATTAATTCAATCCAATGTAAATTCTTGTGCTAAAAAAAAATCTAAATTTTAACTTCCAAGTTCTAATGACCGTTGAGAGAACTACAGCTGGCGTTTATTGTATTTCTGATAAATTACTCCTCTCAAACATATACAAGTGCTGATGTGTTTTGCTTAGGCTAATATTTCATCAGCTGTCCAAGTGACCAGAGTTCCTGCAGGAAATTTTAGTAGTAAGTGAACCAAGCTGTGCCTTCTGATATTGTCCCAAACTTTATTACATTTAACTCCTGAATGCTTGCCGTTGGTTTGCAGATGTAAAATCATGACTTGGTTGTTAACTTCATGTTTGCATGTGGCAGTGGCCATTATACCCAAAACCCACTGAAATAATGTGAATGATCTGTTAAACTGGCAGACCAATGAAATATATATTGCATCAAAATTTAACTTCAAGATGACAACCAGCATTGCAGAATGTCAGTGATGTGAGGCACAACTGGGTGGATGCTGTTGAAATTTGTTGAAACAAAAACTAAGGCCAAGGGAATGGAATAAAGAAAAAAGATTTTGCAATCAGAAGATTTTGAATTTATCAGAAAAAGTATTTGCAGTCTTTAGTACAAAAGATAATGTGGGATGTTTATTTTATTATTTAAGTCTTAGTCTTGAAATGATAGGTAATGCTAAGAAAACCCGTGATATGTTTGCAGTGGTTTCATACAAGCTGAAAATTTTCAAATTACTCGATGAGTGCCTGGGAGTTTGGCTTGTAACAGTTTGAGATTTCCAACTTTATGTAACACGAAAAGTGGAAAAAACAATATTTCTGAAATGTTCAGAGATAAGAAAATTATTTCTCTTCCTACTCTAATGCGGTATATAAAAGCCAGGAATCATCTGTGTGGGATCTCTCCACACAGCAATCTCATCACATCTTGTTTATTACAATAGGAGAGGCAATGGAGGTGAGCTCTCAACCTTTCCAGAAATGAACTAAGGGATATTTTCACATCTGTTGACTGCCTGGGGTTGAATCTGTTCCTACTGGATAGAAACAAGTAAAAGTGCACATTGGAAATGAGAGGAGGCAAATGTGGAAGGAAAAAGATATGGAAGCATTGAATCTCTGGCAACAAAGCCTGTAGCATATTAGAAGTAACAGAAATTCTGCTACACAAACAAATAACAAGTGAGAAACAGCGTTATGTTGATGTAGAATGGAGGAAAATTAGGCTGGAGGCTTGAATTTAATTTGTGGCTGAACTCTTGAATTATATGAGAGTTGGATGATTTATTGGGATTTCGATTTCAGTTCTTTCTCTCGCCATTAGCTGTGTATACTTAGATTGTTACTGAGGAAGAATTATTTCTTAATACGTGTTTTCCTGCAGAGTGACAAGTACAAGGAGTCTTGAGGTCAGTGTAGGATTTCTAGGGACCCTGGAGGTCTGTGGAAAGCAAGACAAACAACTATAAGATTTCCATTTCTGTCAAGTTTCTTTTTTTCTGCAGTTTCACCTTTGGTTCCTAAATATTTCAGCCTGTCTCTTCCTGAAACCCATGGTAATCTTAGTTTGCCTGGAAGCTCCTGAGTGAAGGCCATTCAGCTGCTTCTGTATCTGATGAAATTGAGAGGTCAAAAAATATCTATACCAAAGTAAAATATAAGTGTAATATTTATATGCATTTGTATTTATAGAGAGAGTGACTCTTTTTAAACACTTTTACAGCCAAAACCGATGGGAGCTGGAACTTGAAATACGGCTTGGAAATTGCTCTCACCAAGAAGAAAGGCTTTTGAGTTCTCTGGAGAAAATTGGTTTTCATTGGATTGAGTTATGAGCATTCCAAATTGAGTATTGAGAACGCCCTGGGTTTTGCAGGAGCTTTTCAAATGGTCTTATAAATTGGGCAGATAAGGATGGCTGGTGCAAAGAGCTCCTTAAAGGGACTCTTGACTCAGGAAAAGTTTCATTGCTCCTGCAGTTCTGGCACTGAGGTACAAGTCAATGAATGGAGAGCATTTAATTTAGTTGTGGTCAAGTTTTAAGCAAGTTTTAAGCAACCTGCTAAGTCACTCTTAAGCGTGAATTTTCCCCTCTGTTGGAGTATATTTAGTAGAAACTGTTAACTAATGGGTTTTTCAGCTCAATTTTCTTCTTTAATCTAGCTCAATCCTTAAAACAGCCATGAGATATTGTAGGTACACTGCCCTTGAAATCTCTGGTTTCCATCTCTGTGGGAGCATTTGAGGTTTTTCAGCCCCTGGTCTGTTTTGCTGGAGGTCAGAAGTGTGTTACAGGAGCCCAAAGGGAAGCTGTTGCCTGTGTTGTAGGGATGGCTGCCCCTGGGGGCAGGAGCCTGGGGTCTGACCCTGCCATCCCTAGGGAACGGGCAAAAACTCCTCTCAGCTCTCTAACAGACTTGAAGCTTCCTTTCTAGTGCTCTGTCCCTAAAAGCTTTCCTTGACAAACACAGGGGTTTTCTTTCAAAGGGAAAACTTGGAATGAGGAGAGACTTGACGTTAAATCCACACAAGGACAGGCCAGAAACTGCTAATCCCAAGGGTGTAGGGAAAACCCCCAACCTCCTCAGCTTCCTCTCCACAGATAAATATCAATCCGAGCTTTTCCTAGACTGCACCCTTTTTTTGCCTTTGCTTCCCACCACAGAAACCAATCTTTGATTATTTTATAAATGACAAGACAAATTTGTACTGACAGCTGTCACTTCTTACTGAACTACAGACATGGCAATTTTTTTTTCTCCACATCAGCAATTTTGTCACTGCTTCAGCTTTAAATCTCATATAAACACACCCCAGGATACAGTGAACACAACCAGGCTAGAATCAATTTATCTCTGTACATATTGCTTTTACTTCTTTGAACTTTGATTTAAAAGCATTAAGTGAAATCCTGATCTTAATACAGTTACAGGTTAAAATTCTTGAATGATGTGAAGGGAATTAGTTATCTGCCCTATTAGCAATCGAAGTCAAGATAATTCATGAGGCAGTAATGAAACAACATAAATTACCCTCTCATTAAATTGTATTAATAAGTTACTATTTGGTGTAAATAATTCAGCGGTGTTGATTATTAGCCACTGTGATTTCTTGTCTTAAAAAGGAAAAGCAATCCTATGTTACAAGTAGGAAAGAAAAAATTCTAAGCAAAAGAGTGATGTTTTGATTCTTTTTTCCCTGTATTTCAAGGGATCCAAATAGACTTTTTTTTTGACAAGTAGGTATTCTGTTATTCTAGAAGGTTCACAGGAACAACAAACTTTAACAAGTACCACCTTGAATTTGACAAATTTTTCGTGAATGTCATTATTATCTGTCAGTTTCTGTAGTAGTCAAATACACCCACCTTCAGCACCTTCTGTTCTACATAAACTTTTCTGTCTGATGAAGGCAGAATGCCTTCAATCAAAAGAGATCTCCAGATTTCTTCAAAGGCAGAATGCAATTCAAAGAAAAGAGAAATGGATATATTCTGATTTTTAACTCCCAAATAATTTTCTGTTTAAATTAATAAATAGAGAAGTATAGGATAAGCAATATAAAGCGTTTGTTTAAGCATTGAGAGAAAAGAGCCAGTAAAGTGTCTGCTAGAAAACAGAGAGGTTGTCTGCTAAATAAAAGTGGATGGAGTACCACAGTGCTTTGAATTATAAAAACCATAAATAAATAGCCAAATTCATTACATTTGGCAACTGAAGTGTGGATGTGGACCTATGGGGTGGAGACTACACCTATGTCCCATTTCTTGGGCCAAGATGCTTCACTTTCCTATTTCACTAAACAATACTGCTTTGTTTATTTAGTGTGATTTGGTTATTTGGTAGTAACTCATGTAAATGCAGCTCACTTCAAGGATAGCAAGGAATGGTGCAACGATTAATGCCCAGCTTGCAGTCAGGTTTGCTGCTGTAATTTTAGTATTGACTGTCTTACTCTGGTATTCTTTCAAATACTCCAAAAATAGACTTTAAAGACCACTGGAATTTGCAGGTGCATTTTAACCTTCTTTGCCTTCAGTTCTTCACTTCCTCACAAATAGTTCAATACCAGTCTCTTTGGAGGGTTGGGTTGTTTCTCTTTGCACTTCTCCAATCTCAGGGATATTCTTGTTCTTTAGAATCACAGAATATTCTTTACTGCAGTGTGTTTATCACAAATACAAATCTGCTGCCTTCAGCTCAGACACATTCAGTGAGTAAAGTGCAAACAGAGAAATATGTACTATTAGAAAAACATTGCTGCCTGTTTGAGGTGTGAAAATTACCAGGAAAGTGTCATGTTTTGCCTGCTGAGTTCTCTTTGGAGTGAAATAGCAAAAAACCCACAGGCCAAAAATCAGGATTGCATTTTTGCACAGGTAGCGGCTTAACAAGGTGATGCTGCTGATGCTATAAACAACCAAGAGTGCAGGGGGTCTCCTTTTCAATAAATGTGAGTTCCTGGCTGGCTGTGCTCCCTGACATAGCAAACTCTTTCATGGCTGTTACTTACATAGCTGTTGGAGAACCACAAGCTTCTCAGTCTACCTTGTTATTCTGTAGCTACATTTTTCTCTAGCTCTTCAGCCTGTTGCTGCAGTTCCTTGTGAGACTGATTCATTTCTCCTGACCAGTTCATAACTCCCTGTGCCCAAGGATTGGCAGGTGAACAAATGAGCTTTCTGAATAAGGCTGCCTCATAAGGAGTTTTCTGGTTTTCCCCTTTGTCATCTGAAGAGTCTATCATTAAGGTATTTCACTTATTAGGAACCATTTATAATAATTACAATAATGAGCTCTTTGTGCCCTCTTTTACCCCAGCATAGCCAAAAAAAACCACTCCGAAAAAAAAGATTAATTATGTTTTTAAAAAACAGTTGAGAAGGAAGATGATGATAGTGAACAAAAACCTACACCTGAGGCTTTTGGGCCAGGTGGCTGTTGTGCTCCTTCAGAACTCCCTTCCTTGCAGAGGTGGGCAGAGGATGTGGTGTGAGAGAGGCAAGAGGAACCAAACTTCACCTTCCTCTGTTCCAAGATCAGCAATACTGAACCAAACTGGCTGAGACAGAAACCAGAGTGGAAAATGGTTGAGAACAGAGCTGCAGGGCTGGAACCCCAGGTGCACTTGGGTGCCCTGCAGAGGCTTCTGAGCATGAGAGCTCCTGCCAAAGGCCTGAATCCAGAGAAGGAGAAGCAGTGACCTCTATTGCATAATGTTTCAGGTGTGCTGTACCCAGCCACACAGTGTGGGAATTAGCAGACACTTGCAAATTTATTTATGAACTGCAGAGCAAACAAATTAGCTTTGTCCGTCAGCGTCCTTCTATAATCCCAAACACATCCATGGGAAGCTTTTTTTGCCATTTTTTTTCTTCAGAAAAGGTTTTTATTCGGTTTTCTTTCTGATTGTTATTCCTGTGTGATCTTTTAACATCAGGGGGTTTTGTGGATTTATCAAAGAAAGGAAATTACACACTTACCCTCAGTTTTTTATACAGCCTTGGTTGTTTATTCAGCCTTCTCTAAATTCAACAGTCATTCTATGCTGCTTATGCCAGAATCATATAGGATGCTTGCTGCTAGAGCTCTTTTGCTCTTTTTTTCTCTCTAGGCCCCTTTTTAAAGCTTAAAATCAATCTCAATAAAACCAGCTCTGCTTATCAAACTACATTTTGCGTTTGTAGCACAGTGTTCTGGGTAGTAAAAAGGAGGAAGATGGACTGGTCAGATTATTTCCATCTAAATCATTATTTTATTGACGGTTGCTCTTTATTCTTGTTGTTCTGTTAGAGTCTAGACTAGCTGTCCTGTATCTCAGTGGAAGTAATGCCTTTTAAAGTACAGCAACAGACTTCACAAATTAGCTTTGAGAGTCGTCTACACATTTCTGGGATCGGCAAACACTTTTACAAATAAAACAAAAGAACTCTCTTGCTGTATTTTCTCTTCTTTTTATGTCCTTTGGGCATCTGCCCAGCATTTCAGTGCATACGTTAAAATAAAAATACCGAAATTCACATAATTCTATCTCACAACAACTTTTGTTCATTGCCCAGAAAGAACCAGACTTAAGCCTTTAGTGTTGTGCTTCTGGTCCTGACATGAATATGTGAATGGGTTCCAAGGTTTTAGGGGTCATTCTGTGACCTGTGATGCTCAGCTGGCTGCGCAGCAGATGTTCACCCAGACCTTCAGGCTTAACCATCTCATCATGTCATGATGATGTAAAAATCCTCCTCTCCTACCTAGGATATTCTAATTTCATTAAATAACCATACAAGTCAACTCAGAGTATCCATTATTCTTATTAACTTCAAACCCCCTTCTTTCTTCATTAGCTGAGTTGTTTTAATTCATACCTCTATCCTGCTGCTTCATTTATTAAATCCTCCATCATCTGAATACCGTGTTCTGTTCCTCAGCAACCATCACAGCCATCCTGCAAGCAGTCCAGGCCTGACAGTGATCTTTCAAAAGGCATCATAAATATTTCTTAGTTACATATTCACTACTCAGAAAGGTGCCACCCTGTATATGAGGAAACTTCAAAACTATCACGATTATGTTCTTCTTTTTAGGTACAGGGTCTCACCTGAATGTGCTGCCTTAGCCTGCTTTATTAAAGGTGTTGAATGTGAGCAGAAAATGGAAAGTTTAGATGAAATTAGATGTTTTTGATGGCAGAAGTCTCTTGGACATTCTGAACTGATGTCTTGCTTAATTTAGTATAGATTTTGTCCAGTGATTCCTGCCCTACTGGGTGAGGAAGCGAGCAGTCATCCACTGCTGGATTTTAAATGCTTATGGTATAATTTTAAATCTAGCACCTAAATTCTATTTTCTCTTATTTCTGTTTTTTGTATATATGAGAAATAATTCCATTTCTTCAGGGGCAGATAAGTGCAGGAAGCAGGTGTTTTAAAAGTAGAAAAGCATTAGATGTGGCTTCACATATTTAATACCAACTGCATAACAACAGGGAGTTACGCTGCGGGGTGATAGGGATCTGTGCAAACCAAGGGTGCTCCGTAGAAAAACTGTGTGAATATTTGTCTTCTTGAAGGAAATGAAATTGAGTTTCAGTTTCTCTATCTTGCAAGGTGGTATTGCACTGGGTTTGGAGATTTTTTTTTTCTTGTTGCTAACAGGGTGAAATACGATTAATTAATCATATAATTTTTGTCCAGGACCTTGCATATTAATAGAGTAGAATGAACTAAATTCAGGAGGAAGTTATGAAGTTGTAGTGAATTTTCTTCCACCTACATCTAAATGGCTGGACTGACATCTTGATAGGAATCTTTGCTGCATCACAACTTAGAGAATTTCTTGGTGTCTTTCCCACAGAACACGACACACATTGAAACAATCCTTGTGTCTGCCTGGTACTTCCAGTTCTGTTGAGGTTTTTGGTACTAACATTAATCTACACTACCTTGAGGCAAATATGCAAAGCAGGACTTTGAAATGTAGATATTAGGAACAGTTTAGTTAGGTAAAAATTGCTCATGGGAGCAATTGAGTAGACTGAGAAATTCATTCATTAGTAGTAAAAAAAACTTCGAAGGAACAAAAAATGAGAACCACCATGACTTTTTTCTCACCCGTGACAAATCTAATAATTGCTTCAGCAAAATTTTACTTTGAATGTGCCTCCAAATGAACAGAAAGAGTTCTATATAAAACATTAAACTGGAAGAGTGGGCACATAGTTATGGTAAGGCTGCGTTGCCCAGCATGAATTAATTCACCCAGAGCGATTCCTGGGGAGGCTGTTCCTGAGCATTTGCAGCTGAGGCAGGACCTTCAGGGACTCATTCCCAGGTCCGTGGCTTCTAATGCAAAATACTCAGGACACCTGATCTGACACATATTTAAATCAAGGTGGAGCTTTCCACATGAAGCATATCAAATCCCACCTGATTTATATTAAATGTTTATTTGGCATACTTTCTCATTTTACGCAAAAGCCATTTCTGGGTGATGGCCAGACAGGAAAGCAGGTTCTGTAGAACACTGATTAAAGATGAGGGCATCATGCGGAGGCTTCACATCAGGCAAATGCATTCAGGCAGAATTCTGAATAAATCAGTATGGGGGGCAATGGGGAAAGGAAAGTTTCATGTACAGAGGTCCTGTATCAGCTGCTAGACATCCTTAATCTACGCAGACCCTTATTCATGGATAGGGTAAAATAACTCTGAGGTTTAATATACCATTACTGCTAACACATGACATTACAACATATGTACGGTCTGGTGGAGTCAGAGACTGTGCTGCTTGTCTCTCTGCATACTCAGTATTGCAGGGTTTGTATATAAAAGAAGTGAGGGAGTGCACTGACACCAAATTCTGTGATGTGGTAGCAATGTGATTAGGGATGAAAGCCATCAGAGGCTGCAAGGCTGGGACAAGAAATAAGGCTTTTCTTGAATGAGGCTTTCCTAGAGTCTTTGTTTCTCCTCCATTATGGTTGCAGGATATAGATCATAAAACACTTGAGGAGCTGGCTATCTAAATTTTGGAGCTGTGCAAAACCAGAGTTTCTTTCAGGGGAAGTTTTAGGAATTTTGAAGTCTGGTCACACTGGGGAGTGGAACAAAATGCTAGCATTTCAGAATTCTTTATGAAGAAAAAATGTTTGGTGTCTTAAACACAAAATCACTTCATTTTTGCAGTGACGTGTTTTAACTGTTGTTCTGCTTTCTCCTGAAACAAAAGAAAATAAAAACCATTCATTCTCACAGTTTTGACTTGAATAGATTAGCATATTCAGATAAAACATGCTTCCAGTGCTGTTTTTCCAACAAGCTGTATGAGTTGACATTTCCTTTTCAGATGGTTTCACCCTCCCCGATGACGTTACGTATATCTAAGCATGAATGAGTTTTTATACATCACAACACTTTCCTGTCGTGGGCTTGGGGCCCAGGTTTCCCATGGAGAGATCAGAGTCAGTTTTTCCTGGTGAAGGCCTGGCAAGTTTGCAAAGCTGGGTTTTCCAGAGAGGTCAGAACCTCATCCCAGAGGGAGGCTGGCCGTCCCACAGGGTGTCAGACCGAAGAGCCATGGAAAGACTGCAGTGGCCTTGGACCACATGTGTGGAAGTGTGACATCTGTGTCTGCATTTCTTGATGGGATTCCAGGCCAGTTCTGGCCGGTCTTTGTGTGAATTCCAGCCCAAGGCACCCAGCAGCAGAGGGGCTGATTTGGCTCCCAGCCTTTCCTTTCTCTGATTCCTGCACAGAGCAATGTGTATCTTTGGCTCTGGCCTCCGTTCCCCTTAGACCAGGCACTGGCCAGCTGGAAGCACAAGGAGAAACTATAATAGAACTCAACTAGCAGGATTTTATGTTGTTATTAAACAGCTGTCCAAATACCATGTCAGAGCTGCTTAGAAGAATTCTTTCTCTCAGGTTATAGTGTGCATTTCTCGAGCAGGATGATAATGTCACATCTTTATTTAAGGCCAGATTTATTTTGAAATAGTTTAATTCTTTATACTTAAGAAGGATTTGCATGGCTGTAAATGGCAAGTGAATTTGGGTCATTGTGTGGCTTGTGATGCTTTGTTTGGAAAATATTGGCACAAAAGTTTTGAGTCCTGTAAAAAGTTTACTTCATACCACTGCAAAATGTTAATTGTCCTTTACAATGGGTTTTTTGAGAAATATTTTCTCAAGCACTTGTACTATTCCAGTTTTGTATTGGTGTGCTACAACAGAAAAGTTCATGATTTTGCATTTGATCAAGTTATTGATTAAAAATTCCCTGTTTTCCCTCTTGGAAGACACAAAAAAAAGAACAACAGGTCAGACTCTAGTCACAGCTTGTATATATTAAGCATAGCATGTCTACTTTACCTTTTCAACTTCTTTCTAGAAAAAGTACTGAGGAAATACAGGGAGTTTTGCCAAAAATAGACGAGCAGAAAATTCGTATGAGGACAGGTGGATTAATTGTAAGTGGTGAGCTGGGCTAAAAAATCCCTAGACAAATGAACTGTACTTAGAGTTTCACATATGTAGTTATCTTTAAACAGGGAAGTTAAAAGCAGGAATGTGAAATTCCAAATGGTGAGGAATAATGCCAAAACTTTACCCACCAGTTACACACAGCTCTGCATCAATGACTCTTCTTCAGTCTGAACTTCCTTCCTTCTCTGATTATTTGTCATTGCCACTGTCAGAGAAAATGAAAGAGAGAGTTGCAGTCTGGTGGGGAGGCATTTTGATTTTTTGCAACCTAGACTAAGTCTCTTTTCTGACTATGATAATCTATTTCTGTTCCAAGAAGGGAGTGGTCACAAAACAGAGAAAAGGCCAAAACCACCACAGATGGACACAGGGACCCAAGGGTAGCTGGGTTACAAATACACATGTAGTTCTCAGAGATACTCTTAGCAGGAGCTGGCTAGGTTGGTTACCCTCCAAAAGTTGCACCCAGGATGATATCTGTGGGCATCAGAGCTGGTTTTCTCTTCTCAGTATGCTGAATATTGCCAGATAGGTTTCACCTCGGTGACTGCTCGGAAAGCAAACAAATAAATACCCCCCCGTTAGGAATGGGCAGGCTGGCACAAACGTTTAGTGTTGTGACGTGTGGCAGCCACTAAAATTAGCTGCACAGCTTGGGGAAAGTAGACTTCTAGAGCAAAATCCTTTTTAAACGAAAAGGAAAATCTAATATGTATTTTTAGCAGGAAGAGAAGCACTTTTTGCAAGGTCTGCTCTTCCCCACTTTGCTCTTCTGTGTGTATTTTTGTCAAGTTTTTATACTTTGGTGTTTGCCAGGAGAAGAAACATTATCTAGAGTCTCTGCTAGTATAAATAATTGAGTTCTATGAACTGCTGCCTTTTACACCCACAGAGAATCTGGTCCATTTTTTGAAGATACATATGGGCACATTAAAGTGACTAATCTTTAAAGAATGTTCTGTACAACTGTTGCCCACCCTTCCACTGCTGGGTTGCACATTTGCACTTTCAAGCCTGGTTTTCAGTTTATTTTGGAATAATAAATAAATAAACTGAATGTGCAAATCTATTCTATCTTCCTGCTCTATTCCAGCTGCAAAGATTTTGCTTTTTGCTTACCCCTTTTTGAGCTATGATTTAATTGTTGGGATTTTTTTTTTTTAAATTCATATCCTTTTTGCTATCCAGTTCCCAGCTGCAAATTCCCAACATTATATTCAGCATTTTCACCATGTGTTTAAAATAAAGAGCCCTCCTTTCCCACCCCTTTGGAGAACAGATCACTCCCAACTCCACCAATAAGACTGTGGGGAAGGACTTGCTAAATATTGCCAGGCACAGAGGGGAAAAAGCAGCACTCACAAAGATTCTCCTGTTCCTTTTCTCCAGCAGTGCTTCCTCATTGCAGCTGAGCATGGTGGGGAGTTATTCCCACAGGGCTGTGCTTTCAACAGAGTCAAAATTTACATTCTGCTAGCCCTTCTCCTTCCCACATGTGCACACAGAATGGAGATTATTTTATCTCTTGAATCTTGCAATATAGACATTAGCAGCTTGTCTGAACAAGTACAAAGAGGACGTTTCTTGGCATGCAATGCTTTTCCATGTTGAAAAAGTGAAAAATTGCAGCATTTACTTACAGCTTCCCTCTCCCTTCAGCATATGGGCACTAGTCAAAGAGCTGGAGTCAAAAATCCCATTTTGAAGGTTCTGAGAAAGCTGAGGGATGGCTGATGTCAGTGGGAGAGGTGGTTAATGGCTGCCTGCTAAGTGAAGACTCCCAAGTCTAGGATGGCCAAACGGCCGGCTCTGCTCCCACCTTCATGAGTCAGAGTTCCACCAGCCCTGTGTTTTGTACTCCTGAGAGCCATTGGATAGCAGGACTTCAGGAGTCATGGATGACAGTGGCCTCAGGCACCCAAACCTTCCTCTTGCAGAATCCTTGTCCAGGATGGTCAGCCAGATCACAACCTATCCATGGGCTGTGGAGCTTCAGCAGCCCCTTTGGTTTACTTACTGGTTTTCCCAGGAATTTAGATTGTCTGGTCAGCTCCATGCCTTGCATGGGAGCTCCTCCCTTAGCAGAAGAGCCCCAGGCTGGTCCCTGGCATATGCAGCAGACTTGTGATGTTCTGCGGAGTCCTGGTTTTGCATGCCAAAATCACAGGATCTTTCCAGCCCACAAGCATTGCAGCAGCCACCTCAGGCTTTTAGGCACTGTGTACTTAATGCTTTTGCAGGCCTTGATTAAGTGAAATAAATTTCATCATTCACCTTTGAAAAGATCTATCCCACTTTTCTTTCAGAATATGTCTGTTGGCTGCTGACAAATTCCAGACGTAGCAGCTCTGATCCTGAATCAGAGACACCCCTGCTGAATTGCTGTTAAGAGCCACCTGCAGCACTTGCTGTCTTGACATTTCTTGCACTCTTGGCAAACTTTGTTTCTTTCCCAAGTGCACCTGGGGCGATGAAAAAGAATTCCTTGTGTCCATGCCGAAGTCCGTAACTCTGGAGTAGAACCAGCTATTCCCCAGGGTTCCAGACTAGTGACACATTGCATGAACTGCTGTCACAGTTGTGCTCCACAGAGATATTTCATTTAAAATTGGATTGCTGGGAAAGGTTCTCTTGGAAAGGGTCACACACCTTTGGAAGTCACTTCCCAGTGCTGGGCAACATCTGGCCAGGTTTATGAACTGTCTATCAAATTTTTTATTCCTCAGGTACAGGCTGTGAAGAGCAGAGATGAGCTGAGATTCTGGGAACACTTTGAAAAGTACAGAGGCTTCAACTACACTTGGGGCAATACTGTAGGTGACTCAGTGTCTGTGTGAGGCATATTTTCAGGAGCTTGTCAGAGGTATCTGTAAGGGGGAACAGGCTTTATTTGCAGCTATAAAGAAATAATGGACTTATCAGCAGGACACCAGTATATTTACTTCACAATAAGTAATATCTGGAAAAAGCCAATCTTCTCATGCCATAAAGCAGGAAAGAGCTATAGCTTATTTATAGCACACTCACATTCTTCTGCAGAGCTAAAAGATCTATTATTGAAATTGCATTTCCTAGGTTTTGTGAAATGAGGGCTTAAAAATTATTTCAGCAAGTAAAGATGCTTAAGTCAGTCTTTCTATAGCAGGAACAATTTTTCCAAGTCTTTGTGGTTATATCAATGGGTCATCTAGACCAAGAATTAGTATCTCATAAAATAGTAATTAACAAGAAAAGGAGGGCAGATGTGGATTGTTTTGAGCAAAAATACCTGTTACACATCTCCAGCCTCTCTGCCATCTCAAAATATGACAGAGCAAATTCAGCCGTGGTATGAAATCAGTAATTTTCATGAGGCTGAATTAGGATTTAAAGTGAGGAGAGTAGAAGAAGAAACTGAGAAATCATGTTTTATATCAAAAATATGGCAATAGTTTTTCCGGGTTTCAAATGTATTTACTTAATTGTAATTCCTAAAGGTCTTCATCCAGTCTGATGTTTATCTAGGGAACAGTATGCTATTCCTCATCTCCTGTTAAACAGGATACACCAATTTGGGTCTATAGCTTAGTAAAGCAGGGAAAATTCACTATGAGTTGAGAATCTGGCCCAAAGTGTGCTGAAGAGATCTAAGGGTGTCCCAGACAGCTGGGATACTGCAGTTGGAATGTGTAGTTAGGTGGAAAGGTGGAACTGCATCTTTACAGCCAAATATAAAGTTGTCTGAGTCAGTCAGTTCCTCTGGAAGAGTTAACCAGCCACATGTGGTTCTGGTGAGAACACAGATGTTGTCTCTATAATCTGTAATCTATATGTGGGGTGTTTTTCTGAAAGTAATGCAGCAGCAAAATGTGGAAAAAATAACATAACATTGCCTTCTGCTTTTCCGTGAGTCCTCCAAAGAATACACGTCATTACCAGTTGAAGGTTGTCTGAAGTATGACACCTTGCCTTGAAGTTTCGTGTCTTTATAAAGAAATGCAGGGACTTCAGTGTTTGGTCACTGTCATGCTGAAACCCTGGGTAGCAATTCTGTTCCTCATTATTAGGCCTGCACTTGACAAAAAGGACATTACATAAAGGGCTGGCTGCTAGGAGTGAGATTTGCTTTCCCTTGAAGGTCTAGAAAAGGGGGAAAAAATTCACTTTTGGTGAAATAAGTTACAGTTCCCCCTTCTCTTCATTGTGCCTCAGATTATCCTGCGCCTTGATAAGATCTGCTGAAGCTGGATTCTTTTCATCTCTGTGCTATGGGTGTGTTGTCTTGGCGAGTTCTGTCTTGCAAAGGGTAGGATTTCTTTCTATTTCATCGGTTTACTTAGGGTTTCTAAGTAACCTGGTGAAATATCTGAGGGTATTGCAGAGGAGAGCACAATTCAACGTGTAAAAGAACATCAAGAGAGACCATTAACACTCCTTAAGTAGTGGCTATGTGTTATGAAAGGTGAGTGGTACGCTGACCCCTGAGCATCACAGAGAGCTGGTACACTGGAAAGTGTTCAGTCTTCTTTATAGACCTGGTCCTGTACCCTACAGAATAAAGGTATTTGCATTGCAGTGGAAGAAATTGAATTTCTATCATGAAAAAGAGAATGCACAGTACATTCTGAGTCACCAGAGGGTAGTTTGGTGGCTATGAGGGTACATGTGAACCTCATGAAATACTTATTTTGCAAACTTAAAATTCTATTAAGGTGCTTAAGTTTTCTGCCAGTGTCATTTACTTATTTTTTATGGGAACAATCAGAGAATAAATCACTTTCCTAATTTCCCAGAAGCCCAGCTAAAGCAATACTTTTCCAGCATGCGTGGTTAGTAAAAAGATTTGGGTTATCTGAAAGCAGGACAAGACAGTTTGAAAGCCAAGGAGCAGTCCCGAGAAAATAGCAGCCTTTTGACTCCTGTCAGGGACTCCATCCATCAACTGTGTCAAAACGGGTAAAAATAGCCCATCTTTCCATTAAAGTTGGGCACGGGGGAGGTGAACCGAGGAAACAGGAACCGTGGCAGGATCTGAGGCAGCTCTGGCCACTGGAGGGCTCCTGGATTTTCCTGGCTGCTTGGAGGCCGGGCAGGTCTCTGTGCCGGTGCTGCTGGCTCAGAGGGGGCTCTCACAGAGCTGGCAGGGATGCTGACACCGTCTCCTGTCCTAAGAACAAGCAGCCAGGAAAATAGACTTCAGCTCATTCGTGTTAACACTTCCTCTACCTGCACTCCAAAATCAGCTTTTCAGTCCTGAAGATTCCTGTTCTCCTTTGTTCAACTAGATAGATTTCCTTTTACTGAACTAGGAACTTAAACGTCCGCAGCCGCTCTGTGAGGATTGCTCAGCCAGCCTGGGGAAAGGCATCTGGTTTGGGAACCCTTTGTTGTCATGTAAACAGTCAGCCCTGAGTGCATTTTTTCATTCTTTCCCAACAAAGGTTAGAATTGCTTCCTTGGCTCTACAATGAATAACTATGTATGAAGGGATTAGCAAAGTGACATTTAAATTCAGTGTTTTGGAAACGGGATATGAAGCTAAATGCTGGGAACAGAGCCTTTTCGAGAACTTTTGGCTGTCCCCCCCCCCCCCCCCCC
>VZRV01009509.1:444421-480813 GCA_013398115.1 Falcunculus frontatus
CCCCCCGTTCCCAGTTAGGGTACTTGACATAAAGAGTCCTTGTGTGTGACACTGCCAGGAGCAGATCTGTGCAGACACAGCAAAAGAGCAGAGCTGTGTGGCAGGAATTCTTGGGGCTGCTTTTCCAGTGCCCCTCACACAATGTCCGGGAAACTCCAGTGGTACTAATGTTTCTTTAAAAGTCCTTTTCTGGCACGTCTTTTAAGGAAAAGGGTCAGGAACCGAACTGCAGTCTATGAGCAGAGACACGGCAGGTATGTGGCTAATGAGATACTAGCTGTGTACATATAATTAAAAAGAAAAGCACACAGAGGCTATTATGGCAGCCTCAGAAGAGCTTTAGTGATGGAAACTACTGAATATTGAAGTGACGCGCATTTCCTAAATCTGATTGAGACAGACTTCTGTGGTTACAAATTTGCATTATTTGCCCCTAGAAGCTCTAGCTCAGGGTCAGCTCTGTCCCACGGTACAGAGAATGACAAGAGAAATACATTTACGGAGAATTTCACTGTCCAGTTAGGAGATAATTAAATATGAAGTTGAGTATGAAGAACCAGTAAGACAACACTGACTGCCCAGAGAAACAACATGACACAGATACATTAGGAACTCCATTGCCACAGGCCATCTAAATAAACCTGCGCAGGTTTTCACTTGCTGCTTTTACTTAGTCCTTACAGAATCTGCTAATTGAGGTCTGCATTGACTGGGTGCTTGTGTATAATTGAGGCTTTCATTTGAACTCTACGTCTTCTTGTGGATCTCTTGCTCGTATTTTGCAAAGGGCTTGTCATGTAGAATTTGTCAGCAGTTTCCCAAAAGGCTGAGGGAAGAATGCGATGTGTTCTGCAATTTATGTCCTTTCTTGACTGTAATCAGGAAGATTATTGTAACAGCATCTTCCTTTGCTGAAGCTGTTCTCTTAGAGGATGACTGTACATGCTCTCTGTAGTCTCTCATCCCTCAGGATGCTATTATTCTTAATGTTATAAATATCAGGATAATGACTCAATGGTCTATTAGGCTTTCTTAAATGTTCTAAAGCACAGTGTGGTCAGAAGCTGCTTTGAACTTACCACTTCACTGATTTCTAAAAATATACCAAAGCTGATGTTGACTCTTAAATGCATCATAAAAGCACCAGAAATGCAGCTGATGAAAATCACAAGACCTAAGTTTACATGGAGATCTCACTCTTTCTCCCTGTGGATGGCAAAATGACAGGCACAGAGAGCATCTCCTGGTAGAGGAAGCAGGCCAACATCTTCATTGCTTTTCTGCCCAAGTTCGTTTTCCAGAATAGACACTGTTTTCTCCTTGATCATATGTTCATTTCATCTGGTTTTGAGATTACCCAAATTCTAAACAGACATCTTTGTGTAGAAACACAAAAGAACTTGATTCTGCAAGGAGAGGATCTTAGGGCAAATGTATAGAAGGACCTGTGCACCTGAGACCTGCCCAGTTTTGGACACCAAGTCCTAAAATACACTAAAATGCTTCTGCTTTTCTGCTACAGCACTCTAAGAAAACCTGAATCTTGAACTGATATTTTGTACGTAAACATTCACCTTGAAAACAGGTCTGTGAAAGGCCCCCTCTTTATAAGCAAACTATTTGTGCTTCATTTCTGTGTGAGTCCTTAGCCCTGTTGTAGTATGTTATAAAGGGTTTAGCATAAAATTCAGGTGATCTTTCCAGGATCTGAAAGAATCCAAATGGGATTTGGAATGAAAGAACATGTTCAAAAAGACCATGGAAAACAGGTACTTCCAGCTCCTTTTAAAGAGACACTGTGCAGGGGGGACTGGTAAAGGTTTCTCCTTGAAAACTTAGTCCAACAATGAAGGAACAGGCTGAGATAAAGTGACTCAGACAATTAAGCATATGTGGTATTTCAGTGAAAGGGAAAAACCCCTGCCTAAAAACCAGTAAATGTAAAAGGATTTGCATCCTAGAGGCGTTTTGATAATGCTGGGGATGCGTGTTTAGCGAGGGCTGCGGCAGGAATAGCAGAGTTTGGGCAAAGAGTGGTTAAAACTAAGTGTTCCCACAAGCTGATTCTGTAACTCTGAGAAATCACTTACCTCTTCTTGGATTTTATTCTCTTGTCAGTGATCTGTGCATGGGGAAAAGGAAAAAGCATTTTAAGCCTTCATTCATAAATATTAGTCAAGCACTTTCCATTCCCTGAACTGTTGATGTTGTAATTAAAAAAGAAGAGTATTAGAGGACTTCTTCTTTTTCAGTGCTAACCAACAGGTTTTGGGTTGGGCCTGAGACTTCCATGGTGGAAAGCGGGAATGCAAAGCAGCTCAGAACGGAGGTGCAGAGCTAAATGCTGAGAACATTTGGAAAAGATTAATGTTGTGTTATTAATGCTGTCCAGGCTAGAAAGTGATGGGAATGGCTGGGAGTGACTCAGCAGTGGGTGCTGCCTTGGATTTCCAGGAGTGGTGTCACCTGTTCAGCTTGCAGCCACTACATCTCACCAAGAATTTTTTTGGTTTCCATCAACACCCCCAAATGTTGAAACTCCACGTTTTATTGCTGATGGATATAATGATATTTAATGTGAACTGTGTAACTTTACCTGTTTGGCAGAGGAACCACTTTAACTATTGAGGAGGTGTCAGTAGAAAATCGTGAGGCGTTTATTTGAGCCTCTACCATAAGAGTATTTCCTGAGCCACAGTTCAGGGTTTACCCTGGAGAGAGGGAAATGGAGTTTGCCTGCTGGAAATAAATTAATGGAATGTCTATGAAACAGAATTCCTCCTGTTATACTTCTCCCATTCCAGTCCTCCTCTTGCTGTGGGTCATTTATTATTGCTGCCATGCTTTATTGAAGAGGGTATTTCACAGAGGGAAATGTTTAATGAAATAAAAAAACTCAAGTAGGAGAGTGCAGTGTTGCAACATTTATACTGAATATGAAGTGAATGGACTATAATAAGTGTAAATAATAAAAGAAAATTAAATAATTCCTGAGAGAAACGCTCTAAACAGTAAAATGTTAAACATGTAGCCCTGTGGTATAAAGGAATGTACCATGAAATCAGAGAATCAAAAGGCTGGAAGCAACTTCACGAGATCATTTAGTCCATTCCCTTTCCCCCACAACAGTGTACCAAATGTATTTGTCATTCCTGACACAGCTGTCAGGCTTTTTCTTAATTTTCCAGTGATGATGTTCCAAAACCTCCTGAACCAATCTTGCTCTTGCAGAGCTTTTTATAATACGAAGATTTTCATAAATCTTCCTTGATCCAATTCAATCCTTTTTTCCTTGTCTTATCCAACATATACACGAAGAAAAGAGAATCACTCTCTTCCATTTCACAGCATTTACTTCTATTAGGTGGGCAGGAATGCACTAACATTTGCATAATCCTAATCCAGCATTTATTATTTCCTTTGGGCCGTGTCTTCCAGACCTGTTACAATTTCTGCTGATTTCCTTTGAACTTTATCCAATTGTTCCAAGTTTTTCCTGAAACACAGCATCCAAGCTGATCGTAATGTTCTGCTGCAGGTTTAATCAGTGGTAACTTGAAAGATGTTTTAATGTGTCTCATGATTGCTGTGATACTGTGAAACTCAAGGATAACTCGTGTTCTCTTTGTGATCCCTGGTCTCATTGCTCTACAAGTAAATTGAATTGACTTGGCATGATTTCTCCCTCACAAATTCATGCTGGCATTTTATTCCTCTCTGTTTCTCGGACACAGTCCCTCCTTATCCATTCTGAGATTTGAGGTTCTTTTCCCTAACAAAGTATGCCATTCATTTTTGTTTTGAAGTTCCATTTGTTTCGCTTTTTATTTAGTCCTATATTAAATAGCACTGCTGTTTATTTGCATCAACGTAGGGGAAAAAGAAAATGCAGACCTCTGTATGTACCCTGACAAAAATGCTGGGTGGCTTTCCAGAGCTTTTAAATGTAAAACAGAGAATGACAGAATTAAGTCTGATATGATGTAGAGGCTTTTAAAAGGAGAGCTTACTTCTTCTGTGCAGTGGGAATTAAAAATGAGTGGAATCTCATGTGCACATGAGAGCCTTGTGGCCCACAGAACTGGCACATCAATCCCCAAGAACAGTTTCCCTCCCCTTGCCCATTTTTGAAGGGCAACCTCCACATCTAAATCAGAGATGGTATGGTTGAGATCCAGCAGCCCTTTATTAGACTGTTATTAGTGTCTTTTTTCTCCTTACTCTACACTGGCTTAAATTATTTTTACTGGTTTTGTTCTGTGGCCCTTGTGTTTTGTGTCCTCGTGTTTGGCAGAACTCTCACGGCATCCTGCTTCCCTGGAGCATGACTTTGGCACTGCACACGTGCTGCTGTTGGCTGATCTGACTTCAGGCTTTAGAGCAATGAGCCGTTTTCCTTCATGGAAATGCTGACATGAAATGTGTCTCACCAGCTCTCTAAAATCTGCGTAGTTTGCTGCGTTATGCTCACGAAAAGATGTGAAGAAGGTACTTTTCAAATACCCCAGTTAGTTGTGAGGGTAACAGGCATAAGAGCATGGCTCCCTGAGCTCCTTGAGAGGAGAAACACCAAATCAAATGGCTTTTCAGAGAGGGATTGTGTCGTGCCAGCAACGTGAGCTTGGTTTGGGAAGTATAAAACCTTGTTGTACAACCTCTGTAATCACACAGAAACTGCCACTTGTTTGTGTGCTGATTCCTCTTGCCAGGTAGGCAGTTCCTCCTCAGCTCTGAGTGACAGAACATCCTGTTCTCTCTGTTCCAGCGGCACAGTACCCACATGCTCATTTGCATTCCTAGATATTCATTATCATTTACAAAACAAGAAAGTTTTCTCTTCTGCACAGATAGTTTTCATCAATACAAACAAAAAAGAGCTAGAGCTGTCAAAAATCATCCTTTTGGCAGCTTCCCACACTTATGCCAAAGGAAAAAGTAAGGATTGAAAATGCATGAAGGTGATAATAATAATGAGAAATCAGAACTTTCTGAAATATTTATCATTCTTATGAGGAACCAAAAACAAGATAAGTAAGTTGATAAATTCTGAATTACTTCTTGGTGACTTCAAGCAAAAAAACCGAGAATGTAAAGAGTTGTCACAAAAATCTAATGATGACAGGTACAATGAGTCTGTACTAGTGAACAATTTGAGAAAATTTGGGGGTGTTTTTCCTACATATGCACAGCCTTCAGAAAGCATTATCATCTTTTCTTTACCCTCGATCCAAGCTGCTGCCTTGGGCCAGTTATATGAGCTCTCCATAACCAGATTGCCAGCCTGGCTAGAGATGGTAGCACAGTAGCAAACTGTTGGTTGTTCTGTGGCCCTCTCAATCTGCCCACGGATGGAGTCATCCCTGGGGAGCCAGGTGCTGTTCACAATGGAAACTGCAACCAGTGCCACAGCGTACTCTGTTCCTCCTCTTACCTGCTTGCAATGACCTGTACTTTTACAGCCAGGGACTTTCCCACTGGGGTTTGCTTATCCAAAAAGCATGTACATGCTCCCCAGGGTATGGATTTACTGTGTGCAACTACCATTATTAAAACCTTTTTATGTGTTTTGTCATGCTGTGCTGTGCTGGCACGGTGAATGCAGCCACAGCTTGCTCCCTGACCTGCTAATTTCCTGGGGAGATCAGGAGTCAGGCTTCCCCACGAGAGACATAGAGCTGGGAGGTTTTGCTCACAAAAGCTGATCAGCAATTTCCAGGGGGTGAGAAGAGAGGTCACTACAGAACTTCTGTTCTTTTACTGAGTAAGTTTGAACAGTCAGTTCAAATGAGCAAAGGCAACAGGTAAATGTTCAGAAATAGTTTCATTCACAGAAGTGGTTGTTCCATAGCAGGTTTTTGACTTACAAGCAATGACAACATTTCCTTGCATGTGGAGAGGAGTGGAAGAAGCGTCCCTCTTTATCCTCTAGCTCCTTGGCATCTCTGACCCCTTGCTAAGCCTGTCCCATTGTAACCTGGGCACTCAAACTGGCCAGCACACATTAGATATGGCACCAGCAAGGATGTGTATCTGTGTGTGCATCCTGCCTTCCTGGGGATCTGCAGAGGTGTGCTGGAATAGAAAAGAGCCTGGAAGACACTTTGTAGAGAAGAGCAGAGTACCTAACCAGTGTTTTCCCCCCTAAGTGAATCTTTCCTTCCTTCCAAAGAAAATGCAGCATCTGAAGGGCTGCCTCTGTTCAGTCCACAGATTGCTGTGCTCCAAGGATGAGTCAGGTAATCCCTTTATATAATCTGTAAATTATTTGGTCATGTTCTGCCAAACCCCATCTGGTAGAAGGTAGGACTTTTCTATCTTCATATTTTAAAACCTCTGCCTAAGCTGCCAAGGATACTTTGCTGCAACATAAATATTTACAATACTATCAAGCATATTCCCTGCTTTCCCCCTTATTTGTCTCAACCCTGCAAAGTGTGACTGGCCACAGCTATGTACCTTGTTCACTCCACTCACTCAAGCTTTCTTTTAACTCTGGCTTTTAATGAGAAAGGTTCTCCTAGGAGGTATCTTGTCTGTTGTAACTACTAATCACAAATACTGCAAAAAACCCCTAGGCTTGAAAGAGAACTTTTTCTTTTATTATTATTTATTTAGTCTGTTGTTCTACCTAGCATGCATACTAATATTTTTCACAGTTGGATAACATAAGAAGTGGAAGCAATTTGACCTGACAGTTCTCAAATGAAACGCTCTTCTAACACACTCAGTGGCCCCGAGCTCTACCTCTCCTTGTAAACAGTCCCGTTATCTCCCAGATAATGAGGTCTCACCCAATGGTGCCAGAATTGCACCGTAAGTGGCTTTATAGAGCAGAGTTCTGTGAAAAAAAAAAATCCATCTGGGTAGAAGAACTTGATACCTTTATAGGCACTCAATCATTTTCTCCCTTAGGGACTGTTTTCTTGATTGGATTTTATGGGTTTTGGCAGCTTTTAAATCTGTTGATGCAGTCTTCTGTCTTGCAGAGATGCTCATGAAACCTGGTTCCAATAAACAAATACAATGGCAAGAAAGAGCTTCCAACTCAACTACTCATGCAGGGTAATTGTTTGTGGAAGTGCAGGATGCAGACTGGGGGTTGTGGGGCAGGGACAGCCACCAGGCTAAGTGATGTCCTCAGGTTTGAGAGCAAACACTGAGCCATGGCTGACAAAATGGGACAATGACACAGACTCTGGAATGGGAAATAATGGTAGGACAGGGAGGTTGTACGGTGCCATCTGGAACTTTGGGAAGCTGGAGCTATGTATATAAAATACGATTTAATGCAGCCACTTACAATGCTGTTCATCTAGCAATGAGAAACATCACTCATTGTAACTTCTACAAAATATCCTAATTTTTTTTGAGAAGTAGTAGGTAGAACTTTGGAACTGATTTCACCTCACAGCTATCACTGTATTTTTATTTACATTTAATTTCAATTTGGTTGTAAATATACTCTGTGAGGAGCTACATGGGTCCTGCTCCATGTCTGGCAGTTCCTAAAACACCTCAGACACAACAGAATTTAAAATGGTCGTGTCCAATTCTTTTTGCCGGAAGACTGCAGTCTGTAACCTTGAGTCCTTACAGTAGACTGGTGCTGAAATAAAATCTACTTTTTACAAGTTTCATACCTAGGAACACAAGATGCAAATTGTTTATGCAGAAACACAGTACATAAATTACAAGTTGGTGACGATTTATTGTAGAATGATTGATAGGACTTCAGTTAAAGATTTTTAATGACTTAATGTTGTACATCAGGCAGTAATCAGTGGGTGGTGTAGGACCCAGGCCTAATTAATTAGCAGATAACCATAAGCCATGAAGATATGCTTAGAATTAAGTGAGTAAAAAAGAAATGTTCTTTGGTATTTGGTGGTTTAGAGTTTAGTAATGAGATTGTAAATTTGAAATCAATTTTCCTTAATTTATTATCTGAACCAGATGAAGTCACTAAAGAATGCAAGTGCTTCCAGTAGTTTTCAGAAAGGAGCTAGATAGCCCATAATAGGAAATGTCTGATTCTCTGTGCCATTCCTGCTGTCAAACAGACTGAGTACAACAGCTTCATATAGCAGATCACACATTTTAGTGGTGCTGCTGTCAAAAAAAAGGAGAAGCATGAGGATTGGGCTTCTCTGACAGCTCTCTGCGTCACCCGGCCCCGATGTGTGTTTCAGGTTCTGCATCCCTAAAATTGGAACAGCACTGTCTATGCTTTTAAGATTCCCCATAAGAGATAAGTGGATGAATTCACCTCATGCTGCCGCTGGGAGTGGGAGCACAGGAATGTGCTGGCTCTCCTCAGCGGTCACAGACCTGGCACAGAACAGCAAAGGCGGGAAAAGGCTGGGAAGGGAACCCAGAAGCTCCACAGTACTTCAGCCACATGTGGGCAGCCACAACCATTAACTTCCTGCCAGTGGTTTGCCAATTTCCTCCATTCTGAAGTGTGCAGACCAACTTCCCCAGCGGCCTTAGCCGAGGTTTCCTCTTCTGCCTGCCACAGGTTCCTTCCAGCCTTAACAGCCATTTCTTCCCTGTGAGGGTGGGGAGGCCCTGGCACAGATAGCCCAGGGAAGCTGTGGCTGTCCCATCCCTGGAACAGTTCCAGACCAGGCTGGACGGGGCTCAGAGCAACCTGGGATAGTGGAAGGTGTCCCTGCCCATGGATTAGCTTCTAGGTCCCTTCCAACCCCATAACGTTTTACAATGAACTATTCTAATGTGTACTTTCATTATAAATTAAAGACCACAAATACCAGCTGGTTTTAGCAGACATACAGACATGTTAGATTTCCCCACAGTGTTTTTTACGTACATTTCTGGTGCAGAAATTCCCAGAACTGGCTCATTCCCAGGGTGTCTTTCTCTGTACCATCTACGCCACAGGACCACCTCTCCAAAGCTATACTGGACTCAGATGGGAGAGCATTTGTGACTATTTTCTGGAACTGGAAATTTCTCCTGATATCACATATTCTGTCATCTGAAGTTAAAGAATGGTCTTATATTAAAATCTTTCTTTTTTAATGTCACTGTCCTTACAAGGTCTCACAAAACTTTGTAATCTGCCTTACAATTTTTTGCCCGCACTGTTTGTCTCGTACTGCTTCATTTTTTTCTCCCTGCCGCCATTCAACAAACACATGGTAGTTTTTCTTCCTGCTGCCTCACAGTGCATTCTGAGGAATATAAGATGCTGCTGCTTGCCAGTGGCAATAAAGAAAAAGCTGGTTAATATCAGTAGTATAGGGATGTTTTTAACTAAATGCTGGCTCGGAAAGGAAAGTAAAAACTTCCTAGCGAAATGTCCCTTCTACAGAAATACCCAAGCTAGACTATGTCTTGAATGTCTGCCTTGTAATAATAATGATAATTCAGCTGCTTGAGTCATGAACTGGAAAACAGCTAGGGTTGTAAGGAGCATGATTTCATCCAAGTTCCATGATATGAACATCTCAGCAAAAAAAAATCTTATTTAAAAATATGAGCAAGGGTATATTGAGAAGAGCAGAGAAAATCCTTTGAGAAAGGTTTCATAAATATTCATTATAATAAAGCCAGAAATGTGTTTATTGTTCATTGCTTCTAGCAATGCCTTTCTCACAATTACTAACTTTTAGTTAAAATAAATGTCTGACTGCCAGACATTTGTGGGCAATAGGTAGGCGTAATCAGCTTATTTTTGTTTGATGATATATTTAAGAACAAGTACATAACAGGGATGATTGAAAGCAAAAAGATACTCTTAAAAAATTTTATTTGTATTTTTGGGTTTCAAAATCTTTCAAAAAGTTGCAGAACTCTTAGTCTGAGTAACAGAACCAGAAACAATATTATTTGGCACAGATGATTCAAGGAAATGCCACCTTTTGATAATCTTCTGATCTAGTTCTACCTCGGACTTTACTCTGCTCATGAATAAATAGTTGGTGTAACAAATTGGGATATATGGATCTGACATTTTTGCGCTTGAACTTACTCACTGGTCAGAGCAGGGCAGACATGGAGCATGTCAAATTTTCTTATGCAAATGTTGAGATTGTAGCAAAATGCTTCTGTCTCATCAATTCAGTATTTCAGCCAAAATCCCTTTCCTGTGATTTTGATTCAAACATATTAAACACTCTCTTGAAAATCTCCCAGTGGTTTGGCCCAGTTGCTCCAAATCCAAGCAAATCCAGTCTGATACAACAAAGTAAAAAAACTTAAGAACTTGTGAAAAGTGTGGTTTGCTTTTTTCTTAACCGACTTGCTACCGTGAACATTCCAGAAACATTCCTGTTATTAAGGTTTGGCTCTGTCTCTCAAAGCACACCCCGTTTCTGCCAGTGCAAGAATCTAACTGCCCGTGGATTTACCGTGTGGTGAGCATGCACTCTGTTAATTAAATGCCGTTTCTTTTCAAAGATAAAAATAATTACACTTTCTGCATCTGACATAGCAGCAAGCCCTTCTGCTAAAGTGGAAATTAGCCACCAGCTTCAATTTTACCCTTGAGTCTTGCCACATATTTTGCCTTTCAGACCTGACAATATGTCTTGTGCTCAAATTACTCTATAAAAAACTGGGACAGTTTCTTTTTGGTGCATCAGAATCAGGAAATGACTACAGAGTGATCATATTGCTGTAGAAATCTGTCTAGGTGCTCCATTTTGGCTGGGACTGCTGGGTGCTGGGGAACAATCCTTGGTCCTCTGGGACAGGAGAGGAGCCTAGATACCTGAGGGAAGGAGAATTCCAGATCAATTGTTCAAATATGAGCTAAAGAAATATGTGATGTCTCTGCTGAAGAAACAGCCTTTACTTTTTGGTACCCTGAACTGGTGCGCCCTGGCCAAGAGTGAATGTCTAACACTGTTCCCTCTCCAGAAAACCTGCATATCCTGCTACTGAAATGAAGGAAAATACCTTTGTGTAAGTACAACTGTTCTGAACCTCCCATAGGAGAGAGGTGTAGGTACAGTAAATAAGTGTCAGTGTAAGAAGATGTCTCTCTGTCTTATAAAAATGAGACGCTGGTGCCAGAGATGTTTTATTAAACTGGTCTGTAAGTCAGTTCAGTTCTTTATGTGTAGTTTCTATGCTTGTTGTGTGGGTCAGTCTTCTCTGTTTCTAAGGCAGATTTGCTTCTGATTTCAGCTGAGCTTAACACTTTCTCAAATGGCTCTCCAGGAAACAGGAGAGGTCCTGAGGCTTGGTCTGGGTTGTCAGAGGCACACAGGCATTTCTCTGGGTGATTTCAACCAAGGCAGGAATTCTGTAGGTGGCTGCTTAGCTCATCTCACCGTTCATTGCTGCTGCCAGGGAAATTCTCTTTCCTCACCACTGTGCAGCCTTCCTCTGTATCTGGCACTGTCACATTCATGCCATCTGATGTAGGAGAATGTGGCAGTGTGAAAGCCACCATCTGTGGTGGCAGAAGTTCTGACTGTCCCAGCCATTTCAGAGACCTTCCCTAAACCTCTTCAAGTAGAACATCTAAACACTTCCATTTGGCTTCATAGCAGTAGCATAAACTCCTCTTTTCTTTCTTCTTTTCTCCTTTTTTAAGCAGAGGAACAGCTTGGCTGAGCTTTCTGTTTGCACGCTGTCCACACTTTGCCCACAGCTTTTTACCACCCAGACAAATGCAAATCCCCAAGAAGTTACACCCAGTTTGTTTTCTTCCCCTCCTTTTAACAAAAACTCTCCTGGCTGCACAGTGGCAGAGCTCAGGTTTGAATAGAAGAGCCTCCACCCAGCTGATGCCACAAGGGGAAGGGTGGGCTTGGATTCACTTGCAGGTTCACTGTAATTTTCAAAAGATCACACTGGGCTGACAGTCTGCTTCAACTCACAGCAGTTATTAGTTCATTAACCCCCTCATTTAATTACCAGGGTGCTTCTGGAATCTTCCAGGGCAGTTAAAAGTTTCCCTAACAGTTTTCAAGACACCATTTTTTGACTTGGGTTTTAAGGGATATGGTTCTGCCACAGCCTTGAGCCCAAATGGGGCCTGCATCCGAAATTCTTAGTTCACAAATGCAAGTGTAGTTCTTAGCGTGGATTTCTTACCAGAGGGTAGGAATAAAATCAGTTATGATCAGGGTGCAAAGAACCATAAGGCTCTTGAGGTCAGATTGCATTCTTGGTCAGATTTGGTGACTGGAAGATTGAGCACAGAGGAGTCAGACACGTCCAGCTCCAGGACCCTCAGAGGTTTCTGACACTTGCAAGGTGTGAGCCTCTTTCAGGGCTGCTTTGGAAGGTCACTCAGCTCTGCAGCTTAACTTTCCATTGCCTTTTACACACTTGTGGTGCATACAAGCTCTTTCTTGCTCTACCCACTGTAGTGAAATGATTGTTTGCCCTGTGATACAGTTCCATGTAAGTTATCCCAAGCAATCTGTGTTCTTTTAGGCAGCTGCCATCCCTGGAGACTAAAAAGCTATCTTTATTCATGGAACAAAATCAATGCAATAACCATCATGGTCCTTCCTATTTACTTGCTTTACTACACTCCTGATTCACAGGGAGTACTGAGTATTGTTCCCAATTGCATACCTTATATAACCTCTGTGCTCTGAATGATGACAAGTGTAACACTTACACTTTGTCATGCACCCTCCAGGAATTACATTTACATCTCTCAAATGATTTTACATAGACTGGAAGTGGTATTTGAAATACTGTTACACTATAGGCAACAGCCAGCCATAAAGGTCAGTAAAAGCATTTCAGGTTCATTTCATAACGAAGTGAACAATACATAATCCTGTTGTGCTTCACCCCTTTCCTTCATAACATATTTAAGAACTTTGTTTTGAGTTAAGCAAAGCATGGAACCTAAACCCAGAAATTGTATCTAAAATCTGGCTTCTTAGGAATGAAAACAAGGACAGCAATGTTGAGTCATTTATTTTTCAGATGATCATCTCAGCAAATTGATTGCTTTTGCGAGTACTTCAAAAGGTTACTGAAGCACTTTGAAGCAGCAGAGACATACTGAAATTTGAAGAAACATATATCCTTTTTTTTCTTTTCTGGAAGACAATCACTTGCTATAACTTCACAGGACATTTCTGAAGGATTTCTCTGCCATTGGAAATAAAATTTTAAAAAACCCCAAAACAAGTAAATTATGGCCTGGAGAATCCCCTTTAAAAGGATGTTTTATAACTGATTTAAAGTCAAGTGAGATCTGTGGCTTGTGAGTTTCTCATAAAATTATGCATTTTGCGAGTTGCTTTATTTTTTTTTTCCCCTCACGGTGGTATTTTTTCAGGAGTATTTCTGTATGCAGGTGCTAAGCCAGCCTATAGCAAGACCACAGCACAGAAAACTGAGTGCATTTTGCTGTTCTTAGGGAAATTGCACATACATTCAAAAGGAGGGAAAAATAAGCATTGCTATGATTAATGATCCTCAGTTCTTGGAGAGGATGTATGAGACTGATTTTCTCTGGCACCTCCAACAAAAAGCTAGATCAGATAATTTTATTATTAACATAGGTTCTTATATTTGTCTGCACCCTCCTGCTGTGGTAAACTGTAGCTCCCCTTGGGATTCTTAAATCACAGAAAGGGGACTAAGGAAATAGAAATTAGAAGAAATAAACCCATGCTGAAAATCCTTATGGATTCTGTTTAACTCAAAGGTGACCCTGACTTATATAAGAGGAAGGAAATTGCTTTAGGTTCATATTCTAAATTGCACTGGAGGAATCTCTGAAGGCCTGGAGTTTTTACTTTAACTGGATAAACATGCAGAGATCTATCTTTTGCACCTGCCAAAATGTACTGGAAATCCTGTGACAACAGGTTTTTTGGCAAAAGTCACTATTTTGCTTTCAGACATGACCAGACCTAAGAAACGCAGAGGTGCAGAAAAATCAAAAGGAGAGGGGAAAAAAAGGCAAGACAGGTTTTGAATCGGAGAGAAATTTGCTTGTTGCCTTTTGAGATAGTTCAGATTGGTTTATATTGCACCATGTCCCACTCTGAGTGGGTTTTCTATTTGCAATAAAGTCTGGCAGTCTCCCACGGCTCAGTCATATTGTCACTCCCAAGTGGTTTATTCCTCCACACTTGGCTCCAAACAAGCAGAAAAGGGATAACATGAAATAGATCTCTAGCCTGGTATCGAAAAAGTAAAGAGAGACTTTCACAATCATAATTTAAATGTATTTTCTTGAAAAAATGCAGAGTGGGAATGTGCAGAATGTCAATTTTTGGGCATTCAGGTGTTGAAGAGAAATGAGGGAGCTTCCTCACCAGGAGGATTGGAAAAGCATCTCTTATAATGGAACAAGAAGAGTTCTGGTCTTTGAAGCAAAGGTGTGCCTAGGTAGTTTCTTAGAGAATTTCAGTTTATCTGTGTGACTGACACACTTGGAGAAGGTGCTCTGCTCTGACACTGTCACAATCTCACCAAGGTAACACAGCCATGGCTGGCACTGCTCCCACTTGAAAGAATTAACTCTGAGACAACTCACTCCGTGCCTGTGGTAACTTTCTGTTGTTGTTATTGTTGAAAGAGTGAAAACATTTGTGAACACTCTTGTATGTACAATTCCAGAGCCTGAATCACTACAGCATTTGTCTGGGTTTATTTTGGCATCAGTTTAAATGTTCTGGTCTACAGCATTTGTTTATTTGCTTAACTCTTGTCCTAAACTTCCCAAAGAAACCACCGAGTTCCATCCAGTCACTCAGTTGCTTTTCTGAAAACCAGCACCAGTGGGTATTCAGGGAATACAGTAACAGTGAAAATCTCCATGCTTGCATGGATTTCTTTAAACTCCCATTGTCATCCACCGTGACAAGCAGACTCACAGACTGAGACTGAGTATCCAAAGTCAGCCAGGATGCTGCAGTGGAACATGCAACATAGACTCTGCTGCAGTGAATTCCCTAAAAGGAGACAAAGATGGTTTTACAGTCCAAACCCCAAAAGGTTTATTAGGAAAAAAAATAGAAGTGATTTTAAATAGATCTTGAGAGAAACGATCTTTATACACGAGTCTCTCCCTTGCACAGAGCAAAAAATGGAAGCTCGGGGCTTTTACCCAGCTTTCCTACAACCCTGCAGACATGCAGCTGCTGAAGTGTTGCAGTGCTCCTGTTTCTGCAAGCAGTTGCAAGGAAGCTAAGAGATGTTTGCTGACATCCTGAGAGTAACAATTATGTTAGGGAACTGCCAGGGAATTGCTTTCTGCTTGATACCGTACACTGTCTTGCCCAAGAGCTGCTTGGAAGAGGGCATTTCCTCTTTCTCTGGCATTGCCAGCACCTGTTACTACTTTTCTTCAGGGCAGCTTTACTGCTTTTGAGTTCAATTTCCTTCCCAGTGCACGTCCGAGGAAGATCTGCCTCAGGGAAAAGCAAAATTCTTCCCTGCTATTTCTCATGATGCTGGCAAACATCTGCTTTATGTGCTTTAGAATCTGATCTTACTTGCCACTCAAAAGTGCTTTCTCCAAGGTCCATCTAAAGAGCTACTGATCATTTTTATCTTTTCTTTACCTCAATTTTACTTGAAGCCATTCGTAATTTCTCCAGCAAGAGAGGAAAATCTGATGCTGTGGTTCTCATCCCTGAAGTCAGGCTTGTGTCAGCCTTTCCATTATATAAACCTTTATTTTGAAGAGTTTCAAATTCAGCTATAAAAATTCAGTCTAGGCTGGAAACTGGCAAATTAGGTCTTTGCGTGGAATGTTTCTTTTAATTAAAATATAAAAGAACTACATTCAGTTGCCTTTATGTTTCTCAAGTCCCTGAAAGACCTGTCAGGCTACACCTAGAATGCTCTTTCTATGCTTGCAAGATCAATTTTCAGAGATACTGAGTGCTTTTATCTCTCAGTTTGGTGCAATTGCTCAACCTTAGATTTTCTGTATTTTTATAAAGCATTTTGTTTTTCAGGTTTTTATTTTCACTGTGTCAATCCACTCACAACAGTTTAAAAGTTTTAACAGTTTTCTTTCCTCTTAGTAGTATATTTACACTAGGAATGTAGATTACTTTCTTACTTTCTTGCACTTCTATTCCTATGCTGTTTTTTAATAAAATTTTAAAGATTCTTTGTGTTGTGCTGTTCTAGCTATGATCATTGATTCCTACAGGGAAGTGGGACAGGGATAATTTAACTGACTCATTATTTTCATGGTGAAGAGTTCTTATTGCAACCTTGTTTACTGCCAGATTTTACCTAGTAATTCCTTCTGCAGTAAAATGTGAAGGACAGGAGGGATAATGCTGATCTTCTTGTTCTGGCAGATCAAAAATCCCTGTAGGTCAGATGTTGAGGGAGGTTTTACTCTGTTCTCAGAAAAATCACTGGGGATTAATGTGGAAGAAATGGAAGAAAGGGGAACTTGGCAGTGAAATGTGATCATTGAATGAAATATAAATATATATATATATTCTTCTGTATTGGACTTCTGCCTTGGTTAGGTAATGCCAAGTTTGAAAAGAGTCTATAAAATGTGACCTTTATTTTATTGGTTTTTTCTATACCTGAAGTTGGTATCTCCATTTTAAGTGGAGATGTGTCTTACACAGAAAAGCACGGAATCACTTGTAGACAAAGGAAACAAGCCATGAAATTACCTCTGCAAATGGGCCAAATACCAAAGGAGTGTAGGTTGCAATTCGGTGAGCATTTAAGCATATGCTGAAGTTCATCCCTTTCCACTTATATGGGCTTAACTTTAAGTATGTGCTCACATCCCTTGAAATCACACGATTCAACGCCTTGCTGAATGTAAATTACTCAAAGCTGTAGCGGGGCAACTGATAGGGATTGCATTTTACACGATCAGTAAATGCATATTAACACGGGTTACAGGAATGTAAGTTATATTAATACAGGTATGTACTTGCTGTCTCCAGAGAATGCCTCTTTGCTATATATTCACCTTTTTACTATAGCTGTTTTATAATGCCAATGTTATTATAAATATCAGAGATAAGACTTCACTTCTTAATTGAAAACCATTGGTTTTTCCTCAGTATAATTCTATTTTTAGCCCTGAAGTTTTACATTTCTCTTCTTTTGCTAATCCATATCTCCCTGGCAATATCCCCGTGTTCTACTGTACTTCAAACAATTTGGCAACTAAACGAGTGTTTGAAGCTGATTTAATTACATTAGCCTGAGTTGCCAATTAGATATTTGTAGAAGGATTTTGCTGAATGCTATTTCTTGAATAGCTGAGCAAGGCACACTGGCCCTCAGTTATTCAGTTCCTGCCAGACTGACAAAAATGTAAACTGAATCCCTTTCTGCAGGCAGCCACTCCGCACAAAGGATAAACAGTGGATGTGCTTTAACTCCAACGGCCTCTTGTTGTAATCATTAAAAAAGATAAACTTCCAAGAAATGTCCTCATTTAGTTGTGCTTTGCCTTCGTTTTTATACGAAGCCTTGGCAGATTGACCAATTTCTGAGATTAAAATTGAATAACTCAGAGCAAAGGATGGGAAGCCAGTTTGCTTAAATTCTGTTCCAACTATTCACTCAGAAACAATATATCAAAAACTCTTGTTTATTCAAGTTAGACAGAGATAATGAGCAAGGACAGCTCTCATGAAGGCCAAGCTGATTGATTTCCTAGTTTATTTCTAGGTTTTATGCAGAGTTTCAAGAATGGGATTGAAGTCAGGTGTAACATCCATTCAGGCTGTCAAATGATAATGCTCTGATCCCAGTAACAGCTTTTCTCCTAGTAATTCCCACTAAATCCCACTCTAAAACCCTAAGGGCTAACGACTGTTCAGCAGTTCTACAAAATTCAACTTTTAGGAGGCTGGCTATGAATTTTGAAGCCTATCTGTGGGTGTGTATTTATGAAATCTGTTACCTCAAGCAATCATGATCCTGTTATTAAGTCCAGGCAGCCGCTCTGTAGCTTCAATATATTGCTGTAGTTCAAGTTTAAATATTGATATGGCTCTAAAGATGCTTGGAGTCATAGCAAAATTAATAAATTAGCATTTTGGCAACTAGTATGAAACCTATGGAAGGAGAAGACCTTTATGTACTACATTAGGTACTGCTGCTCCTGTTATTCTCTGGTCCTGGAAAGTTTGTCTTTGGAATGGTGCACTGACAGAATCAGGAGCTTTGCACAGACACACAAAGCAGAGCCAGAGGTGGTTATATAAATAGCGGTGGGTTTTGTGGGTCCTTTGCTCTATTGCAGCTCTGCCGGCTGAAGTGAGAGTTTCTCATCTCTGATCTTTTGGCAATATCCTGCAAAGAGCCACCCCATTGTATCGCATGGGCTGTTGCCATGGAAACAATAATATTTTTAGTAGGGCCTTTCAGCTGAAAATCTCCGGTTTCTAATGAACGCTGCCGGAGCCTCGCAGCACCTGTGGGGCAGGTCAGGGCTCCCCAAGTGGTAGTGATGAGACAGTGAGGCCTAAACGATTTCTCTAAACCCACCGGCAGCACTCCCCGCGGAGCTCTGTCCCCATCTCTGGGCTCCAGCCCTTGCTGCAATTGCCCTCCTGAGCACCTTCTCCCTGTGAATGGAAGCCAGCGTGCAATTCAGGGGGAGACTTCAGAGCTAAAGAGATCAGTTGGATCTAAGTAATAATGCCTGTTATTGCTCACTAGATTTTTTTAAAATTAAGAGTAATAATAACAGTAAAGTTAAATGGGGTTTTTTTGTCTGTCTGTTTAAAGAAATGTGAAAACTGAGGAAGTATTCTAATGAGAGAAAAAAATCCTTTAGGGTATGTTATTTGTGGATTGGTACTATCCTCACACCCTTTTCTTCCTCGGAATAACTTTTTGTTGATGGATCTTCTTTTGCTCACCAGCTCTAGTCCTAATCCAATGTACGTAATTAGTGCTTGCACAAAGCCCTGTTTCCCACTGTTCCTCATTCCCTGTATGCAATGCCTGGCATTTTTGGTACAGACAGGATGCATCACAAAACATGTGCCAAACAATCACTGCTAATGTGCAGCTCCAGCACCAGTTGCTGTGGATCACGCAGATCAACCTATCTGACAGGCTGTGAAACCCGTGTCGATGGTATTTTTGGTTATTGTCATAGAGCACGTTTAATTTTTAAACCAAATTCCTGCTACTATCCTAAAAATGAGCCGCTTGAATTTTCTCAAAACTAGGAATAAGTGGGCTATAGAGGTCACTTTATGCTCTTACAAAAATGATTCCTGAAAACACCCCCAAAACTCCCAACTAAGTTGGCAGCTCAGGGGCTGAAGTGACTCCAAAACATAGCAAGAACCAGTTAGAAAGCAGCATTTTGGCTGGAACCAAAGGAATCTGTCAGCTATTGTGCGGGGAATGTGGCCGTCCTCCCGGCGCTGACTTAAAACAGAAAATTGAGGAGATACTAAGGACTGGGAAAGTGATAATTTTATCTGGAATGTAATGGCCAGATTCTGAGGACAGCATGTAAGTGTCTGTAGAAGGAGGAAAAGAGACCTTACTTCAGAATGACCTCATCCAGAAGAAATCCGAGTGCCGTATGTTCCTTTGGCCTGCATTTGATACCATAAAGACTCTAAGACGCATGCAAGGAAGAGAGGGGGTGGCTTCTCTTTTTTAGAGGAAGAAACACGTAACGAAGTAGCTGTAAATCTGCATCTTGGTTTGTTCGCGCTACTTTTAATCAGCTCCAGAGGTTTCCTGAGATGTAAAATGTAACAATTTTAGCTGGAAAAAGGGACGTATCCTATAGCAACAGCTTACTGTTTTCCAGTACTGTTCTCCAACCACAGACCATCTTTTGCATAGCAAGCAAAGACCAAGGCAGAGTTGTCCTCTGATAAGCCTGGAAAACAGTGGCAAAACAGATTAATGATCCCACAGTATTGGGAGATTTGGTTAAAGTTTTTCCACTGATTTTGCAATCACCCTTAATGAGTTATAGGAATATAATTTGTGATGTAATTTTTTTTCCCCTTTGAGTTTAAATCCAACTACTATGAAAACAATGATAAGTGGAATTCAACTTTGGTTCCAAAATATTTCTGTAATACGGGAAAGGCCTCTGTTCGCATTCCCTTTTTAAAAAGAAATGGCTTATTCAGAAGCAGTGCTGCTGAGGGGCTTCCACCCAGAACACATCAACACTTAATTAAATTACGGTGCTATCTGAGGAAAGAGGTGCAGCAATTTCAGTGGCTGACAGCTGGATTTGCACACATGGATTTCTCCGAGGTGAGCCCCTGGTTTCACAATGCCTGGAGTCTGGCAACATTTGGATTTCATGGCACCGTGCCCTGGGCGCTGCAGCTCCGCGCTCCCAGCTTGTGCCAACACAATCTCATTTGTCTGCAGGCTCTTCTCCTGTGATCCAGCTGGGCTGATGCGCCTTAAAAATCCGTGGTCTCTCTCCTCGGAGGCTTCCCAGAGACATTTCCCAGCGCAGCCTTTCGAAATGTCCCGGGAAAGGTGCCCTGGAGCCCGTAGTCACAAACCCGGTCCGGAGGAGAGCTGGGAGGTGTTGCCAACCCCTTTGTAACGCCAAACTGCGGCCGGGGGCACACGGGTGCGATGCCGCGGGGTGGGAGCGCCCGGCGCGGCCCCGCTCGTCAGTGGGGGCGATCCCGGCTCGGGTTGTGGCGACTCCGCTCCGGGGGACGGCGTGAGGGCCCCGCGGGGACGGGATGGGCGCTCCCGGGGCACGATGGAGCACGATGGAGCTCGATGGAGGCGGATGGAGCCGCCGGGCCCGGCCCGCGGCCCAGGCCTCGGGGGCCGCGCCTCACGGCGGCCCTGGAGTGGGGGAGGGCGGCACCGTAGAGCCCACACGGGATGAGGGGTAACAGCCCCCGGTGCCTGGGAATACCTGAGACGTGGAATTACGGGCTCTTCCTAGCAGCTCTTTTCCCATGAGATGTGCTCCTGGAATACGGCAGGATCCCACGTGCCCGCTGCAAACGTAAGTCTCTCTGGTTTTTGTGGTTTGGGATTGTTTTAACTGTGCTGGGCTTTAAGGAGGTTGCTTTGGTAGATGGAAAACAACACAATGGTAGCGTTGTGGAAGGATTAAGGATTCCCTGCACGGCTGGAATACGCACACACTGTAAAAGAATTAAGGATTGCCTTCACAGCCCCAAGGCTGCCAGAGCTCAAGGAGCATTTGGACAAGGCTCTCAGGCACTGGGTGTGACTCTTGGGGGTATCCTGTGCAGGGCCAGGACTTGGACTCGATGATCCTGATGGGTCCCTTCCCACTCGGCATGTTCTGTGATTCTGCACATACTGTAAATGGGGTTGTGCCAGTTCACTAGGGCAGATTTTATACCATGTTCTATCAGGGAACTTAGCTGTCATTGTTCCTTTCAAGAAAACCAGCCCACAATACAAACACTGTTCTCTATGTTATCTTGCGATATGCCAAGACTTGCCCTAGCGTAGTAACTGAATGTTTTCTTTGAATTTACTGCCTCGTTTTCCTTGGTCTGTGGTGGTAGGTACTAGAATGATGATAAGACAGTGTTTTTACAAAGATTTTAGGTTGGCATGGGGCGGTTAAAAGTGGAGATGAAGTAATCCAAGGTTTAACGTGATGTGATCAAAGATAACTTCCAAATAGAACCCCCCATGGGTGTGCCCAATTTAGGCTTCTGGGCAGGTGATGTTGGCCGTGGGCTACGTGGATTGCATTCCCTCCTCAGCCACGACAGTCAAGCTGCTCTGTAATTGAAAGGCAGGGGACAAAAGGAAAGTGAGCACAGGAGGAGGGAAAGGTCACTTACCCTCACCTCGAAACCACTCATTCTCTCCAGATCCTTTCTGCAAAGGAATCCCAGGCATCGCAGTGACCTCAGTTTAAATAAGGTCTTCAGTCAGTACTTGGGCTTAAAGATTCTTTATTCCCCCTCCCCTCCAAAGTCTAAGTATTCTCATTCTGGGAGGTTGTTGAGCTTCATTTTTAAAATGGTTTTGATATTGTATTGAAAAAATGAGTTTATCATATGTGGAGTTTTCTCTAGCTTGTTTTGAAATTGTTTTGTCATAAGAAAGAAATGAAGACCTAATTCATACATTTTAAAAGTAAGAGCATCTCTGATTATTTTTAATAAGGTTTCTAAATTCATTCTTTTTCTCCTGAGAAAGAACAACCTTTTCAAAATTCTTGTCATTTGTTGCACAAAAAATTCCTCTGGAGCGCTGTAACAATTTGGATAAGCAACCAGAGCTGCCCTTTGGGTTCTCTTTGTACTGTCAGTTTTCTTCTCCGTTCCTAGTAAAAAATACCATCGTGTTTCCCTACCAGTTTTGGGTCACGCTAAAGCAGTGTAGTCATATGATACCTTAATGTGTGTTCTCAGCCCTGCACTTCTCACACCCGTATTTCAGGCGGTCTGGAATGAAAGAAATGCAGGGAGGAACTCCTCAAAGGCTACTTTGCAAAGAGCCTTCACATATTCAGCCTAATAAGGTTTTCCATAACAAAGCACATGTGGTGTTTATGGATGTACTTTGTGTCATATATTTAGTAGTTTCCATTCCTCCCAAATTTTCATCATGAATCAACGGGTAGAGGCCCAAACTTCCTCACAGCTCATGGGGAAAATAACTGCAGATATGAAGTGATTTCTGTAGAGTCTCTGTTCTGGATTCCCTTTCCAGCAGTCTCTTCCATTAAGTGTGCTTTGAAACTTTGAACCCAGTTGTAGTTTCACACAGAATGGGACTGGCAGAACCACCCATTCTCTTTTCTTTTTTTATCCCTCAAAAAAGCAGTGTGTAATCCCTAGAAAATTTGTTAAAAGGAAAGGGCAGTCAGGTCCTAAGTGGCCAAGACCCCTTTTCCCAAATGGAAGTGAGAGTTCAGAAAACACTGCTTGAGAAGTACCTTGTAGATTCAGAACGATTCCATGACACTATGGTTGTGTCAGAGTACCAGGGCAACTCTAATAAAAAAAGCGATGATCCCTCTGGAACAAATCTCCTCTAGGCCAGAGATGCCGGTGCTGCAGCACACCCATGAGAAACTGCAGGATTTGAGGCTCACTAAACCCATGGGTCTCACACAGTGTACTAAACATACATTGAAAGTGTGACATGGAGGAGGCAATGCTTGGCATCGATGAATTCAGTCTATTCCACTTTCTTTGGCTGGCCCTTGAATATGGAAAGCAATTCCTTGTGTTTCCAGAGGAATCCCCAAACAGTTTTTTAACAAATGGCAGTACTGACCACGACCACTAATTTTTTCTCTAGAGGCTCAGAAAACTCTGCAATTCTATATTCATTTACTAATTCATTTGGCAAACTAAAAAGCTCTTACTGTTTCCAGAAATTGAACTGTATGGACTCGAAACCTCCTTACCTTTATAACTGATCCTTGTGTAGTCATTAAACCTTCCACATGTTTGGGGGGAGGGGGGGTTTAACAGTATCTGTGTGAACAAAATTATTCACAAGGTGCCTCTTAGTAGCTTGTACTGTTGTAGTACCTAATAGCTCTCCATCATACGAGACATCTGTACAGAGCTCAGAAGTGCACCCCTAAGCCCCAGCCCAGCTTTTTTCAATCACATCCTTTCCTTCGGTAGCATGGGCTGGAAAAACTGTAAAGGGATAGAGGAAAAGGGGAGAAACATGCCTGCTTCATAAAGTAAACTACTCCCTTTGCACTTTTTTTTACATTCCTTGCTTTCTCACCTTTGCCAAATATGGTCTCCGTGACTCTGTTTGGAAAAGCGGAAGGAGATCGTGCCCTGAAAGGGTTTGGGTCTGCCAGAAAAGAGAATTAGAAGGATAAGGCTGATGATACTCCGTATTTACTTCTGATTGTGTTCTACAACTTTGTATCCATAAAGAAGCAGAGGAAGGAGTGACCTGGCCTGTTTTAATTCAGCAGCACTAGTTGGATCCTTACTAGTTGGATCTTTTTGCCCATTACTTACTTTCCTTTTTGTCAAACCATTTTCTGAGAGACCTTTATTGCTTAGCGAGTGCGTTGTGGCTGGCATTAGTTTTGGTGATTGAAACACAGATTCTGCAATTTGTTTTTACCTCATGTTTTTCTCTATTGTGTAATGACACTTGTGGACCCATTCCTAACCCGTCAGCAATTCCATGGTGACCCTAAAGAGGCATGATTTCCACTTCTGCCAAAAACCGTGTGTGTGTTGTACTTGCCTCACATGAGCAGCGGGGCTGTTTATGATAGGAATTTTGAGTGTGAATGGCAGCAGGAATAGGAATAGGAATGGCAATAGGAATTTTGTGTGTGCAGGATCAGGGCCACAGTCAGTGTGGGGTAAAGCAGATGGTGCAGAACACAGCTCCGGTTTCATTCCACTCCCAGGTACTGTGCAGAGCCAGCAGGGAGAAGGTGTTTCCAAATGCCTGGAGGCAGTACTCACATACTGTGAAAATCCTGATTATGCTGACAGACTTACCCCGGGCTTACATCTGTACTGAATTACACAAACTCCCCATGTTTCTGCAAATCACAACTGTGTTTTCTGATTGCTGCTGTGTTTCTGCTTCCCTCTCTGTAGATGGGACAGCAGAGAGGTTGCATGGGTGGGTTATATTCCAGATAGGCTGTCAGGGGTTTCTTCCATGCCTCTAAGAATTCCTACAGAATTACACGTTTAGCATTTACAGCTTGTGTTAATGATGGCTATAAAATTGTTTGTCTTCATGGAATTAGATGTATCCATAAGGCATTTTCCAGCTCAGCTATGCTGAGGCAATAAAGCAAATTCTGCTGGCATTACTCACCACAGTAATTCCCAAATAATTAGTCATCCTAGGTAATAGATGTGTGATGTGTCCCAGTCATAAACTGCATAATGCAGGCTATGGACATAAAACACGATGGCTGCTTGGGAAATGCAAAACCAGAAATCAAATTGCTCAAGTTCAGTAAGGAGCCAGTTTCACACTTGCCTGTTCTCAAATCCTCCTGTGGAGCTTTTCTTCCACTTCTACAGTTAGCAAACTCCAGTTCTTTTCTTAGACCTTGCTTAAGTGGATTTCCTAGTTTTTCACTTCAAGTTGCTTGTATGTTACCAAGAAGCACTAATGTATATGCATGCTTGTTTTATATTCCCTCTCTTTACAAAGAGGAATATCAATTGACATTGATATTGATGTTGGTTGGCTTAAAAGCAGGAATATGGGTGGGGTTTTTCCCCCTCAATTTTACCTTTTGGCTGACGTTATTCTATCCTGGCATTAAAAACTTCTCAGGGTGTAATTCATTCTGGTAAAGTGTTGTACATAGTGCTCACAGTGTTTAGTGAATGTTATACATGGAGGAAATTTACTGTTGGAAAATAAATCATCCTGGACTGATTCCAAAAGTGTTCAGCAAGTGTGTGTGTGTCTGTTTGTGCTTGGGTTTTGCCTGTATGAACTTGGATTTTGTATCCATAAACTGGTGCTCAATTTCCATAGAAACAGCAATATTCATAATATTCTAAAATCGGTTCAGTACATGGTATTGCAGCAATTTGCATCAGTGAGCTATTACATTTTCTTCTTGAAGAATTTCTAAAATGTATAAATATGCCCTTAAGGAGATCTCTGTGATCAGTGCAACAACAAAGGAAGGAGACAGATTGCTCGAAGTACAGTGTGTCATGCAGTAATTTCCAGCGGGCTAATCATATTAACAGAGAAAATACTGGTGCCAGTTTTACTTTAACTAGTAAAGTTTTATTGAGTGCTACTGTCCCTAGCTGCTGCCCTTAACTTCATCTGATTATGAAACCATCTACAGTTTGGAACTGGTTTTATAGCTCACCCTTCTTATAGGGGAACAGCTGGCAAAAAGAAAAACCATTAAATACCAACACTTAAAATACAAAAAGTGGAAAAAAGATCATAAATATAAAACGAAAATATTGGTTTTCTTAAATCTGTGGTAACGACCTCACTGGGCTCTCCAAAATGCGAAGTAATCTGGATCGCTGAGGCTCCCCTGAGTGTTATGAAATCAGTGAAATAACATGGTCTCAGTGAAATCCCATGGGGAAAGCCTTCTTTCTAGTTGATCCTGTTCTAGAACCAATCGATGATAAATTGGGTTGAAGGGAGGTCCCCCCAAAATAAGCCTCCTCATGCTTTTCCTGTGCATCAGGACAGAGCTATTCCTAAGGTGTAAGTGGCTGCAACCCAGAAAACATTTTGGGATCTCAGTTTTATGCTCTTGCCAGACCAGACCCTGAAAGGTTCCTTCCAAGGCAAAGCCAAGCACTCCCTGTCCCTAGCACACTGCTTTCTGTACCAGGGTGTTTTTGGGTTGACCCTTTGCTGTGTTGAGCATATTGCTGAGTTCTGGGAGCCTGATTGGTGACTCATGTCTCTTTGCAAGGTATAGAAGTGACTCCAAGAGAACTTGTGGCAGCCAATATTTGGGGTCCTGGCACCTCAAGTTAAAAAGTGAGCTCACAGGGAGTTTAGTTCATTTTAATGTTCCTGCAGCTACCTCAGAATGCATTTTCTTGTGCATCCCTACAGCTCTCTGTGTGTGATGTATTGGAATTTTGTGGTTCAATGGTCTGTGGCAAGCAACAGGTGAAGAGAAAGTTCTGTAGTTTGGGAATCATTGGAGTTCCATACGCAAACCTTGAGCAATGTATGTTGAGTGATACGAGTCTCCATCGACCATATATATTACTTGTTTCTGTGAATTGGTTCCAACCTCACACACTTAAATCTTTTTAACCCCAAAATTTTACCCAAGGGACTCTTTCTCTGACTGTTATGCTGTGCATTGGAAACAGTAGACTGGGATCAAGGCTCTGGATCAAAGTCTGATCAGCACAATACCTTCCACTTGAGAGTTAATACACCCACAGTATTAGTCATAAAATATGGAAAGGAACCAAGTTTCCTGTTCCATGTGTCTAGGCATATCCAAGTTACTTGGATCCTTGGAATGAGGACTATGGGATATTTGTTTGGTGTATTTGAAATGAGCCATCTAGGAACAGAGCTGTGGATTTGATCTGTATAGCTAGTAATTGTGAGAGCTCTGCTGTAACCAGAGATTGACATGATTTGCTGTAAACCAAAAAAAGGAAATTAATGTCTTCATCAGGACAGTTGAAATCACACAAGAGAGAAACTGGAGTTAGTTGCAAGCAAGGCTGTCCTGCAAGAGACCTCCTAGGTTTTTGGCTCCAGGTTTCTGCCATAGCTGGGAATTGCCTTCTCAAGCCCCATTTATACAGTTGCCAAGCCCATCTTTAATCAGTGACAGCCTCAGCATTAAGCAAACATAGGCCCCTTTGATTTTCAGAAAGCAACTTGTGTGGTTTGCCTCTGCACAGACTCTGATTTTTACAGATGAGCTCAAGCATCCATATATATGGATATGTATAACCATAACTTTGAGAATGAATTTTAATCTATGTATTCTGCTAATAAAATCAAAATCTATAAATTACGTTCAATTAATCCATGTTTATGGTTTACCTTTTTCGGCTCAGTCACAGGTCACTTAGTGAATTACACAGCATTTCTACTTCTTCCGTGATTGTTCTAAACCTGATATTTTGCTTCTATGTAAAACAGGTGTGTCCATTTTTATCGTTAATGTTGGCTAACATTTGGATGTTGCCTCTGATAAGGGTGAAATACAGCTAAATACATATAATACAGCTGCTGGGCTGCTGGCTTTAACAATTTTATCACCATCTGAAAATTTACTTACGGGCTCAAACCTGAGTGTGAGAGGCAAATGAAACATGACTTGAGATTATTTGTGGTAAAAATGTGGGAGTGTTCTTGCTTTTTTTCCCTTAAAAAATGAAAAGAAAATGCATTAAAACCTCAAAATTCGGAAGAGATAAAGGATCCAAAATGCATTAAACAAAAATATTTTTTAAAATCCCGTGAGAATTAGGTGCTTGATCCATGATCTGAAGATACAGAGCTTTGGCAATATTATAAATGCCCATGAATACATTTATAATTGTTTACTTTAGAGACAATATTAGAAGGAATTTCCTATAACAGTAAAAAAAGCACTTGTATTTTATCTCTTTACCCAAACCGAAAGATGGATACAGCTTACTTATAAATAATGATTGCTACATGTCAAAAAAAGGGCAACATGTTCCTTCTCGATTCTTGTATTTAACACAGTTCTATTGCACAAAATACAATTTAGGTTTTTATTTTATGACAATTGAAGCAGTGAAATTTTAGATGATACGTGTCGTTACTGTGTCCAGAATTCTGAGGGTTTATGATGGCAGGAGTTCTGTAGGAGAAAGAACCTATGAAATAAAGAGCATTGACAATTGACAGAAACAACTATTGTTTTATCCATCATATATGTGTATTAAAAAGTATTGACTTACCAGCAGCTGAAAATTATTTCAGCTTTAAGAGAAGATTTTGCTAAATACAGGCACTTAAAGTCCATTTTCAGGGAAGAAATGTAACCTGAGGATCAAATAACTCAAGGCTTTTGTAGGCTGATACAGAAACTGCTGACACCCAGTTGAGGAAATTAGTTTCTCAGGGCTTTTTCCTCTCTTGTGGTTTTTTTTTTTACTGCTGAATGTGGTGATAGTTTCTATTTCACAGCATTTGTAAGGCCTAGCACTGGGGAACGAAGTAAACTAAAGCAGTAAAACTCCCTCTAAGCTGAGGCAATTATTTTAGCAACTGCAGAATTGTGATGCTACAGCAGCTGGTGTCATTCCAAGAGCATTCCATAGCTCATTAGAGCTCCATAGCTACATGTCCGTGATGTTCCATGGACATCAACGGATCTTACTTCAACCACTCCCTAGTTAAAACGTGTTCCTCCTACCTGTAGGCACTATGCAATAGTGTGCCTTCGGTTGCACACTCCACAGGAAGTTCTTTTTTCCAGGATTGGGTTTGGGAAGGTACCTGGAGCTGTCAGTACCCCTGCACCTGCTCGCACAGGGTATTCACACATTATTTCATGCCTGTAGCCTCTGGCACAGCTCAGAGATTTATTGTGAACTCTTAGGAAACAGCAAAGAAAGAGGAGCAGCCTGTTCTGCCTTGAGCACTTCCAGAAGAAAAGGCAACGTTTGCTCTCTAGAAACACAGAGGGACCTCTAACAACGCGTTCTTTGAACACAGGCTCTGCCCGTGCCTTTTCCTGCACTGGGAGAGGGATTTGCTTCCCGACGCAACGTGCAACGCCGCAAAACTCCTAAGGCAGCATAAAAGTATTACTGTTCAGTGTCTGAAGAGATTTGTCCCTGGTGGAACTGAGTTTAATGATACTGTCAGTAGTCCAGAGCTGGCAGCGCAGGGCCTGCACGGGTAATTCATCCCAAACGGGAAGGCAAGGAGACAGGAGGTTTTCATTTCAGCGTGGGGAAGGAAACACAAACCCACCTGGGAGAACAGCTTGGTTTTATTGCACAGCTCTGTCTGTCTAAAGTCCTCTCGCAAGAGCTGAGCCTTGTGCTTGGAAAAGGGATGGAGGAATGTGGAATTCTGAGAACAAATAAAAACTGATGGGTGCTGAGGCAGGATAACAGAGCATGGATGAATCCCAACATTGTTGTTACAGGAAAGCAAAGGTTTACTTTGGTGATCTTCTAAAAGAGGATTCGAGTTTCCTCGTTGCCCACAGTGTTTGGTTACTGGTGGAGATGTTTCGCAGGGTTTGTGTGTAATTGAAAAGACAGCCCGATCCGAGCCATTGAACATGCCTGACAGGAATTCGGAAGAGGGAATTGGTGGGGCTTCATCCACAAGCCCAGGACAGTGCTGGGGCTGTTAATCCAAGCAGAGATTTGTGTGATGTTACCAGAGCAGAACGCTGGAAAGGGTTCTCAGAAAATTCTTAATTCATTACGTGTTCAGTTTGGGCAGGCAGGGGATGGCATGTTTTCAGAAATCCTGGCACTCCTCCAGGCCCAGCTGAAGTCCCATGTAACGTATGGAGCTGCTGACTTTTAGAATGCTCACACATTCCCAGAGGAAGTGAGAGAAACGCTCTACCTGCAGAATTTCGGCTCCTTATTACTTACACTGCAGCAGTGCCCTGAGGCTCTGATTTGCATAACATACTCCTATACAATGTTTTGGCTGGGATTTATCACCCTCTGTGGAATCAGAGAGGTTTTATGGTTTTTAATTACTAATTGACCTTAATCAGCAGTTTTTGGTTGTTCTGGTGTTCAGAACACGCTGCTGCCTACATTTTACATTTCTGTGATTCAGTGTGCCAGTGAATTCCATTCTGGGCAGCTTTTGCAGTAGAATTTGATAAATGCATTCTTCTTCCTCCTTACCTCTTGGTTCCTAAGCAACACATTTTTTGCCAGGTTAGTTATCCCTTTACCTGATGCTTTATGACACAAAGTAGACAGTAGTTTTGCTGAACACTGTAAGTGATTTTAGTGTATCAAGGGGTTTTTCAAAGAATATAAAAACGGCTAATTGTCATTTACATGTGTAGCTGCTCTATTAATTTTGGAAAAATTGATGATTTCATCCTAGATCCTAGAAAAAAGTGCCTGCAGCAGAAAAAGGCACATGCAGCCATTATCCACAACAAGCAATAGGCTTGGCAGCACAAAGCAAGCGAAAAGCTTTATTAGACAGTAACTCCTGACCATCGAGGAGTCTCTTTCCAGCAGGCTGTAAACTGGGGGCTCACAAGGCTGTATCTGCACAGCAGCTTTAATGAAGTTTATCTTATCTGTAGGTGGAGAGGTCATTTCGACCAAAGACCTTTCTAAGGGGCGATAGAGCTTCATTCATAAAAATGGGAATAATGAAGTGAGGAAATTCACCCCCCAGACAATATACATTTTCATATTCATAATAAATGGCATTTCTTTTGAAATACACTGTGTTCACACATGCTTAGATAATTTACCAAACTTTCATGAAGTATTGCTTCATTTAAATATTAAAACAGAGATTTATAGCACATTTCTCCTTAAAAGTCTTGTGGTTTGTTGGGGTTTTTTTTTAATCTCTTTTTTCATATTCTGTCTCTTAATGCATGTTGGGTTACGTGTGTAAGCAGAGAGTTTAGGATTGGGTTAGGAATGCAAATAGTTGCCTCATGGACTGGACGGTATCAGCCTCAGACTAGAAGTAAAATGCAGAAGTTTCAGTGATTGTGGTTAACAACTGGAATAGTGAATCAGTGTCTATAATCATAACTTTTAAATGTAGTCCGGGTTAATTTCTAAAACATTTGCCCACATGTTTATAAGAGCATTATTTCAGGAAGGTTCTGTAGTCTCTATGACATGAGCTGCTACACAGATGGTAATGGTGGGCTCTTCCAGCTTTAAAATCTTTAACTAAATCTAATTCTTGCTGTCTTCACTAAGAGCTGCTGTGATTGCTTTGAAAATCTCACTGTTAAATTCCAAGTAAGGAAAGCAAATGAAAGTTCCTGCAGTATGCAGTTGCAAAAATCAAACTTACTAGTGGGATTAAAGCAAAGCAAAGGCAGTATTTCTCACAGTGCATTAGCCAAACTGGCTATGAGATCAAAAATAGGAACAGGTTCAATAGAAAACCATATCATTTCCCTCCCAATTATTGATTGTGACACAATAAACTCAGGAAATCCCCAACCTGCTGGGTGCTGGAAGGGACCCATTTCCCAGACAAGAGGCATTTGTTACAGCTCCAGGCAGATAAGGAATATGCCGGATCAAGCTTTATTGCTTTTTCCAGTGCGTGCAGGAGGAATGCAAGTTGGTGTTTCTCTGATTTGACTAGTTACTTCTGCTTTTGAGTTTAGTCCTCCTGTTTGGTTTGTGAGTAGCTCGGATTACTGAGCCACATAGATGACATTTATGATCCATTACCTAACACTTTTCTGCAGCAATGACATTCTAGCAGTTAATAATTCTGAACTAGAAATGAGCTGAACAAAATGGCCTAGGCAAAGGTGAAGGAGTGAGGTGTTGGGGTGGATTTGGGTTGGGGATTTTTTTGTGGAGGTAGAGACTGGGTGTTTGTGGGTTGTGATTGTTGGATTTTCTGTTGGTTTTTTTTTTTACCTGAATCATGATAAGGTAAAATTAGAATTTATTACCAAAGTAACCTCTGATACTGCAATCTGTAAAGTTCTGCATGCATGAAGCTTTATTTGGTGTGTAGCAGTGAATCATCTAAATGTCTTTTCTAGTATTTAACAACTGTTTAAAACATCCTGAGCCTTACAAACACTTCATTAGCATTCTTCCTTCTAAGGACAAACACCATTCCCAGTTTAAAGCATCCCTGTCCCTTAAAGCTTGCATTGGAAAGGCACAGCGTTTTTTCAGCTGTGCACCTGTAAACTTGAAATCAAATACTTCACAAGACCAAAAGAAATACTTAGAATTATATTTTGCTATAGTTGTACTCTTTTGACCAGTCTGTATTTCCAGCTTTATTGTTGCATGGGATAAAAATGTCCCGTTGTGTGAATGCCAGGCAGTTGGTAGAACACTTGCAGCAGTCTGTGGTGTATCCTTCCTAAACTAGGAAAGTTTTGTTCTGGACAGAGAGAAAGGTTTTTCTTCCATTGTAAAACTTCAATAATTTTGAAAAGATAATAAATCTTCCATCCTGTTTAAACTTCCTAGATTTATGTTGCATTATAAGCTCATGCCTTGCTCCACTTCTCTTGCTCTGGCCTTTTTAAGTGCACTAGATTGCAGTTTTAAACAAGAGTTCAAGTTTTAAACAAGACAGGTGACCTTTGTGTAAAACCCCATGCTTTAGGAACAGATGAGGCTGTTCCCACTGTACAGTTAGTGGCAAGGAAACCATGCTGGAGATTATAGCTGAGAAAGAGATTTAGCCAACATGCCAAAGCTTCAAAGCACTAACATGCTGATGGCTGTGGCAGCCTCTAAATGTGTGCTGTAACCTCTTCAGATTATTTGGCTCTTCAGAGACTCAGTAAAGCCAGAAAAGTGTCCACACCCCTTGCTCTCTGACAGCCAGAGAACTGTGACCTGTGCTCAGCAGCCTGGTCTAGCGGAAGGTGTCCCTGCCCATGGCAGGGGGCTGGAACTAGATGGTCTTTAAGGTCCCTTTCAAACAGAGCCGTTCTGTGATTCTATGACTTCTGCTGGCATCTGCTACTGAAATGTCCCCTTTTCCTACAGAAGCACACCAGTTGCTGTTTCCAGAAGCAGCCATTTCAGTAGGACTACAGGAATTTAAAGACTTGGTTCTGTTTCACTTGGGACCATAAACCTTATGTATCTGTGAAATGGGAGACTCCTCCAGGAAGGCCGCCACCAGCTCTAAAGTTTTGTTGTTTCGGTGATTACAAGGACTGACACGAGAGGGATATCTTAAGGTCATGTCCCAAATTTCCAGCGTGACTTTATTGGCATCGTTTGAGTGACTGCACGTTTACATCAGTGCAGGCAGCTGAGATCAGAATCTGGACCTTTGCCTATGAAATACGGCAGGGAGTTGAGGAAAGTCAGTGTTAAATATAGAATAAGCTAAGAGCAAATCTCTGTTTATGTCATCATAAAGCAGGGAATAAGCCACGGGTGGAATCTGAGCATTCCCAAGCAGCACATCTGTAAATTAATTACCAAGGTCCACCAAAGGAGGCGAAGGGAGTGATGTAAAGCCTGTGACTCACCAAACTTCTATTCATGTTTTAGTTTGCTGTTTTCAGTGATGAGTGCCTGGCAAAAGCACAGCATCCACCTGGGAAGCAGAATGCAGCATGTCCTGCCTTTTTCTTCCCCTGTGAGGAAGGTACACTGAGGACAGGGGCGTGCAGAAATGAACCGAGGTGAAAGGAAATGCACAGTTACTGTTCTTGGAAATATGTAGAATATTGACTCGGTGTGTAGGCCAAAGCCTGCTTCATTCTTCCTCTAGCTGCAGCAATTCAGCTAAAAATAGCAGTTCACAAAGCTGTTCTTTAGGCAGACAAAGTTTCCTGGCCTCAGGCATGACTAGGAAGAGCACTGAATTGCACATCCCAAATTGCATCCTTCCTTGTTGCTGACAGCTGTGAGTCACAGGTAAGAGAAACATGTAATCTCCAGCTAGGAGGAATTACCTTTCTCCAACTAGGAAGAATTACCTTTTTAAGACTGACCTAAGGGTTAGAAAAACAGTTATAATGTTACCATAGGAGTGTTAGCACTTGAATCTATTTTTTTCTCTGAACTGTCTTCCCAAGACCTCACTTACCATTATTATTCCTGTGTCTCTGTAACTTGGAGTGAAAGCCTCTCTCAGGAAGAGTGCTGGCATAAGGAATGAGAGTTTGCATGTTCAGCCTTCATGCTGGAGCTCTGTCCAGTCTCCTGCACCACAGGACTGTCGCCTTTCCGAGGCAGCTGGCACAGAGGGCCAGTCAGGGCAGAGAAAGGAAATGGAACACGTGTTCTTTTGAGATGTCTTTGTGTGTCAAACATGTCTGGCTTGGGAAGAGCAAGGTTAGTGGCAGCCTGACCTGAAATAACCAGCAAAGGGCACCTCTAAGAGCACCCACCCAGGCTGTAGGTAACTGCAGATGAGCATCCAACTGCAGCCATCCTCTCTGCACACGTTTAATTTTAATGGGCTCAATACACACAGAGACTGCATAGCAAGGACTAAAAATATATCCCTTCCTAATGGTGTGCTAAATTCAATTTTAACTAGCGTATGTTTGAATTAATGTATTCGCTGCACTCAAGTTTAAATACCTATGCATGTTCAGGATTTTTTTTCCCTCAGGGAAAAAATACTTCCTCCAGGTTTCACAACTCTTCTGTTCCTTTCACTGAGCATCCTGAATGGGCTGTATAAACCTTGGCTACAATTCCTGAGCATCTACAAATATTTTCTTAAGTGGAATATTAATAGCACTTTATCTTCTAAGGCCTCTCTGCTTGAAGGTCAGCTGAGTATTTTGCTGACATAAGCCTACTTTTGTTTTTGCAAAAGTGGAAAAAAAAAAAAAAGGGAAGCTTTGTCAGGCCCATAAAGAGAGAAGGTCAAGTTTATAGATGTCTGGCAGAGATTGCCCTCGGGTATTTTCATTTGCAGCTGGGTGGGGACTAACAGGGTTTGGTATGGTTAACGGGGCACTGGAAAGTTGCAGGCTCTGTTCTCCTCCTGTCCTCTAAGAGCTGTGCTCTATGGCATCTTCTTAATAATACATTTTTTTTCCTACTTTACTACTAGCAAAAAAAAAAAATATATATACATTTGATCAGATACTTATCACGATACTCTGATGTTTGCCGGGGTCCATGGTGCTACTACAGCTTATCTTAAAAGGGGATCATATTTTGTTTGTGTTAAAGGCAAAACGGCAACCCTAATCCAATTTGCACTTGACCATTTATGGATTCAGTTGTCTACATACATTCTTTTGGTCTTGTAAATGTGGGGAAAAGGCAGGAGTAAAAATTAGACTAGAAAATTATTTTAAAGGGAAAGTAATTTCAAGGAATCGTAAAATGGTTTGGGTTGGAAGGAACCTGTCATTCCAACCTGCCTGCCATGGGCAGGGACAGTAGATGAAAATGTCAGGGTTTCTTAAAGTTTAAGATTTTGGATTTGTTTTTTTTTTAAGAGCTCGTGTTAACATGCTGTGATTTCAGAAGCTGTTCTACCTCGGAAGTTTAACTCTGCAGGTTTTACAGTGCAGTTGTAATTTTATTGTATCACTTTTCAGTATGGACAAGCCCTTATGTAGCATGCTAAAAGCCCTAAATCCACTTTTACTTCCACATTTTCCTGCTGTAGCATTGAAAACTTCAGCACAACGTTTAGTTATTTCTGAATAGCTCTTTTTCAATGGAAATTTTAGAGTGGGGACATTTTTGTTCAACCTGATGTGAACCGAATCAGCTATATTCGACCCAAATTAAAGTTCCCTCAAGACAGCGCTACTTTATTTTTAATCTGGGAGGGATCCCAGAGGGATGCAGGAAGTCCCTTGGCAGGGACCAGCTGGAGTTTAGCACAGAGGTGGAGGAACTTGGGGGGCTTGGTCCAAGTGTCTGTTTAAGAGTTAATGCTTTATAAAAAACCCCTAGTTTGACTAAAAGTTGTTCCTGCTGACTCACGCTAGACAGGTCAGACCTGCGGATTTTCTTCAGTTCGGCCCAATAATGTGTGAATATCAATTTCTGCTTGACTCAGTATCTTCCAGGACGGGGTGAAGTTGTATTTTGCAACTGCAGCACATTCGTACTTTAACCCAAGTTCTTAAAAATTATTGTATTCTGCAAAGGCGCATTCCTGGCGTTTGCCACAGCCTCACCAGAATTCGAGGGTTTGGGATTTGGGGCTGTTTTGTGGCTGGAAACAAATCCGGTACGTTCATACCTTCCAGATGTTTGTGGCCAAGTCAGAAACACTTAAAACAATCAATATTTCGAGGGGGCGGAATAGGGGGGGACATGTAAGACCACCTCGCTTCTGGGGGGAAGGCTGGGGCGGGTGGCCGA
>VZRV01009509.1:481074-517645 GCA_013398115.1 Falcunculus frontatus
TGCCCACCCGCCCGGCTCCGGCACCGGCTCCAGCGGCTGAAGTTGCCGAAGTTGGGGTGACTACGATGTCCCCCGCCCGGCGGGAGCCCTGACACGCGCTGCCCGCCCCGAGGCCGCCTGCCTTTGTTGGGTTTTTGCTCGTTTATTTCCTTCTCATTACTATTTTTCTGCCCTCCTGCCGCGGTGGATGGCCCGCGGTGGGCGCCGCTGGCCGCGCCGCCCCAGCCCAGGGAGGATGGTGGCGGCGGTGCTGGCCGGGCTGTCCCTGCTCAGCCTCCTCACCTGCGGCTACCTGGCCTGGGGCAGCCGCCGGGGAGGAGCCGGGGAGGCGCCGGGGAACCTGCTGGGAGAGGAGCCCGCGGCCGGCGCTCCCCGCTCGCAGCCCCACATCATCTTCATCCTGGCCGACGATCAGGGGTTCAGGGACGTGGGGTACCACGGGTCCGAGATCCGGACGCCCACGCTGGACAAGCTGGCTGCCGAAGGGGTCAAGCTGGAGAACTACTATGTCCAGCCCATGTGTACACCATCCAGAAGCCAACTGATCACTGGAAAGTAAGTTTGCTACTACTTCATCATTCGCTTCTCCAGCCTAAACGCTGTCCCTGTTGGAAAGAGCACGGCTGAACTTGGCCGGTTCACTTCTGGGTTGTCCTATGGGCAGAAGGTGCCTCTCTGGTTCCCTTAAAACTCTTGAATGGAATGGTCTTGTGATAGGTTTGAAATAGCAAAATAAAGCTGTCACCCAGCGAGGCAGGAGGGTTCAGCACTGCGAGCTGCCCCGCGGAGTGCTGGAGCACATTCGTGGTTACAGCATCACTAACAGACGTGCTGGTTGTCAAGTAACGTTGCTATTGCTGGGGAGTGAGCAGCTCTGCTTTGCTGTGTGTTTTCCAAGGGACTCAGAGGAGGAGTTGTCTCAGGGAAATGCCAGCCTTACGTTTGCTCCTCTGTTCATTGCAGTTGGGTCACGGGTCTCACTGACGTTGTCTTCGTGTGAGTTCTCTTCAAGGGTTATCCTGAATTTATGAGGTGGTTTCCCAGTGTGTCACATGTGGATGAGCACAGGGAATTCAGGCTCTCTCAGCACCCTCATAGCTGTGGCATCACTCTTGTCACTTTGCAGACAGTTACAAACTTTACTTGTAAGGCACTAAAATAGGTGCCTCACCTAACTGGTGAAAGCACCGGGTGGGTGTCATGTGCTTTGCCTTAAAGTTGTGTTGTATTGTGGTCTGTTAACAAAATAATTACCCAACCTCAGGGCCTTCTTACGTCAGAAGGTTAATGAGGATTAAGGGGGGAAGTTTATGCATTTGAACTGGAGGAACAATTTCCAAATTGCTCCAAGTGTGGACACTTTTACTCTGGAATAAAACTGCCTTGTTTCTGTTTAGCTTAACTCCCTTTGACAGGAACAGGGAACTCTAAAAAGAGCAAAACAAAATGAGAGGAAAAAAGTTTATTTTCTCCTTTCTTGAAGTATAAACAGGAACAAGGCCATGTTAATACTGCTGGCAAAAGAAACATACGTTAAATAACACAAGCAACTGGCCTGGTGTCTTGCATCTGCATATGGTAGAGCTGGAGATAATTCCCAGTCTCGGTCTAGTTCCCAGACTTGCTGGACCAGGGAGATTTGCATGGAGATCTGACACGTTATCTAGAGCAAGAATTCCACACAGGTTTTTGTTTTGGTTTTATTTTTTTTCTTTGTGCAGACTATGTCTCAGAAGTTCTTTCGAGACACCTCCTCAGTCATTCACAAGAACAGAGTTGCCCTGCGGCAACTAAAGCAGCAGCTTTCAAGGGAAGCGTGTGCCAGGATAGTGTTCAGTGCATCTTGGTTGTCTTTAAAGGCAGGCAGCAGTTGGAGGCCAGGAGCTCCGCCAGCAGCACGTAGCCAGCCAGCTTTCTGAGGATGATGGTTTGGGAAGCAGTGCTTTACAAAGGGAATGTCATGCTGCACAGGAATGACTCACACAGCAGCTGCAGGAATGGGATGAGCTGGTTCCAGTGGAACCAGGGTGCTGCTCTGGCTCTTGGAGGCTGCTAAGATTGTCTAAACATGAAAAAGAATACAAGTTAAGAATAACTGTAACTCAGTTTAACTATTTTGATTCTTCTTTAAATACAGTAAAAGGTAGGCATGTTCTGAGGAACCCTGCTCTTTTCATTGGCTTGCCAGGCGGAAACAGTTCTGCAAGTCCGCCTGCTTTGGTTTTGGAACCTTTTATAGGAAAAAAGAAATTTGCTTATACTTCATCTTTATTTTCTTAGTCTGCTGGTCTAAAGCCCTTAGAGCATTTTTTTAAATGTTGTTGTACTTAGGGAAAAAGGAGCTGTAGAGAGAGAACTATTTCGCATGACTGAGAAATCAGGGAGGGATTGGTGAGGGGTTAATAGGCTGGGTAGAGTATTCACAAGGCAGGTTCAGAGAATACTATTTGCATTCTGGCTAAAGATACATGCTCTGATAACTGCTTTTAATGCCTTCTTAGAAGAGCCGTCTTAATTAAAATGCCAGGATTTGGACACTTCTAATCCAAGACAAGTGCTGTTATTTCTTGAGTTCTTAAACATGTTAGTTCCAGGCTAAAAACCTGCTCATCTGCTGAAGGATCACCTGGATGCTCCACGCCTCCCAATAAACATCCAGTGCTTAACATAATAACAAAGAATAGTTTCGGTTGGAAGGGACCTTTAAAGGGTCCCCTAGTGCAGCCCCCTGCCATAGGCCTGGACACCTTGAACTAGAACATGTTCCAAACGTTTCCTGTCAGATCAGTCAAATCCAGAGGGACTTGTGTAAATCAGAGTCATGGGGGAGCACTGACTCAGGTTGTCAAGCAGAAGTTAAATTTCAGAGAAGACTTTGAACAGCCCAAGTTCTTCGCAGGTCTCCAGGCAGCCCCTCCACGGCCTGTGTTAGTAAAGAGACCCTTCTTTTGGTGGCTGTCCTGTGTGCGAAGTAGCACAGGGAAGGAGGCTGGAGGTGACACGTTAAAAGGAAGAGGCAGAATTAGTTTTGTCCCCCTGTGCTGTACCACAGTGCGGCAGCTGGTGAGTTTGTCATCCTGACCGCTTCTGATTCCCTGTCCGCTTTCTCACACTGTGTGTGAGGCTTTGGCTACTTTCGTTCCTTGCTTTCCCACAGCACTGTCACTTTCCCCATTCACTCCATCCAAAACTATTGCTTTTAGGCCACTAGTAGGGCTGGCTTCCATAGCTTTTTATTTTGGGCTTTATTTCTGGGTGTGTGTGTGGGGGTTGCAGCTGAGCTGAGCCTCAGGAATGGAGAAGAAAGGCGTGAGCCAGTGGGCTGAGGGCCAGTATGATGTGCTGGGGCCGTGCAGGGAGGTGAGGGAGCAGCTCTGGGAAGCAGCTGCACAGCTGGGATGGCAGCAGGGACCTGGGCAACAGGGTGTGCTCTGCCTTGGGCAGTAGTGGGACACTGCCCGGCCTTTCCGATGTCCTACAGCTGGACTAAACCTTTGGTCGTCACTGGGCTTGGGTTTGAGTGACATAAATTGTCTCCAGATGAGTTGTTTCATGTGATACAGTATTTTTTGGAGTTGTTTTCTTCTTGAAAGTAACCGGCGTGCCTCAAAAACTAAGTAATTTGAGCAGAATAGGATACCTGACTGAAAACCTATAAGCTTAGCTGAACATCTGTTGGGGTAGCTGCCCCAGTTCTATGTAATGGGTATTATGCAATGTAGTGGTATTTGCTGGAGCAATACTTAATTTAGCGGAGGAATTTGACAATTAATACTGACTGATAAGAAGGAATCTAGACATAATATTCTGTAAATGCTTTTGGCGTTATTTAGATACCTGCTTTCTCCTCTAGGCTCCCGGTTTTCTGCTGACCATCAGACTTGTAGCCCGAGGACCATGATGTGCACTGGAATCCATCTGGGCCACAGGAAGGTTCCTCATCTATTCAGGAGTAGGGATCTCTCTTTGTAGAATCTGATATACAGCTGGGATTATAGATCACTGAGAATCTGAACTCCTTTTTTGAGTCGTGGAAGCCCTACACTAATCTCAGGAATGAGCTTTGCACTTTGGGTGGAATGCGGAGATGGAAGATGCTGGGAAATGCTGGAAGTCTGGGGAAATAAATCCTTTTTTTCCCCTGGGATAAAATGGAAAGTTGAGAATTTGCTCATCCAAAGCAGACAGAAATAGATTGTATAATCAGTAAGCATTATCTGAGTGTTATTGTAATATAAGTAATTACATCCATTATCTAAGTCAGAAATATCACACATTTATAAACATATATATATAGCTATATGTGTTAGGCATATGGCTCTAGGCATCCCTGTGTAGTGATACCTAGTTCAGCATTAAAAATGACAATGTTTGAGCAAACTAAGACTTACTTTGGCAAACAGAAATGGGCTAAGTACTTTGAATTGAAAGCAGTGTAGCTGACTTCAAGCAAACAGAAATACTTTACTTTGAAGGGTCCAAGTTCTTGGTAAGCCTCCTCTTTCCCTGCCTGCTGGGTGCCTTGTGGCCCAGCCTGCAGTTCCAGCAGTGTGTTGAACTGGGAAGGAGCCAGTACAGTGGTGCATGACTGGGAAGTTACCTGCTGTGCTCTGAGCTGCAGTGAAGGGTCTTGGAGCCTTGATGGGATACTGGGAAGCATATGTAACACTCCATTAGCTATATTCCCTGTTCTGTAGTTAACAAAATATGAGGGCTGCAGAATATCAGTCTCAAGTATCAAGAGGTGACCTGATACTTTATCTGCTCTGGAGTAAAGAAAGTTGGCAGTCATCGGTCCAGAGTTTAATTCTGATCAGCATTTCCTTAAGAACTGGGATGATGAAATAAAATATTCTGATTAAATGTGCTGGTAAGATAGGAGGGCCTGCCAGCAGTAAGGGACTGTAGTGATACTGAAAATCATCTTGACAAATTAGAGACATAATCTGAAAAAAAGCAGGATTAAAGCCAGCAGTGATAAATAGAAGATACTCTGCTGAATTCCTGAACCGGGAAGAACTTTAACAGGCTGAGGATGGTGATCAACTCCTTAGACAGTATTCCTTTAGAAAAGTAGCTAAAAGTTACAGTGCATCATGCACTGGGCGTGAGGTCAACAATGTCATGGTGTTACAAAAAGGGTGAACATGACATGAGTTTATGAGAATGTGGGGCCTGGTAGGTCTGTGAAGAGCCCTTCTTCTCCACAGCTGGAGCACTTTTGCCCAAACTTGGGCATCATTCTCTAAGAGCAACGTGTGCATCATTGGAGAGTGTCCAGAGAAGGGTGATCCGATATCTCAGAGAGATAGCTCGGGGGGAAGGATCAGAAGAAACGCAGTTGTTTAGTCTAAAGAAGAGAAAAATGGGAAGGGACGTGGTAGGTCTCTGGTATTTTAAGAGCTGTGCGGAGAAAGGGCGTCATGTGCGTTCAGTGTCATGATGGGTGGTACAAGGAATGAGGGGCTCTCTGGAGCAGGGAAAACTTCAGGTTAGATCAGAGGGAGAACCTGCAAATGTAAGGATTGTGAAACACTGGAATAGCTGGCTTTGAGAAATTGCTGGGCTTCTCTACCGGCGGTCATTAAGAACAGTATGTCAGGAATGACATCATGTAGTTGAGTCTGTCTTGGGGAAGAGGGTTGAACTGGATGGTGTCTCTTCCAGCTCGGATTCATCTGTGCCTCATTTGAAGTACAGATTAACTACAGAAGGCCTTCTCAGGGACAGTGGGAATAAAACATTACTAAATGCCAGAAACTATTTCAGCGTTCGCTCTGAGAGAAAATACTGTGTGAAAGTTTAATTTCAGTTTTCTCCTTGAAATTCCTGTTTTCTGCATCCTTGTTTTCTCTGGAAATTTTCAAGATTTTTCCCCCTAGGCCTCATAACTCTTGGAGTATGTCATTGTTTATTTCTGCTGACTTCTTTCAGGACCATTTGTGGGACGGCTGCCAAAGATGTTGAGGTATCTTTTTCCATGTTCTTATGTCTTTCACTTAGGATGACATTGTCCACACATACATTTATATGAAGCTCACACAGAGAACAAGTAAATAATTAAATGCGAGGACTTATTTTTCTTATTTTGTTCTGCCTCTGTTTGCTCTTGTCTGTTCTGTGGAAAATTAGATCCAGGTACTGAGCTGCTCTGGGGTATTAAGCTCTAAGAGGTCTGTCCATATCACTGTAATTATTAATTGACTGCACAAAGGAGCACGTGGAGAACAGGGCTGGAAAGGAAACTACATGCAAACAATCAAGATAAAAAGTAGCACATGGAGGAAGTAGCAAAGTGTAGGACAGGTTGTGGTAACTTTTTCTTGCATCACTTTCTGGCAGCCTCTAAGAATATTTTTGATAGTTAAAGTCTGTTGCATGAAACAAACAGCATTACCTGACATATATAACAACATAGCAGAATTTGGTTTTTGTTTTTCATTTTCCAATTTATACAAAGTGCAGCAAGCTAAAGAAATATAGTTCAAAATAAATTTTAAAAATCTGTCACTGTAAATTATCACTACTCCAAAGAGTTTGTTACAGACTTTTATCATGTGGTTTGGTTTTGTTGTGCGTTTCAACTGTAAAAGAGAAATTCTATTCCATGGAAAAGTTAAGCTTAAAATAATTAAGGGATTTAGCTCTTTCAGCATTGTTCCTGATACACATGCTTTGTAATTGATGAAACACAGTGCTGCCTGTGACAAGAAGTTGAATACTTGAATGAGTGGTGGCAGTGGACTCCTATTCAGTTCTCACTTTTCACTGTTACTCTTCCTTCATGAGACTCCTTAAGTGAATCAAGATGGGAAACTGAGATGGGTGTCTGAAAATAAAACTGGAAGTGAAAAGATGGAGTTTGCTTTCCTGTCAAAGGATTTAGACAAATTAAATGGGACAAATTAAATTAATGTTTTCATTAAAATACCTTACATTTCCTAGAAAGATTTTCCAGATTATTGAGCTGAAGGTCAGAAGAAGGGAAAAATCTGTCTGCATTTTTCTGTCTCTGTGACACTTGAGTGGGTGATAATACCACACCCAGGGCTTTGTCTTCATAATTGTGTGTATCTTAATTCAGGCTTTGAATTTTTATTGCATGTTGGGTTTTGAATCCATCTTTGAGATTTCCTATTTCCCCCATATTTTTTGCTTGGCTTTTTATTGATTCATTGTCAGATTTCCTGTTCTGTAGTGAGTTTGCTCCATTCTAGAATGTCTGTTCCAGAATGAAGGAGGTAATTTCGCCAGCCTTTTTTCAATTAATAGAAATAGCACAAGGCAAAGAAGATTGTGCCTGTGTGAGTGATCTTGTGTAGGATGTGTTAGCTTTCTCTGTATCAGTAAGCTTATTATCAAAGCTGCCCAATTTTTTAGTTTTCTCACTTAAAAGCCAGTAGACCTGGCTGCTGACCTCAGCTTCTCTCTGTACATGCAAATTGGGAGGCTGGAATGCAATAGGAAGAGTTCAGAAAAAAACCAAGACAACCCTAATGGGTAACAAATTTAAAGGATTAATACAAAAGGTGTTTTAACCACTGAGGTTTGACTAAAATACCTCTGTGGTCTGTGATGAAATTGCAGAATTTTAAATAGGGAACTTTATTGTACCTGCTGACTCCTAATAAGAGAGCAGTTAAGTATGTTTCGTCATTCTAGTTCAACTGCAGTTGTAATATGTTAATTAGTGATGTCAGCTATCACCTACTTATTAATTCAGGCTGTTATCAACATACCATCAAGCTCTAGGTTGCAGGGACAGGATGTTGCTAGAGTTGGAAAACAAATCTGGTATAATTAAGTACATTTTAATCTGCTTCAAACACAAAATTATCTTCCCAAATGCATCTCTGCAGAGACTGTATTAGATAATAAGCATTAAACCAGACATTATTAATATCATAAGTATGTTGTGGCCCCAGAGCCTTTATTTTCAACCTTGGGGCAGAAAATTCACATATAGAAACCAAACCTATTCCTTATTCTTCTTACGGTTAAACACCTGGTTAATGAGGATGTTTGTGCCATGGCAGCTGTCTCACTGTCACAGCACTCTGATTGTAAATTCAGGATTCAAACTAAATTACTTCGGCTTTTATTTTACTTTTTTTTTTTAAAATTGAAATATTAATTCAGCTTTTTGGAGTACATTTTAATTCCAGTGCATCCTCTTATCAGAATATTAGCTGTTTTCTAGCCAAATCTCTTGTGTCCATTTTCTGATTCAGTCTACTTTTATCTCCATTTATGCATTTTAAAGCATTACTTCCCTGAAAGAGACTTTTCTCCCATTATGCGATAACGTCATGTAATTTTTCTTAGCATTTATAGAACACAAGTGGGTACCAAGGTACTGCTTTAGAGGCGATCTCTGTGATAATAAGCTCTCATGAGAAATGAGTTCCCTTCTGTTTTGAAGAGGCAGAAAATTACAAATTTGGAGAAACGCTATAATTTGAGGAAAATGGGAAGCTGAAGGGAATGGAGAAAATTAGTCTCGGGATAGGGGGAAGCAGTGCAGTATCTTTAGACTAAATATACTCTAATAGACATACTGTTGCCTCACAAACTGTAGCTCTCTGAATGTAATAAACTTTGTCAAAACAATATTTACCATCACATTTTATATACTCAGTTGTAGTTGTCATGGATCAGAGTTGCTGAAGTCATAGAAAACTGGGTTTGAGGGGACCTCTGGAGGTTGCTGAATTAGGTCTCCTGCCAACTTATATCACACAGCAGGGACATGCTGACTTTATAAGCTCTTCTTTATTGTTTGTTTCCTCCTGGAAATAAAAAAATATTGCCAAGTATTCAAGAAATTGGAATCTTGACTGTTAGAGCGTTCCCTAACTTTACCATGTTGTCAATTTTAATAAAGAAAACTGTTTCATGAACTTTTTTATATTTTTTTTTTTCCTTTTTAGGGCCAACTGTTGTAATTAGTGACTTTGTTAATGACCACAGCATAATGGCGGTTTCTTCCTTAATAGTTCCATGGTCCCATTTTCAAGAGCCTTCAGAGGAAGCTGTTTCAGTCTGTTTGCCGATTTCTCTTAAGAGCAGTTTGTTTTTACTTTTGTACGTGCTTGACTACCATCATTCCACATTAATTCTGATTTGCAGTCTGTTTAATTCTTAATTCTTAAATTATTTTATGGTTCTGACTTGTCACGATAAAATTCTTGGCAGAGGAGAGGAAGGAACAACTTACTTCTGTGTTGTTTCTCCCCCTGTAGAAGTACTCTAGGCAAAACTGAAGTATTTGCTGCTTGGTTTACGGCCCTCTCCATTCTTAGCAGCTTCTGTTTTCATGTTTCCACTGAATGTGACCTGGAAGTGCACTGGGCTTTAAAAGCCTGAATTTCAGCTATCTCCTACAATGCTTTTTCTAAACCAGTAAACTGATTTAATGGGATTTTTTTGTATATATATAGATGTAGCTTTTCCTGGCAAATCCTTAAAGTGCTTTTGAATCTGAAAAACTGTAATGTCAAGATGATTCTTACTGTTCAACGTGCGTCCTCCATGTGTCTGAGTCATACCTGCTCACTTTGGTAGAAAAAACATTTATTTTGTTACCATTAACCATGGTGAGTCACGGTAATGCAAAATGAAATTTGTGGGCTACTCTTTTGCTTTGCTTTATAAACAAGACGCAGCCTGAGATATCTAAAAAGAAAAAAAATAGAGTGGAGCATTTCTGTATTAAATGATTTCATGTCATAGTTGGGTTTTGGGGGTGTTTGGGGGACATTTCTGCTCCTTAACAAATTATTGATCTTCATAATTATTTAGTATTTAGGGTCAGAAGCAGGAAGAACAATTCAAGCAGTCAGTCAGCCAACCAAGATTTTACTTCCTGACCTTGTGATTGTTTGCCCAGGTTTCGTTCCCCCCAGAAACCCCTCTGGTGGGGTGAGGGTGCCCATCACCCAAGGGGAAAGTGGTGAGCAATCTCCTTCCTCCCCAGTTAACCTGGAGAAAGTTGTCCTGGTTTGTGTTTCTCTGGTAATGTAGGTGTGTGTTTTAGAAAATGAGACTATTTGTTAACTTGACCCGGTTGCCAGTTCCTTCTGAAACCTCCCGTCCTTCTAGGGGAAAACCACAGGAAATTATTCTATCCGTAGTAATACTGGTGCTCTGTGCAAGCCTCCCCTCCTGTCCTTCAGGATGCCTCTCTGACCTTTTTCACACTATCCCCAGAAAACACTCAGGCCTTTCAGGTCGTTCCAGAGTTAGTTTTAAACATTTGCAGCCTCCCAAACCTCTTCCAGGCTTTCCTGGATACCAGCCCACCAGGATGTCCTTTGGAGTCTTCTCTCGGCTTCCAAGGCCAATCAATTTGGCTGCCAGACTTAAATCCATTCTCTTCATTTTCCCCATTATCCTGTCTCCGGCACCAGGCAGAGAGAGAGCCAAACCAAGCCTTCTCCACAAGAAAGAATTGTCTTACCCTGTCCCTTAGTTCTCTTAATTCTTCAGATATTTTTTGGCTGAAGAGCAGCTTGATGTGTCTTTCAGATACAATCAGAATTTATGTTCCTGTTAATCAGTTGCTGGCATGCATAAAGCTTTGTATGTGTAAAGAAATAATATTTATACTTGCCTTATCAGAGTATTTTAAAGCTGGATTAATTATAGCTGATCACAGTTGTAAATACACTTCAAGGGGTATAAAAGGTAATACTCCTTACACAGTTCTGAAAATATTTTATAACAATTTAAAGGCCTCTTGTCAAAGGAGATTTTCTAATAAGTGTTTGATTTTATATCATGTAGCTTTCCATCAGCATTACATTTTAAAACTGGAAAAGAAAAGGTGATACCATCAGGGAGGAGAAGGAACTTTACAAAGGTTGTGCTACTCTCGAGAGTGTTTGGGAAAAAACCAAACCTAAGGCACTTGGAAAGAGCTCAGGGATTTCTAATTAGTTATGACATGATATGATAAGAGATGTGATATGATATATAGGCAAGATTATTCACCTGTTAAGTTCACCCCTCTTTATTCAAACCAAACCGCATTTCCCTGATTTACTCCAAGCCCTGGAATTTATTTCTCTGCTGCTGCCAGCCTGCCTGAGCAGCACAGGGAAATGTGTTGCACTTGGGTTTGCAGGCTGCTCTGAGAACAAGGTGTTTCCAGGAGAGCAGATGTTCCTTGTCCACCCGCCGTGTCCTGAGCTCTGCAGTGGCCTGGCTGCTCCCGGCTCCTGCAGGAGGAACTGTTTGCTTTGGGTGCACATTCACCATGTGCTGCTGGGGAACTGGTGTTTCTCAGCTGAGCTCTGCGGATCCACTTCTTTTCCTGCACAGTCCTATGGGCTGAGTAGGAGAGAATCGCAGCTGGACTCACTGGATGGTGCTCTCCGGATGGTTCCCTCTATGGCTCCTGAGCTGACTGGCTTGCTGCTGGCCGGTTCAGAAGGGAGGGAACAAACTGGCATTCACTGCTTTGTGTCCACAGAAGACTCTAGAAAACAAAGTTTTAACAAATCCGAATGAATTACCTAGTATATCCTTCTTCGGGAAATAATTTAACAATACTGTGTAAATATGTGGGAATAACTCGTTCCTAAAAAGTTTCAACAGAGATTTCCACACTTTCCCCAGTCAGTCTTAGCTGTAATTTGGGTTATATAACTTTTGAACTGTCTAACTTCCATCTTTCCTCCTGCAGTTTAAGCCTCTGATCTCTTGGCAGTTTTAAAGTGAAGAACTTTGCTACAAAAAGTGATAAATCTCCTGTACATCTCAGTCTATTATCACATCTCTGCTCTTCCCTTCTACAGCCTGAGTAAATTCAGTTCTTTCCATCTTTCCACACAGATCTTGGTTTCTATACCTCTGATGGGTCTTAATGTTCTCCTCTGGACTTTTTATATCTGGGCCTATTTTTTATTGAAAAGTGTCATCCAGAACAGGACACAATGTTCCAGTAAAAGTTTGACCAATCCTGCCTTGATATTTTGTTCTCAATCCCAAAGTTACTAAAATATTTTCACAGTTGAGTAATTGGAAGGCTGCAACATCAACTCCTTTACTGGCATGAATTTACCTCAGCAGAAAATCTGGGCAAAGCGTCTGTTTATCAAAGAGTGTTTGAGGCTTTTCCACTGCTGATGGGTAGGAAATGTCATAAGAACAACAGATCTTGTACTATTTTTACCAGTTCAGCTGTGATCTGCCAATTAAACCAAGCTGATCATCCTTATGGGCTCATTCCTGTGAGAACTCCCACGTTCTGTGCAGCACAGGGTGAGGTACGCTCAAGCCACACCATTCCATGATAGGATAATGGCCAGGTTGGAGCTCTGAACCCTTTCTCAGTGTTCAGATACAAAGCAAATGCATTTTCTCTTCCTCTAACAGACCTGGGAAACCTGTGTTTTATTGCCTTACTGAAAGCAGGATGTCATGTTTTCCTTAACCTATCCTATAGGTCCTGATAAGAAAAAGGTTTTTTTCACAGCATCAAGTCGTTGCTGAGTCACCCTCAGGCTAGGCTACCAGCAAGCCCCAGATCTTCTTTTCTGCAAGAAACTAAGTTTGTGCCGTTGATTATTCCGCCCCAAAAGCACTACTTTGTGGTTATTGTAAGTGAATTGCCTCCTGTTCGGTTCAGGTTATTCCTCTAATGCAATTTCCTTTTGAATTTCAACTCTCCAACAGGCAGCGCAGCAGTTTGATGAGTTAAAATTCACAGTCTGAACAGGTAGTGGAATTTAATCTGTATAAAGTTCACCTTAAGCTTATATTTATAACTCCAATGAAAATAATCACTCAAAATGTAATTAACCTAATTTCTTTTACTAATTCCTCATCAATGTACTTTAAGAATGAAAAAACCTGCAGCTTAAATATATTTATTCCAAGTTTTTCGTTTTACAACTTGAATTTGCCGAATAAATTTTCAGGGTTAGTTACAGAAATCATATGGGCATATCATAAAATGGTTTGGGTTGGAAGGGACCTTAAAGCTCATCTTGGTCCGCCCCCTGCTGTGGGCAGAGACACCTTCCACTAGACCAGGCTGCTCCTGGCCTGGAACACTTCTAGGGATGGGGCAGCCCCAGCTTCTCTGGGCAACCTGTGCCAGGGCCTCACCACCCTCACAGTAAAATGTCTTTTTTGTGATGTCTTTTTCAGCCTTGGGCTTTTGGAGTCTTGGGTGTTTATGTGGTTTGGTTTTGGTTTGGTTTTGAGGTGTTTCTGCTCTCCCTTCTCTGTGTTTCTGGTTCATCAAACAAAATAATGATCTTGAGTTTTGGCATTCCAATGTCAAATGACCCGTGCCATTGTCCATGCATCCTGCTCTACTGCAGTGTTACTGGATGTCATCTGCAGGTATTAAATACGGTTAAGAATAGGTTGATTGTTCCATCTTCATTTGTTTCAGTATTTCTCTGAAGAAATGAGGCAGGCAGTTTCCCAAATGAGCAGGCAGAGCCTTCTCTGTAGCTGCAGTGTTGTGCTGAGGCCGGCAGGACAAGGCTGGAACAAGCTGGGAATCCAGGCTGTCCTGATCTGAATCTTGATTGTGGACCTGTGACAGTGAGCAAGGAATGATTTGTCTTTTACAAGTTGTAAAAGATTAAGTTGCTGGATTATATTTTGTCACAAAAAAATGGTCTGTATTGCAGATCAGGCTGCTGGTAAGTCATATGCAGGGCCAGAAAACTACTAGGCAGGTACAGCTCCTGTATTCAAAAATACATTTGTGCTCTTTAAAATTCTTATTTCTCTGCTGAGCAAAGACCAATTTCATTAATTAATGGACATTGACATATAAACACATTTTCTTAAAAGATCATTTGAAGCTTTCAGGTCTTTGGGGGTTGATATATGGTGTTTAACAGCAAGGACATTTCCTACAAAATTACTGCTGGGGCTTCATTAGGTTTTAAAGATTAGAGATGACCAATTAGGCACGCTCCAGGTGTTTCCTCTGCTATAGGTAATACTGGTTTTTATTAGAATTATGACCTTTATTTGCTTTTGAAACATGTCCAGAAGAATTGAATTGTCACTCATTATCAGTGAACTGGATTTTGGTTTTGGGAATAAACCATGCGTGCTCTTATTTGTGCATTAGAGTTTCTTCCTTGCCAAAAAAACTTGGATTATGATGAAGAAGGGAGGAAAAATAATTCCTTGCTAGAGTAAAACATAAAAGATCATATATATTTTTTAAATTGCCAGTTTCTTTCTATAAACTGGCTTTACTGGGGAGGGCAAGGTCTGTTGCTCAGCCATTCTTCTATGGAAAGTAAATTTGCTGTCTCGCTTGAACTCAGTCTTCTGGCAACCAATGCGCATGGCCGGAGTAATTGGCTTTAAAAAAACACAGCAAAAGTGTACAAAGAAAACCCCCACCCTTGTCTAGCCTGATTCCCTTGGCTTGCACAAGGTAAATTTTGAATTTAGCAAATAGACCAAGTGTGCTCTAAGCCTGCTCTGTTTGGGAGCAGTTGATAAATTGTGTCAAAACAATCCTTTGTATTGGAATTAAATCCTGCACATTTTTGAAGAAACACTTGCAAATATTACCACTCTGCAAAAGTGTCTGAAACAGGTGGTGCTGGTATAACACTGGCCAAGCAGGAATAGAATTAAAATATTTCCCCTCCGCCGTCTGCTCGAGGCTTATCAGCTGCTGATGCCATAGAGAAACTTGGTCTGTCTGTAGTGCCCTCATCCAAACTGAAAATATTTTCCTGCACAAACATTTTTTAAAGAAATCTTTCAGCAACTTGGGCTTTCACAGCAATGCTTTAATTGCAGTCAGTTTGTCTCCCCACAAAACTCAGCATAAAGAAAGGCTTATTTCAGTGGTTCTTGCAGTTCAAAAAATGTAATTCTGAGTTTTTTAAATTATTTTTTTATTTTATTCTTTTTGCCAAAGACAGCCAGTGACTGTACTTCATCTGCCACCCTGTGCTAGGCGAATGGATGTAACCTGTGTGGGAAAGCGTGCTCCATGTTTTCCTCTGCCTTTCTATTCTGTCAAGCCAGTGATGCTCCATCAGCATCAGGGACTAGGAATTGTAACGTGCTCAGTGGCCCTGACCATGGTAGTCCTGCCATAACAGGGACATTGCAACCAGGTAATCTTTAAGGTCCTTTCCATCACAAACCGTTCTGTGATTCCATGATTCTAATTCTATGATTTTTCCATTGGTGTATTTTTACATTGATACATCTTTAATTTGTTATCTAGGTGCACCTAAATTTAGGAGCCAGTGAAGCCTGTATTTATTAATACACACGATTTTCCCATGGTTAAACCAGAAATAATTCATTAAACACAAAATGTCATTCCCTTGAAGCTATAATTTGATATACCACTTAGAAATAAAAGTGTGGATTTTCTTAAATAACTTGCTTAGTTAAATAAATCTAAATAAACCCAGACGGTCCACTTAGGTAAGGAGTAGGTGCTTGAAGGCAGGAAGTACATGGAAAACAGAGAAGTGCACCCACAGCACACGAAACCCTAAATGCAGCTGAACCGTGTGTTCCTTCCCATTTTCTGTCCCCTGTTGGGATTGTGTCCGTGCAGTACAACTGGAGGTTGGCATAGCAGGGAACATGACAGGGAGAGAACAGATTGCTTCCCTTCACTGCAATAGAGGATTTAACCTATTTATGGCACTCGGGTGTTAGTACAGAAAAAACCAAGCGTGCCCAGGCTGTGTGTGTTTGCTGGTACCACTTGTTCTGAATTTGCACCTCATCAATCCATTATTTAAGGAAGTTAGGGAAGAAAGAAACCATGTCTTAATTGGGGTAGGTGGATGACAATGCCAGGCAAGCAAGGGGCCAACCTGCGCCTGAGCCAACAGCAGAACTTTTTCTGGGAAGCAGAACATGATTCTGTAACCGTGATTGTCACCATGAACATGGAGAAAGTCCCTGAGCCATGGACACTGCAGCTTCTTGGGTCTTAAAGTCTTTTTTGCTACTTCACCTGCTAGCCTGCTTTAGGGTGGAAAACTCCAATGTCCAGGCATAGTATTTAATTTTTGTCATTTCTCTTCAAGAAAATAAACTACCTGCAGGCACTGAAAGGCCATCAGATGCTTTTTAAAAAGCAGCTGAAGCCATGGTCATAATTGGGAAGAATTTTGAAGTAGGAGTTATTAAGGCAGGAGAAGTGGAATTTTTTAAGCACATTCCTGAGGGAGTGAGTGGGAGAAATCATTCTGTCTGCTGAGAGCATGAAATAATTTGTGCATTTTGGGGGGTTATTAGAAGGCAAAGTGTGCTTCGTTTGATTCCATTTGTTCAGCTACTTAATTTAAATCTACCTCTTCCATCTATAGGCTAATCAAGAGCTCCATAGTAGTCAGGCACTTGAAAATTTTAACCATTGTCAAATTGTTGTTTTGTTGCATTTTCTTGTCTCAGTAACACACCTTGCAAATTGCAGATTCAAGGAGAGAATGAGAATTTTCTTCTCTTTTTTTCATCCCAAGAGAAGGCAGGAAGAAAGAAAAATTGGTTTTTTCAGCTAGAAAAACAAAAGAAAAACAAGTGGATGGGCAAGATACAAAGCTTTTTATTTTGTTGGCTCCAGTATTGTGTTTCTTACCAGCAGAATATCTGCAGCTGTATCAGCTATATTAGCTATATTGTCACCTATTGTATAGGTGAAAATAGGGCTTGGATGGTCTTGGAGCAACCTGCTCTAATGGAAGGTTCCCTGTCCGTGGCACAGAGCTTGGAACTGGGAAAGCTTTAAGGCCCCTGCAACCTAAATCATTCTGTGATTCCATGGCCCCAGTAAGGAACCCCAGTGACCCAGAGAGGCTTTTATTCGAGCACATAAAATCCTTAAATGTGGCTGATGCAAAGGATATTTATAGGCTCAGAAGGAATACTGATGAGAGTTTTTTCCAAAGCAAATGAAATCAAAAGGAGGTTTGTTCACAAGCAAGTGCTCTAAATCATGGTGAAGCTAACATCTTAATTCTGAGTCCAGCTGGGAAAGAGTTGGAACAGCAATTTCAGACCCTGTACAGGGAATGCAGGTAATCTCAGAAGAAAAGGAGGTATTTCCTTGTCAAACCAATCCTTCCAGCTTAGATCCTAGAATTGCAATTGGCTGTATTTTTGAGCATGGGGTTTCATCCTTCATCCCACAGGAATGAGAATGAAGACAGATGGGAGAAAGTGGAGGGGGAAGGAAAAAACCAAACAAAGGCACTTTTCGTAAACTGGAAAAGTTTGGAGGATTCTAGAAAATGTAGAGCTATTTAGCAGTGTGGGACTGGGACAGTTCCATGGGCTGTGTTAAATGTCTTACATTAGATATTTACTTTTCCATAATACCGGGAAATCTTGTGCACTTTGTGAAGCACCAGATGTTAGCCTGGGATTTCCTTGGAACAACCTGGGTATCACTGGCACCTACAGATAATTCCAGATATGCGGTAAGATCCATAGACATACCCAGCCATTATTCTGCTGGTGAAAATCAGGATTTACATTACTCCACACTGAAAGAGGAGCTGTTCTTCCCTTTTTCCTTTTCTTATTTTTTGTTTGGGGGTGGCTAACTAAAAGCATATAAAGAATGAACTAAAAGCTGTGTGCACTTTATGCCTTTAATATATCAGAATACCAATGTCTCCAGCAACCTCACTATTAACATTAAGTGGAAATATATTGTCCTTAGAGTTGACTTGTAGCATTGGCAACAAACAGAATTACTGTTGTGGGGTTTATGTTGGGTTTTATTTGACAGCCCAGGATGATGCATTTCTCAAAGCACTTGAGATGCAATTTCAGAGAGGCAAATGAGAATCAGTCAATGGGTGAGAGCAACACAGTTCAAAGGCCCATAGTTCATAAAATATTTATGTGCTGTTATAAAAGTAAAGAGGAAAGGGAGCTTATGTAACATACCAAAAAATGAAGAGCCAGCAGAAAACTTCTTCTCCCATCCCACAACTGAACTGAACTTACATATTTCCGGAGAAAGTGTGTCCAGCCATGGCTTTTCCACAGCTATCCCAGGACGTCTGCCATTTCAAATCCACTGATTCAGTTTTGTGCTATTCTATTGTTCCTATGATGGGTGCATCATGTCCAAGCTATGCTCACTGTGACCAACTGCAGAAAACTAGTTTACCACAAGATTTTGTTGTTGGGCTTTTTTTGCTACAATAATGTAATCTGCAAGGGAAAAGGAGAAGGAGGAGAGCAACATCAGAGAATATACTGGATGGTTTGAATTTGAATGACATTTCAAAGAAAATCACCCCAAAACACCACAACTGCCCCCAAGCAGAAAAAAAAATTCTGAACTTCCAGGCAGTAAAAACCTGAGAGGAAATTTTGTTGTCTGTTGGCTGGCTCATGGTGTCCTTTACACTATTGTTGCATGTTGTCATTCAGATTTTTGAACTTATCTGGATTTTTAGATAAGTGTCTGTTTGGTTTTAAAATACTGATCTTATATTGGGTCTGTGTCTAAAATACTATGGACTGAAAGTTCTAGAGGAAAATGTGAAAAAAAAAAAATGAAAGGCTTAATTGAAACTTTTGGGTAATGTTAATAACTGGAGGAAGCCCTGTTGGAATCACTAAGTTCCACTTTGATTCTAATGTGGTTTTTATGGATTTTTCATCTTTCCCTTCTTTCTTTCATCTCCTTTCTCCCTAGTGTGGTGCAGCAGTCACCATCCTTACCAGGAGACGTGGCTGCATTTCCCCCAGGTGACCGTCAGCACTGCTTCCCTCTTGATGAAGTAGATTATATGAGAAATACAGGAGAAACTTCCAGGTCAGAGCCAGAATGCATATTTAACCCAGACTCTTGGCTCCCAAGGAATGCAAGCAGAGGCTTTACAGACCTTTTGCTGCTCTCTCATTCTGCTGCTGCTCACTCTTTAGTCACCTCCCATGCATTTTGATTTTGAACACACAGACTTAAGCCTGGATTTGAGAAGCAGATGCTTGACTTTAACACAAATAATAGCAAAGAAGTCAGTTCTGCAGTTTATTGAGCACTGCTTGTGAAAAGCTGGGCATGAAATGGACTGTTGAGGAATTTTGCAGTCATACAGCCAGATTACCAGAATTCAAAATATATTAAGTGCTGAATATTGAACAAGTCAGCTGGGAGAGTTTGTGAAGAACCAAGGCAGCATGGTTAAGCTGCAGGGGCACATTGGTAGAACAAGTTGAAAATGTGTTTTATAATGTGCGCCCACTCCTGTGAGAAACCTGGTGAGGTGATCCTGGACAAGCCCAGTGCTCTGGCAATATTTGAAAGTTGGCAATGACTTCCTGTGTTTAAGTTGTACAGCTGTTCACAGGGATGTTGATTTATGTTTGGTGGGACAAGTTATGCACTGCTGTCTCTAATGGGACAATAGAGATAAGAATGTTGTCACCCAGTGAGCTGACAGGCTCCTCGGAGGGTTCACAGCTTCCTCTGGCTCCTTGTCTCCTGTGTGACCCAGTGGAGCTACACCCCACAGGTTAGGGAATGGCCAAGTCTCCTGCAGACAAAGCTGAGCAGATGTGATGTTGTGGTTCCAGCAGTGTTCCTGACATGTTCCCATCCCCTGAACACAGACACTGCTCTGTGGTGGTGTCACCACTCGTCACCTCTCTGTGGTGTGGCAGTCTTAGCACAGACGCTGCTACACAATGTCAGCGAATTGCTATGGGGCTCATTTGCTCCTCTCTCAACCCTTCTGGCTCCTGAAGAGGAAAGAAATATTTAGCTTTCTTGCTCAAGAGAGATGCAAAGCATGCCTGATTCTTAACTCTCCTCCTTCCCTCTTTTCTCTTTACAATCCCCCCAGTTTCTGAATTTCTATCCCCACGCATAGAAGAATGTTGAAAATAACAAGAACAAATTCTAAATGATGATGCTTTGGTTGGCATTACACCATTTTGTTAATTTTGATGTTATTTCCAGGATTATTAACCACTGTAATCCATAATTTCACAACCTGGATAGGACATAAGTGATTTGGAAGCCACAAGTTATTTGCCACTGATTGAGTAACGTTCCGCATAGTTAATTGTGCTTCAGAGGAATGGATGGGTTATGATCTTGCTGTTGTATTTTCCAATTAATGCTTGGCTCCCTCCAGAAGCCCTGGGGTTGGAGACCAAATGTGTGGGAGCTGCTTTTCTGTGATGATGATGATTTTAGTTTGGCACCTCTGAGAAAACAGCGTGTCCTTTTCATCTTGAAGGACCAGATTTTTTTTAAAGGAAGCTTAATAATGCAGGCAGGGAATCAGTGGTCTTTTGTTAGTTCCTGTAACTTTGATTGATTTCATGGAGATTTAGGGACCTTTTTGAGAATCTCTATTTGTGTTTTTAGCTGTAAAAAATACAGAGTAGTTTCTAAAATTCCTTTGGGAATGCACTTAAACATCAGTTCGAGGACAGACAGTTGTTTAAATCCATCCCATTCAAGAAAGCTCTTCTGTCTCCAAGGAATTTAAGCAGGTGTAGAAGCTCTATCCATACGAAGGGATCTTCTCAAGTCAGAGCTCTATAGCTATTTAATGAATCACACACTGAAAAATGCTGTATGTGTTTCCCTTTCTCCCGAACAACTAGTGTTTCTCAAAGAATCACTACTTCTACCTTCTATTTTTAATTTTTAATTAATCATCTTCATTTTCCAGGGGGTGTTTGTCCTTAAATCCCTTCTCACAGGGTATGTGATGCTAATATCACTCTATTAAATAAATGTTTTCAGACAGGGGGAGAAAGCCCCACAGAAGGCAGCATACAGTGCTGATGGTATCTCTACATAGGTTCCGTTAATGTATTAGGAGCTGTTGGGTGCGTTGAACACACACTGCCAAAACTTTGTGTGTGTCCCATTTACACCTCACTTACTCTTAACCAGCTCACTCCATTACATGAGTCATTTTTGTGGTATTTTGTCTGGGATCAAAATCACCTACTAGCATCTTAAATAAGGCACAGCTTCATTAATGCATTAACATTTTATAGCAAATATTTTATGTATGCTTTGTCTGCTTTTATACATAATTGCTAGACATGTAAGAGACTGTTTCTACATTTTTGTTGGACCAGCAGCGATAGGGCACCTGTTTCCATTCCCCCCTCTGTTTTATGCTCCATTTTATTTCCAGGGATGTTGCACCACAGCCCCAGTTCCTGTTAGGCTTTTGGACGCTGCCTCAATGCAAACAGCAAAGCAAGATGTGAGTGAGGAGCAGTGTGAAGTAGAGTAAGGAGGGATTAGGGAGTGCGGCAGTGACATCCAAGAGAGCACTACTTGTTTTGCTAAGCTGGATTTAGGAGGGAAATAAAGAAGCATTTTTCCAAATCTCTTCATTATTTGTCACACAGTGGCCTAGAAACAGCTGTGCTGTTAACCTCTGTTCCGTATTAGCTGCAGTTTGTTCCCTTGTCTGCTGTGGGAGGCTGAGGGAGAGGGAGAAATGCAGCAGGGTGGTGCGAGGAGGCTTTGCCCTGTCCATGCCATGGTATCTTGCAACCATCAAATGTGACACGGAGAGTTCTCCAATTCTGTCACATTGCTGCTCCACAGAGGAGCCTTACATTTCTCCTCACCCTTGCCTAGTTTGGGCAGGGAGCAAAGGTTGCAACTCAAATCCATTGGTACAGGAGCAGAGATCTCCCTGTGAAGTACCACAGAGCTTCATCAAGTACCATTAATGACAGGACAAGAGGGAGGGGCCTCAAGTGGTGCCGAGGGGAGGCTTAGGTTGGATAGTAGGAGAAATTTCTTCACTCAGAGGATTGTCAAGCTCTGGAACCACCTGAAGCTCAGCTCACCATCCCTGAGAGATTTAAAAGACGTGTAGATGTGGCACTTAGGGACATGGTTTAGTGGTGGAATAGGCGTTGTCAGGTCACTGTTTGGACTCAATCCTGAAAGTCTTTTCCAGCCATGGGTCACAGTGAGCTGGTCACATACCTGCTGAAGTTGCTTTGTTCCTTTTGAGTTCCAACATGTGGTGCTTTGAATACAGGCATTTTACTTCCCTTTTTAATGCTGTACTATACAGTGTGTGCTATCTCTGATGTGGTAGTTAAAAATTGTCACAGAACTGACTGACAGCCCTGCAATGCTGCTCCCCACTCCTTTTCCCTATGCTACAACAGCACACCTACATCCACTCAGATACTGGCAGTGAAAGCAGTTCCTTTCCATGTGGAATCTCCTCTGTGAGTAAACAAAGATGTTCCATTTCCCCATGTTGTCAGTCAAGAACCTGTCATCCGGGACCCAGGTTAATGCAATACCTCATTATCTTAATCCATTATTTCTTTGGGAGCCACACACAGTGCATTTGTCTTGATCAAAACTGAACTTGCATGTTGTGGTCAGCTCTGAAAAAGAGATTTTAATATATTTCTCAGGTGAATCAGGAAATAGAAAGAAAATCCAGTAGCCAGCAATATGTGACAGAACTCATACATAACTGCTGGCAATCACTGTAAATAAGTAGGTGCCTGTAAGCACTGTGTTTTAACAAGTCCAGTTACAGACTGGTTTAGCATCAGGGTGAGGCTCGTTTGCATCCTGCCACATCTTTTATCAGGACTAAAAAGCCCATTTTGAGCTTTAGCTGTGTTGTGCAACAGGCATAGTTCCATCCCTGCTCAAAGGGATGAGCAACACAAAAGACTCAGAAACTGATATCAAAGTGTTAGAAGGACAAAAGAACGGGAGGTCAGTGGGGATGCTCAGGCTGAAAACTATGCAGAACCCAGAAGACAGCATCTCTTGGCTTCCAGCCCTCCCTCCCTTTCAAGGCAAGGTTATTGCTCTTGCTAATGATTCAGTGCCACTGCTGTTGCCAGTAAATGTCAGCCCAGAAAACCAGCAATATTGTTGAAAAGTCAAAATGGGTCCTTTTTTGTCCGCATAAAGCTGTTCTTCATATTATCAGAGCTGCAGCTTTTCTGGGAAGATTACTCTGGAGTGGCATGAAGAAATTGTGGGTGGTGTCTGTCCCAGGATACCTGTAGGGACAGCAGCAAAGAGCATCGCTCTCACTGCCAAGGAGACCTTAAACAAGGCGGGTCTGGGTGGGCACTGCAGCCTCTGTAAAACTTAAACTTACATTGCTTGAGTGAATTGCACACTCAGTTCTGAAAAACACCTTTTCATATGCAGCAGAATCAAATGCCACTGGCTGAAAGACCTACTCTAAAGACCTACAGCAGGTATCCTGCTGTCTTGGAGTGCTGTGCAATACATTGGGGATGAAGGAAGAGATAGTAATTTCCTTTTGATGCACGTGTACACGTTTTACAATGATGTTATGTGATAGAATGTGTTAAGTGAGAACAAATAGAACAACAAAGTTGAGATGAAACAGAAATCATCAGCCACAAATATTTCTTAATTAATCATCATTCCCAATGAACCTCCACATGAAAAAAAGGAGTTTGATGCATTAATTCATGGACTTATTTTGATACTTTGATGACTCTGAGAAAAAAAATTACTAGAAGCATATTCAATTGAAATTGATGGAATTATCCTTTTATTAAAATATGTACATATTGATTAAGGGGTGCAGAATCTGTTCTCTGTCCTGTAACAGAATCTTGGAGCCAGTTGAGCTTGAGACATCTCACAGAGCAGGATAATATTCCTATTATCAATACTAAAGGGAGGTTGTGGCTGTTACCACTTGATCATCATACTCTCACAATAATAATTTATCTCTAATTTTAAACTGCTGTCTTTAAGACTCATCCAAGGATTCAAAAGAAACTTATTGGACTATGATACACTTACGCTCATTAAAGCAATGGAACTATGATGTTCCCCAGTGTCACACTTAGAAATGGTGTGTTTATGTAGTTGTTCAGTGGTTAATAAAAAATTACAGTGTCACAAAACTTGGATGTTGTGAAGGTATCTAAAACACTTGAGATGGCTCTGAAGCACCATATAGTCCTAATTTTTTTTCAATGTCATAATGTTCTTTAATTATAAAGCAATTACCTCTCTCAAATGATACCATATAAGCCTGTGATGTGGTAGTTGTTAACCTGTATTTTACATCTTGTCATTGTGCCCTCAGTCATCCTTGCCATCAATTCAAGGTCATTTTTTAGCATTTAGGTTGATGCAGGCTCTAAGTGCTGGATGTATGAATAATAGATAAGGACGGTTTTAATTCAGAAATGGTACTGAATGCACAAAATGAGTACTTTAATTAGAGAGCAGTGTAAGACAATAACTGTTTGGCTGCTGCCTTAAGGGCTGCCATCAAGTATGTAATTTTTATGAGAGATGTCTTCTTATGAAAGGCAACCATATAATAAGTATCTTTCATGTCCCTTAGGTGCAGTCACTGAATAAATTCTTCCTATAGGAAGATGAACCAACTTTCCTAAACTGTCAGAGAATTAGGTGGAAAATATTTCACACATGTACGTGGCAGGTTTTTATTTTCAGTCACATAAAAACGCCTGTGTTATTAGCAATTAATGTATTCTTTTAGACAGAATGAGACACCTTGAAGTTTTGCCCTGTCTGTAACGGTGACTATTCTGGGATATTAGGAGACTCTGGGGTGCTGTTCTCCCCAGCACAGCAGAGAAGAGAGGCTGGAATGAAGGCACCTCTCCTTTACAAACTGGTCTGTGCTGTGTCCCTGTTCAGCAGGCACGCTGGTCCCACTCCAGCCTCACTTTGGGAGGACCCGAGGCAGAGATTCTTCTGCATGCAGTTTTTAGACTCCGTTTATCTCCCTTTCTTTTGTTTTTTTTCTCCTCCAAAAATGACCAAAGCAGGTCTAAAAATTCATCTCTAACTAATCACAGAGTCGTTTTAGGTTTCTTTCCCTTGTAACATGGTGATTAGGTGTCACATCCGCAGGGATCTGTTGTTGCTGAGAGCCCAGAATTTGGTGGCGAGGTCTGGATTTGTGGTTGGCATGCAAAGCATTTAGTCAAATTGTTTTCTTTCCATGTCACTCCCATGTAGACATGAAACCACGAGCGCCGATTATGCAATCACACATTTTCCCCTTTTTTCCTAAATGAATTACAGCGATAAAGCTGGAAACGCTCTGTTTCCACAGCTGCAGCAAACTGGGAGCAAAAAAAACAATAGCTGCATAAACCCATGTGCATTCCAGCTGCTGCCAGCTCCCGCATTCTCCCTTATCCTTGCTATCCTCCCGTTGGAGCAGATCAATTGCCTCAGTGATAGGAAAGGTTGGTAGCAGATAGGCTGCCAGTGTAATAATGTTTGGTAGGAAATCGGAATTAGTGTATGAAAATACTAATTGCAACTTAATGTGAAGGGTGATTTAGAGTTCAAGCTTCTGGAACCAAGCAGAGTAACCCTGAGGAAATGCAGATGAAAGTTTCTCTTTCTTTTCCCTCCCAGCTTGGTCCCACAGTCAGATATTTTTCCTTTAAAGCTCACAACTCTGGAGACAACAGTTGCTTTCCCACTGTTCACTGAGCTCTGCCTCACTCCTGGGGTGCCAGTTGTATCTGCAGGAGTTGGGAAGATAAAAGAGAGAGGATCTGGTGCATATCCTGGAGATGCAAAATTGTTGGAATACAGAGCTATGGAGAACAGCATTTTGTGGCATGGTTCCCCAGTTTTCAAGCATTTTTAGGTGTCAGGTGATAAAAATCCCTTTCACAGGATAAATAATATCAGGGTGTAAGGACATTATTTAAATAACCAAATGCCAGGGCTGGTGTGAGATCAGAATTTTGAAATTATTCTAAGGTTGAGTTCATGCATCAAAATCCAAATAGCATTTGGTTAAACAAGGATACCTTCACTTCTGTAGGTCCTTGGAAAAAGGTCATGGGAACAAAACTCGTAACATTATTACTCCGCAAGCAAATTGCTACTTTTCTTTTCTTTTTCTGAATTTAATGGAAGAGCCTTAACTGATTTAAAAACAACAATGAAAAACTTGAAAGTAGGGCAAGATACAGAATCTTCCAAATGACATATTTGCAATAGCACTGCCAGAGTGATAAAACAGTAAATAACGTGAGTTAGATTTTTTTATGTAAACACTTGGTTTAGAAGCAGATACTACTTCTGCTGTGATTTATAAGCACATAAAAATTCAAGGAATACAGCTGAGGATGAAATGAATGTATGTGGGTGTCTGAGTGAACACTTCAGGTTTGATTTGTGTGGGCTGACACAGTGAAAGTCTGTGAAGGTTTGGAGTTTGCATTTAGTCCTTATGTTGCATTTTCTTCTCTGATCCATTTACACTCATGACCCACCTTCCCCCAAAATTCCCAAGTCATCAGCCAGAAGATAAAGTGGTTAAATGATAGATAATGAATAATAGATTCAATATAGAAAATTGTATTTTCTGCTATTTTTGAAAGCTGAACTATGCACTTACATAGTGTAGGCTCAGGGCTCCTTGGGATAGGCTCTGAGCAGACTGTGTTGCGTGAAAACTTCTATGCTGGCATTTAGAACTGTATCCCATGGGATTATCCACAGTTGCCATAGACTGTAAACACTGAAGAAATGGGATAGATAGGACTTAGTTTAGCGTGGTCTTGTCCAGAACAGAGACTCAAATGTGCTGCCCTAGGGAGTACTGAGGTGCCCCTGCCTGCTTTGGCTCTCGTGGGAGCTTGGCAGTTAGGAAAAGAATGGAAATAACAAGGACATGAACATTCAGAAAACATGTTGCTTTTCAGCAAATGGACTTAAAAGCAATGAGAGAGAAGCACTGTGGCTGCGCACTCTGGCTTTGTTGTCCTCAGTCTGAAGGGACCGGCACTTCTGGATGGCTTGGCAGCAATTCATGTCAGGCTGTGATGGCTTTATTTGCATCTCATTTAAATCAGCTCAGCTCTGCCCTCTGCCCCAGTGTCTCCTGGATCAGCCCACCCCTTTTCCAGCTTTACTCTGAGTTTAGTTTTAAAAACCTCAGCATATGCAGTATGAAACATTAGGTTTTTATGGCAGATATTTCTGCTGCAGAGTCATTTTTGTGTGATTCTTTCACGCTGGTCCATATCCAATGTGCCCATGATCAGGATCCCCCTGCCCTGCTCTTCACCAACCTGGGTGGAAGACTGAAAGCAGAAGAGCTCCTGAACATCTCCCGTTTCCCTCACAAGCACCTTACAGACTTCAGAACAACTTTGAGGTGACTCAGAGCGAACATCCCTGCCCAAAATAACAGCTTTTTCAAACATGTAGGGCCTGTGGGCTCCATGCTAAAGCCTGCATCTGCTATAAAAATGTCTTCATTGTATCTGTTTTCTCTTACTGGTGCGTCCTGCTTCTTATGATTTGCTGGTGACAAATAGAATGTTGGGATTTTTCTCCTCAGTAAGTTGGACCTCTGAGGACTGGGAGCCCCCAAATTCAGAGATTTCTCCATTTTTCACTCACCTGGAATTCTTCTATTTTTGCTGTTGTGTTATACAAATAGTTTCAGGTAAGATGTCAAAGACTGATCTTTAGTAACCCCTACATCTACTCTTTAGACTGGTATCTACTTGTTGTATTTCATTATTTTTAGCAAGGAAATGCACAATCATCAGTAATGATCCTTTTAATTTATGTAGCATGCATACCTCAGTGCTGTCACTCTCTGTGCAACTCCTGGCAAATGTGGGGTTTATATTTAAAATATTCTTTTCTAAATCCTAGACTAGAGTTTATTATTTTAAAAATTGAATTTTTTTTTCAACATATCCTGAGCTATGCAAGCATAATAAAAATACGTTTTCCACATGTACTAACTAGAGCTATGCAAGCAAAAGTTCCTGAAATTAGAAACTTCCAACTGAGCTTCTTTGTTAATCTTCAGTGAGCCTTAAAAGAATCTCAGTTTGAAGACAATTAATGCAGTATTGAAAAATTGCGAGAGCTTGAAATCAATAGTGTTGTACATGCACATTATGAAATTAGAAACATCCCAGCTTCTTCCTCAGTGCAGAACCCACCCTGAAGTTAAGCGGGAAAACACTCAATAGAAAACTCCTTAGGGAAAGATTTTTTAAGGAAAGCTGTTTGGCCTACATATGTGCAAGGCTGCGTAGGGGATGTGAGGCGTGCCAGGAGAATCTCTTCCCCTCCACAGAGCTTCAGTCCTGCTCTCTGCTGCAGGGGAATAGCAGTGAAAATGTGCACAGATTCTCTCACCGATCTCCTGCTCTGCGGATGAGAACTGGAAACTAATTCATACTGAGGGCATCAGAAGGGGGAAATGAAGCCTCCCAATGTTAACACATTCCTCAGGCTCAGGTCTCATTGACTTCAGTGAGCCTGTGGTGCTTTACATCCAAAACACTCCGGCACTTCAATGTACAGTTGGCCTTCAGCAACTTAATGGTCTCTGTACCTTGAGACTGGAGGTAGGAGTGATGTGAAAGCCACTGCCTGAGCTTTGTGTCACTCTAAATTAAAGCAGGAAGGGAGCTCGTATTGGAAAGGGGTGTCATGAGCTCACACTCGGGAGGGAGGATTTATTTGCTTATTTATTTATTTTAAGAATCCTCTGAAATGTTTCTCTGAGCATCCAAGAGGCAAAGGGCTATGAAGTCATGAGGATGCTCCCAGAGGGAGACCGTTGCTTTAAAGTCTCCCCTGCAAACAAGAAAAGAGCTCAGTGTGTCAGTGAGCCAGCACCAAGCAGCTGCCTTGGCTGCAACACTTATCACAGTGGGTTTACTGTGAACATCTGAACAACACACCAGGAAAACAAAAACAAGAGTAGAAAATGCACCAAGAGCCATCCCTGTGTAGCAAGGAGAAATTAATTTTCAATATGCGTCTTACTGGCTGAACATTTTGTACGAATTTTACTTAGTTCCTTGTTCTTCAAATTTCAGGTATTGTAAAGGAGACACCTATGATTCAGAAACTCAGAGGAGTAGGGAGAAGGAGAGCACAGCACATGCATATAAAGTATTCCCAAGTCTTGAACCCTTATTCTTTATACAGACTCTTACCAGTTTATTGCCTTTATGGAAATAATGCCTATGAAGGTCAAAGTCTAAAAAATGATGAAATTAGATTCAGTGGCCTGTCAGCATTTGCTTAGATTTGACTGGTTACTAATGCTGAATTGTAATAATGAATTCTAGACTATTCATAGTCCTAACTTGCTTTCTGCATTTGGGATTAAATTCAACCAATTTATTCTAAAAAATGGAAGTGATGAAATCTATAGTATGTATGTCACAGACATTTCATGGCAGTTGGTGAGCTCATGATTTTATCTGCTAGAGAACTCCCCCAAAATCAGCATCTACCTCTTAATCCCTTTATGTTTTGCCTGGTTCAGTTTTTTTTCCTCTTGCACAGTCTAAGAACAGTTTCAAAACAGTCGTTTTGAGACAGTTTTCCTATTGCTCTTAATGCCGTTTGCTTCCATATCATCACTATCTTTTGCTGAGATTACTTTGCATTCCTATAAATTCTCTGCAAGTCCTTTGAAAATGAAATCCTTTCACTGAAAAAGAAATATTGGCACATAATGGATCAATTAGAAAGGCATGTCGTGCAGAAAAGTGAACAAATCTTGACCATTTTTGTAATAGTGAACAATCTTCTGAAATCAGAGGTTGATATTTCTTTGAAGCATTTCTACACTTGAAATATTTTGATTTAAAATGTATTGGTTTGCAGATCCCTTTTTTACACGTATGAGTATAAAAATGCGTGTTTCTTCGTCTGTGTGCCTATAGGTATATTCCGAAGCACAGCCGTGCCAAAAATAGCACACAGACACACACACATCTGGGAAACACACCAAGGTCTCCTGCAGAGAGGCAGCAGCAGGGAATATATGCGCATATAGATGGATATATGTTATATGTGAATTGTTGCCAGCATATTGAATAACTTCCTGAGGGCACTGCTGAAACAAGATGCAGTGCTGAAGGCCTGTATGACTGAGGCTAATTCTTGATATTTTTTGGTACGTTATTTGTCAGATTGACGGTGTAGAAATTTCATGCTTGGATCTCTAGTTGAAAAGCCCTCACTGGGGAATCTGCATGGTGTTTTAGGAATTCTTGATGGGAATTAACGTTGTGTGACTGTCATGCTTTCTTGTGTAGGCGTTGCCAAGAGGCACGTTGGTTTGCAGTGTTTTGCAGATTCTGTGTCCTGTTCTCCTCAGGCCCAGTTTCTCAGTTTCTAGAGAAGGGTGGAAGGGTCTCTGTCACAACAGGATCCCTTTAGAGAAAATCCTGACTTCCAGCAAAATTAGCTTATTAGGGGAGAAAGTGCCCAGCTGGGACTGGGGGCTGACCCTGTGATCGAGGAGGCTGTCAGAGTTAAGAAAGCAGAAACTATTGACTAAAATAGCCAGATGGGGACAAGGACTTTTCCAGTTGGATCAAAAAATGGGAATTTAGTGAAAGGATTTAGCAAGGTGGAGAAAAGAGAAGGGGAAGGAAATGAAATGCCTTGTGGACATAGTTCCCTGAGGAGTCCCAAACACAGAATGAGCTGAAGTATGGGGCACTGCATGGCTTTCCTGGTTGTACTTTACCTGTTTTAAGAGGAGATTATTGCAGCTGAACCATAGGAAGGATGTGGGACTTGTGTGTGCATGACATTTCTTTTACAAAAGCGAAGTGTAGATCCCAGAAACCCATAACTTTCAGGGTGTGCTTTAGCTCTCTCCTGCAGCATCTCCTGCGCTGTCAGCACCAGCCTATGAGTTTGGGGACAATTGGGTGGCAGGGCTCCAGGTCCCCAGCCTGGTCCCAGAGACAATGCTGTGCAGAGGGGCCAGGGGGGCAGAGCGCAGCAGCAGCGCTGCAGCATGCTGGGTCCAGAGCAGCACAACACCCAGAGCTTCTGCAGGCAATTAGTGAGACCGGAGCTTCTGGTTCCGTGGAAATTAGCTCCAGAATTAAATGGGAGTTACACAATTCTTACAGATTGCCAGCCATTAAAGACAGCTGTGGTGCCTTCGAAGATCTTGGCCAGGAAGCCCTCATATGAAAGCAGGCTTTAAGTTATTTATGGACAGGCAGAGCCTAATGGTTTTAATTTTCTAGATAACTCAGGAGGCCAATTAGATTGGCAACACCAGCAGAATGTGTCAAGAAGCCCCAGCTCCTGCGACCACAAATTAATAAAAACTGGTTTTGGGGGAGATACGCAGTATTGGTGGACCTGGCCGTTCTATGCGTGGCTGAGAATGGAACCTATTCTCACACTTGGGAAGAAGTTGTCTTTGGTTTACTATCTGCTGTTACATTCTGTTTTTTAGTGTCGAACTGATACAAATATATTTGCCTTTGATTTTTGATACTTATTGCTGCCCATGCTGGATTCATTTTCTAATCATATGGAGGCCATATGTATTCTTTACACATAGCCTGTACTGCACTGCAGAATTTATTATCCCGTCCTTTAAACCTACTGCTCTTACACGCTCAAAGCCCAGCATTTTTATGTGCTGTAGATACGTTCACCGCTAGCGAATTATGAGGCACAGTAAAAATTGTATTTATCCACGTATATAGACATTGTTAAATGGAGACAGGTGGAGGAAAAAAGGGTGCCTCAAAGTACCTGTGCTCCTGTATTTGTAGGTATTTTGAGTAGCTCAGATCATGGAGGGAAACGTTTCATCCAGCAGTGAGGTGAGGAAAGATTTGATAGTGTGACCAAGCTGGTTTTTGAAAGCAGCACACACAGGCACTCCTAAATATTTCCAGAGAAGGCTGTGGCATGCCTAGGGACATTTTCTATTAGGGTTAGGGTGTCCCTGCACCTGAGCATATCCTCCACTAGCCTGATGCCTGTCTCCTCCCGCCTCCAGGTACCAGATCCACACGGGGCTGCAGCACTCCATCATCCGGCCGACGCAGCCCAACTGCTTACCTCTGGATAACGTCACGCTACCTCAGAAGCTCAAGGAGGTCGGGTACTCCACGCACATGGTGGGCAAGTGGCACCTGGGATTCTACCGCCGGGAGTGCATGCCCACGCAGAGGGGGTTCGACTCCTTCTTTGGCTCGCTCCTTGGCAGCGGCGACTACTACACCCACTTCAAGTGTGACAGCCCCGGGATATGCGGCTACGACCTGTACGAGAATGACAACGCTGCCTGGGACCACGACAATGGCATCTACTCTACACAAATGTACACGCAGAAAGTGCAGCAGATCCTGGCTTCTCATAACCCCAGGAAACCCATATTCCTGTATATTGCCTACCAAGCTGTCCATTCACCTCTTCAGGCACCGGGCAGGTATTTTGAACATTACCGCTCGATAAACAACATCAACAGGCGGCGATACGCAGCCATGCTGGCCTGCTTGGATGAGGCCATAAACAACGTGACCCTTGCTCTGAGGAGGTATGGCTACTACGAGAACAGCATTATCATTTATTCTTCTGATAATGGTGGGCAGCCAATGGCCGGAGGCAGTAATTGGCCTCTCCGAGGAAGCAAAGGCACCTATTGGGAAGGGGGTATCCGCGCTGTCGGATTTGTGCACAGCCCCCTCCTGAAAAAGAAAGGGTCTGTGTGCAAGGAACTGGTGCACATTACGGACTGGTTCCCCACGCTGATCACCCTGGCGGAGGGGCAGATCGATGAAGACATCCAGCTGGACGGCTACGACGTGTGGGAGACCATCAGTGAGGGCAGGCGTTCCCCGCGGGTGGACATCCTGCACAACATCGACCCGATCTACACCAAAGCCAAGAACGGCTCCTGGGCTGCTGGCTATGGGATCTGGAACACTGCCATCCAGTCTGCCATCAGAGTGAATCACTGGAAACTGCTGACGGGAAACCCGGGATACAGTGACTGGGTGCCCCCGCAGGCCTTCAGCAACGCGGGTCCCAACCGCTGGCACAACGAGCGCGTCTCCTGGTCGGCCGGGAAAACCGTGTGGCTCTTCAACATCACGGCCGACCCCTACGAGCGCGTGGACCTGTCTGCCAGGCACCCAGAGGTGGTGAAGCAGCTGCTGCGGAGGCTCTCGCAGTTCAACAAGACCGCGGTGCCCGTCCGCTACCCGCCCAAGGACCCTCGCAGTAACCCCAAGCTCAATGGAGGAGTCTGGGGTCCGTGGTTTAAAGAGGATGAAAAGAAAAAGAAATCAGATAAAAGCAAAGGTGCGAGTAAGCAGAAGAAGAGCAAGAACAAGAAAAAAGCAAATCGGAGAAAGGGGCAGTCGTTTCATTGCCGGTCACGTCTTGCTGGTGGGTAAACTCTAAGCAGGCTCCTTGGCCAGGTCTGAGTCAGCCTGGCCCAACTTCTTGAACTTCTGATGGAATAGACTAGAAATACCAGTTCTGCACTATGGATGAAAGTTGTCATCTTTTAATTTTGTCTCTGATTTCACCAGCACAAAATACCTTAACACACTAAGTGACCATGTGACAGACTTTCTCCTCCACAGGATGAGTGGTCCTCACCCATCACCGACACATTCCAGATAACAACAGCAATAACATCTTGTTTCAGGAAACTTAGCTTTGATGGACAAATGATGGTTCCTTGCCTTAATTAGCTGAAATCTTTGGAGAGCATGGAGATGTTAATGGCAGATGTTCTCAAACTGACAGATGGTTCAGAGGGAGAAAGGAAAAACAAAACCTGAGAACCTCTGTGGGTCAGTAAGTGTTAGTCATCAATCTATGACATGTTTTGATACAACAGAGCAAAAACTGAAGCCATCAGGGTAACTTTCTAGAGGTGCTGGGGAGGGGGGCATGATAGGAGGAAGGCTGCTTTAAATTAGATTTTGTCCATCTTAAATAAATCTGAAATATTTTTAACATTTCCTAGATGTGCTGGGCTCCCCCCATTTGCGGTAAAACACATGACCAGCGAGCACACGCCACGTGTCATTTATTACAGGCATAGACAAAAACACATCGCCAACGTGAATGTAATATTTAAACATTTTAAGACAACTATACAACAATATGTAAAAGATATAATTTATTTTACAGCACAATCCTTATTTCTTTTCCATTAAAACTTCCTGCCTGATGCAGGGTACCCCTATGGGTGCCAGGGTTGTTTGGGTTCTCTTAACTTTGATTTTTAAAATTTTATTTCCACCCTGTCATGCAGAGTTTATTTAACAGATCCATATCCTCAGAGTACTGTAAACCAAGGAAATACTGTATACACTGCTAGGATGAGGAAGGAGAACAATTCAGGTGCGTCACTGCATTATGTATTTGCCTCCAGTGGTTTTGAATGTAACAAAGGGTTTATTTAATTTAGGGGTCACGTGAATATGTTCAGTTTCTCTACAGAAGCTAGGCCATCTTGATGTTTGGGGGGGAAATTCTACTTTAAACCTTTTATTTATGTACCTATTAAAATAGTTTATTTTTATGGCATTCATAAAAGTAGTCTGCCTCTTTTTTGCATCCAAGATAGCAGTTCTGGCCTAGTTTATTTTAAAGAAACTCAAGTAAGCTGTTTTATTACTATTATTTTTGGTGCAGGGATGTTTTATGACATTTTGCTTCTGAAACAGAATTTCTTCTCCCAATACGTTTATCATTTGAGAAATGCTTCAAAGTTTGCCCTTTTCCAAGGTGTCTGCATGGATGATGGATGCATGGACTGGCTTCACATTCCTGGTGATCTGTGGTAATTGATAAAATGCACACACACATATAAGCTTCAAGATGAATTATGTTCAGTAAAATTGATGATTCATTTGTTGAATGGCTGTAACGTATTTTGGTAAAATTTCAAATAAGCCTGCTTTTCAGCAGTGTATCTCTTGACACAGAAATTATATAAATGGATTACAGTTGAAAAATTGAGCATTCCTAAAATCAGTGCGCACAGAAATCTGAATGAAATCCAACTGTCCAGCACTCCAGCACCCCCATACCTTTTCAAAAGGCAACTAACTGCAGGTATGTACTGCCAAAACCCAGCAAACTGCATACTTAAAGCTGTAAAGCAAAATAAAGCTGCCATTAACAAAACACAGAAACAAGTCAGGCAGCTCTTAAAGTTACTTCTGCAGTGAATATACTGTGGAGAACACAGAAATTGACTTCTTGGATAATTGCATGGAAATAATAATTATAAAAGGATGGTGTGTATCTGCATAAATGTTTAATATTGTCACTGTTATTTTTCATGCTGTGTGGTCCTTCAGATGACTAATTAATCTCTTAGAAATCTGTCTAGCTTTTCTTCACATCCGCACTATCCAGTGAGTAATCAGGAACTCAGATGTTCTCTGAATTCTCACTTTTAAAAAAAATGTGCCATTGGTGTCCTTAAAAGAAATGAGAATAACATCTTCAGATATTACACTCTAAAATGTGATATATAAAATTCATATCTGTGAGGAAATACACTTCATTTTCCAAGGTAATTTTAAAAAGGCCAAAATTAGGTGTATAAGTTAAACTATATATAGAGAGACTAAGATATTAATTTATTTTGGCATAATAGCAGCAAGGCAGTGTGATAGAGTGTTATCCTCATAGAATTAATTATTGCCCTTTTCCCTGAAAGTTTTATGTCGGCTTTGGCTTTCATTGGACCAAAGCAGCCAGAGAACATTATTCTCTGACAACATTTTATTCTATAATTATTTGTATCCGTTCTCTCTCAAGCAAATGGGAGTCCTTGAAAGTAACCAGTGCAAGGCAGAACAGTGGATCAGTTCTGTGTGTGTTAAATAAATGTGCCACAAGAGTAAATGTACACAGTGGGAGTACATTTCCAGTGAATTTGATCTTTTGATCTAGTAGAGGGCAAAAGTTGGCTTTAGAGTGGGGTAGAAAATAGCCACAGTTTAGCTGCATTCCTGAATTTTTTGCTGAAATGCTCCTGACGTAAAAATACAGTGTCTGCTCTCACACAACACTTGTTTTCTCAGTGCAGCGACACAATGGTCTCTGGTTTATGGGGATGCTGCGTAGCTCTCAAACCCCACTCTGTATTTGCAGAACTCTCAGTAGCTCATACACTCTCCCAGCAGGATTTCACAGCTTATTTATATCTGCAGATACGTTACGTGCCCAATCTCAGGGAGGGCTTGATAGGTAAACACTGAAAAAGAGACCCGGAGAAAGGCTGGGTAGGTGGCAGTGGGGAGCATTTACTTGTGATTTTTAAAGTTGTCTCAAGCTTTCTCCACACTCTGTGGGCACAAGGAAAAGGCAGGTTGGATACTGACTCTGATTTGGTCTTAGTGGCAGCCACACCTTCAAGAGGGCTAGCCTGTTCTTTAGAAGAATGTTGTCTTTTGCAGGTTTTCTCAACTTTATTTTAAAGCTCTTCACAAACAAATTTCTAATGGTAAGATAATCCTAACATCATCAGTGACTTTTAAAGTTTTATTACCTATAATATAGTTATTGTTATTATTATGATTGTATAGTTGTTGTTACTTAGTTTGACATAAATTTGGAGACAAAACACTCTTCCAGCTACGGATAAAGAGGAGTGGAAGGCAGTGCCGGGAGTGGTGAGTAAAGGAGCACTGTCAGTGTTTCCCTGTGGGTCACACTGGGAGGTGTGAGGGGATGGGTGTGAGGGGATAGGTGTGAGGGGATGGGTGTGAGGGGGATAGGTGTGAGGGGATG